>JAOXYF010000015.1:13123739-13134408 GCA_028565775.1 Sternarchorhynchus goeldii
TCTCTCTCTCTCTCTCTCTCACACACACACACACACACACACACACACACACACACACACACACACACACAAACACAAAGGGCAACTCAGTTCTGCAAGTGCCAATAGAGGAGAATAGCATAGAAAGTGGCAGAGTGTGATGTAGATGGTGTGAGCATTTGGTGTGGCTAATGTGGTGTTTGGTGTGAATAATAAGGAGTTTGGTGTGACTGATGTGGTGTTTGATGTGACTGATGTGGTGTTCTTCTCCGTCCTGTGCAGCCTACGTGGACAGCAGCATCCACCACATGGCCTTGTCCATCTCTGTAACAGTGTGCAGCATCGTCCTTGTGCTTATCATTGTATTCTGTTACTTCAGGTAAAAATTCCCATCGGAACCCAACACGCTCGAGTAGAATCCTTAGCTAATCAACAGCCTAATCTACTGAAATTGATTGGTTAAAAATAAATGGATTTTGCCTAAAGCTTATTCTTGATTAGATTTCTGCTCTTGACCTGCTCTTGCATTTGTGTTCTTTTGTGGGCGTGTGTGTGGGCGTGTGTGTGTGTGTGTGTGTGTGCGCCTGTGGGGGGATATGCCAGATACAAGCGTCAGGAGCTGAGGCCACACTACAGTATCGGGCTGGAGCAGGATGAGACCTACATCCCCCCGGGAGAGTCTCTGAAGGACCTGATCGAGCAGTCACAGAGCTCTGGCAGTGGCTCAGGTCTCCCCCTGCTGGTGAGAAAGACGAACTGCATCCCTCCGGTCCCTGACCGCATCCTCCATACGCCTTCATTTATTCGTCTTCCTTAGAGAGTATCTGTAGAGCAACTGGCCGATAATCCCTCACCTCCTGTGGTTTTTCCTGGTCTCCTGTGGTCATTCCCCTGGTCTTTACAGGTGCAGCGCACCATTGCCAAGCAGATCCAGATGGTGAAGCAGATCGGTAAGGGCCGGTACGGCGAGGTGTGGATGGGCCGCTGGAGGGGCGAGCGTGTCGCCGTCAAGGTGTTCTTCACCACCGAGGAGGCCAGCTGGTTCCGCGAGACAGAGATCTACCAGACCGTTCTCATGAGGCACGAGAACATACTGGGTAAATGACGTCGGGCTACCATGATGGAGATCCATCTTGTGCTCCCCACAATGGTTGCTGTGGTCGTTTAGTTGGTTGCTAGGAAGCTTGTGTTAGTGATTTCGACAGTGCAGGCAGCTCAAGACCATGATGTCCTGATCCAGAAAAACACTGCCTCTTTGTACTCATTTGCAAAGAATGGAATAAGACGTACTGGTTCAATAGATGCTGATCTTTTCTCCATTCTTAATGCATGTAAATGGAGTTGTTTTCATAAATAGGTGTACATGAGCCCTGAAGCTGAGACTGCAAAAACCCTCCAAAAAACAATAGCAGAGTATTTATTTATTTCTGGGTTTCTCCAACCTCCAGTATGTTGGCTTCGCCTCATTGGACACAGTATGGACACAGTGTGGTGCCGCACAGAAGAGCTGGGTATTAAACAGACAGCTGTAGCACAGTGCGCTCCTTGTGAATTGTGGTTGTATCAGCATATGCTCTAGTGAGCCAGTTTTGCTTCCCGCCTGTGTGTGATGTGTTTGTGTGTGTGTGTGTGTGTGTGTGTGTGTGTGTGTGTGTGTGTGTGTGTGTGTGTGTGTGTCCATCACCTCTCTCAGGCTTCATCGCAGCAGACATCAAGGGCACGGGCTCCTGGACGCAGCTCTACCTGATCACGGACTACCACGAGAGCGGCTCGCTCTACGACTACCTCAAGTCCACCACGCTGGACACCCGTGCCCTGTTGCGGCTTGGCTACTCGGCCGTCTCGGGCCTGTGCCACCTACACACGGAGATCTTCGGCACGCAGGGCAAGCCGGCCATCGCCCACCGCGACCTCAAGAGCAAGAACATCCTGGTGAAGAAGAACGGGACCTGTTGTGTCGCCGACCTTGGCCTCGCCGTCAAGTTCATCAGGTGGGGGAGGTGGAGGTGGTGGAGGAGGTGGAGGAGAGGTGAGGGTTTGTGGGGAAGCTGTCGTAGGAGAATGTGAAAAGCTTTCTGTCCTGACTCCCAGGGAAGCTAAAACCATGTACACAGAATGAAGTAAAAATTTAGTTCTAGATTTTTTTTCTTTTTTTTAAAGCCATTTTAGTGTTGTTTTTTTTGTTGTTGTTGAGGGAACAGCAGATCAGTAGGGATCCCTGCGAAGGACATTTTGCGCAAACGCTGCACATTTGCTGCAATATTTTGTAAAGGCAATAAGCGTGATGAGTCCTGATGCACTGCGGTGGAAAGCACTTCTTATTTCCACGGCTGTGACTGAAATGACTTTGTTGCTGTCCTCTTTACCGCCACAGTACAGCAGAACCCAACCAGTGCTCTGCCAGGCCTGTTTCTACAACAACCACGACAAGCAATGACGTGGTTTTTGTTTTTTGTTTTTTACACGAATTCAAACAAACAAGCAAAAAAAAAAAAACCTGTTTCACATGTTCTCAGAGAAAATGAACCACTGTGAATGTGAATCACCCAGTTCTGCCAGTATGTCAGTGTTGACATATTTGAAGGTCCATGTCCAGTCAGAAGTTATTCATGTCACGCTCTAACGGGACTCGTGTTTGACCCCTGCCCCACCTCCCTATAGTGACACGAACGAGGTGGACATCCCTCCAAACACGCGGGTGGGTACCAAACGCTACATGCCCCCGGAAGTGCTGGACGAGACACTGAACCGGAGCCACTTCCAGTCCTACATCATGGCTGACATGTACAGCTTCGGCCTGATCCTGTGGGAGATCGCCAGGAGATGTGTGTCAGGAGGTGAGTAGCACGAGGCAGCCGGACATGCCCCCCCCAGTCCTGGACGGACACGCCCCCCCCAGTCCTGGACGGACACACACCCCCAGTCCTGGACAGACACGCCCCCCCCCAGTCCTGGACAGACACGCCCCCCCCAGTCCTGGACAGACACGCCCCCCAGTCCTGCATGGACACACACCCCCAGTCATGCACAGAGATGCCCCACAGCCCTATAGCCCTACAGTCCTGCACATGCACTCCTGCACAAATGGACATCATTATTATTTTACATAGTTCAGGTATTATCGAGATATTGGGCAGAACGTTCAGTTCCATGGCTTCTTTTTTGATATTCTTTTGTAAATCATTATAAATATCAAATATTACACAATATCAAAATCATACAAATACTGGTAAAATACTGCGATTATAATACTACAAATGTATAATGTATAGTGTGTGTGTGTGTGTGTGTGTGTTCCTGAAGGCATCGTGGAGGAGTATCAGTTGCCTTACCATGACCTCGTGCCCACGGATCCATCCTACGAGGATATGAGGGAGGTGGTGTGTATAAAGAGACAACGGCCGTCCTTTGCCAACCGCTGGGCAAGTGATGAGGTACTGATCCACATTTATGTATATATAATATGTATATATGTGTATATATAATGTGTGTGTGTGTGTGTGTGTACACAATGATGAAGTTTACTGCAGTTTATTAAACTAGATTAATTTATGACACACAAAGCTGTCAAAGTCCTTTTCCTGGAGACCAGACTGCAGAGCTTAGTTATGGAGGTAGGGTTTAGCGGGGTGAGGGTTAGGGGGTCGAATATCAGGGATCAGGCTTTAGGAGACGCGAGTGTTGGGGTAGAGGGCCTAAGGGGAAGCAGGTGTTGCAGGGGCAGTTGTTAGAGCAACCAGGAGCTGTGGGATTGTGGGTATTAGAGTAGTGAGCACTGGTCATCTCTGCTGTTCCATTTGTTAGTCTCCCACAATGAAGTGTTGACCTGTTGGCTGGTCCGTGTTTGCACAGTGTCTGAGGCAGATGGGCAAGCTGATGACAGAATGCTGGGCGCACAACCCTGCCTCTCGCCTCACTGCCCTGAGGGTGAAGAAGACCCTGGCCAAGATGTCCGAGTCCCAGGACATTAAGCTGTGAGGGAGGCTCATCGCAGTTCTGAGAGACTCCGAGAGAGGCAGCTCCGGCCCCGGGCCACGGAGACGCCTGCCGAGGGACTGAGCAGGCATCCGTCCCGCGCCGAGATGAGAAGTGTGTGAAGGCGCCCCCACCCCACCCCCCTCCCTCCCCCACCCCTGGGGATCCGTCTTGCTTTCTGTGAAAGCTCCCCCAGCCAGCGAAAAGGAGAAAAGCACACCGGAGGAGTAGGTGCACCCCCTGCTGGCACACGGCCTGCCCTCCTCACAGGTGCACGTGGAAGCCAGAAGGGGAGGGAGCGACAACCTGAAGCAATTTGCTTTCCAGCTGCCTCATGTTATGCTCCTGCCTCCAGCTGCCTCATGTTATGGTCCTGCCTCCAGCTGCCTCATGTTATGCTCCTGCCTCCAGCTGCCTCATGTTATGCTCCTGTTTTTGTTCGTTTTGTTTTTTCTTGTTGAATCTGTTGCTGTTCCTTGATATTTCAACCTTAGAGAGAGACGGACGATCTAAACATTTTGATTATAGAAGGTTTCGATGTGCTTTTGTTAAAACGGATGCTTAAGGCCAGCTGCGCTGTTAAAAACGTACCTGGAATGGTAGACGACAAAAAAGATTTTGGTTTGTTTAACAAATACATAGAATAATTTCCTCCTGTAATAACTTTGTCCCTCCTTGTCACCTGACATCTGATACATTATTTTGATTGGTTATAGAAGTAATGATGGAGTGATGGAGACCTGCTATAAAACCCTTTTATTATTTTCAGGCCACATGTATTTGTCCTGTAAATACCCTTAACCCAAATATGAATGTAAATAGTGTTATTGAAATGCATTAATTATGGGTCGAATAAGTAATATTTTGTTCCTATTTTTTTGCCGTTTCCCTGACCATTTGTGTGTTGACTTGTGCCTTATTTAACATGTACCTGTAAATTTAATATGTGAAGTTTAAAAATAACAGTTAAATGTAAATGGAGTGAGTGAATGGTCTTGTGAGGTTGTATGTATCAGGTTAAATCCCCCCTCCAAATAAAAGGGTTCATCTCCTACTTACTATGTCCTTCCATGTTCCCCTGCAACTTCAAAGGAGAAGATGTTTCCAGATCAAAGTAGTTTTGATCAAACATACCATATGGCTTTAGGAAAAATAACTACTGTTGACTGCTTATTTCCCCCTGTAGAGCTGTGAATTATCATCACAGTAAATAACTAACAGTTGTAAAATATGAAATGGCAAAAAAGATTAAAAACATTAATTTCAAGCCAGCAAAACAAATGCCTTATGTGGATATTAACATAAAAGCATTTATGTCTCCAGAAAACTGCCGACAAAGAAAACCAGTGGAGTACCACTGTGAAGTAATTCCAGCCTTATCTAGAGCTGTTCAATACAGTGAAATTACATACATGTGTTTATTCTAACAAAGCAATCCACTTAAAACCGCTTTATATTCTCAAATTTAATGGCTGTTTTTCGAAAGGTGGGATGGTAAGCGCACGTGGGTGCATCTGTGCGTGAGAGAGCGCGAATATATAACTGACACCGCGTCCCCTGCAGTGCTAAAAACTGTCAGATGGTACACAGAGGCGTCCTCTTGCCAAACCAACTGGAGTGTCCCTGCCTCTTCTGACAGAAGAGGCGCTCAAGCGTAAATAGATGTCGCGTGAAAGACTTGGTCTGCTATGCGATTTGAACAAAAAAAAAACAAAAAAAAAAACCCCACAAAAAACCCCAAAACGTTACACGATCATTGATCAAATCAACAGCGGCGAGGCTTGATTTCAGTGTTGCATATAAATATAATTTATTACTTGTTTAAAAATTCTTTCTTACATTTTGTACAGAAACGTCACAGAGGAGATGCAAGCTTTTGCAAATTACATCATGAACGTGCCATAAAAAGAATAGGTAACATCCTCACTATAAATATAATATTCATAGCTATGGTAACTATGGAATGCAACTGCTAGGACTTTTATGCATGTACAGTTTGTTTATAAAGGATGCAGAAGTTGCATAGACAGCTTTAGAAATTTGGACAACTTGTACAAGAGGAAAATAAAATAAAGTGACCAAAAAAAAAACCAAAAACAAAACCAAAACCAGATCTTATAACCGCAAAATACACTGAGATTGATGTTACTTTGTAGAGGGACGCGGCAGGGATACATGCATCCATCTGGTTTCTCTCTAATAAATCTAATGTACAGTAACTCTGCCAGGAATGATCACCTAGGCTGCTCTGCTTCGAGCGCGCCCTCCGCCTGTTCTCTCGTGCTGCATCCCAACACCTTCAAAAATGCTCCTGAAGAATAACCATCCCTGTCGTTAATATACTGTAGTTCTCTTTTAAAATCACAATGATGCCTCGGACGTAGGTATGGCAGGTACTGTGCAAGTCACCACAGTAAGAAACTCGGGGTTTGCTGTACAAGTGTAGGCTTACGCGGCGAGTCTACTGGACTCGAAGTCGATATCAAAAAAGAGCAAAGCGCGTGACCGTGGGCGCCGAATCTGGACAGAACCGAACACGTTCTGCGATGGGTGATGGGTATGAATTTCTCGACCGCTGCGAGTTGCGGTTGGCATCAAGTTTGTCCACGGCGTGTTTTCCTGAAATTGCTGCCAGCTATGTACGTCCATGAACGACATATTCCACAGCAGACCTTAAGAGCCGGAAATGTCACTCGAAAAGGTGGAGAAACGTGTACAAAAACTCCGACAGCACGACCTTGTTAAAAAATATTTGGTTCCTATTTTTTTAATGTCTCTAAATTGCGATTAAATACAGATCACAATGCAACGCAATTAATAAGAAAATAATAACAGTAATTATATAACAATAACACTGTTAAGCTTTACAGTTACAATGTTTTTGAATGCATATTTACAGGCTGCATATTTTGAAAAATCTGTAGTTGCAGAGAACGTCCACTGGGTGGCACTGTTAAAAAAGAAGGAAAAGAACGTCACACTGAAGACAACGCTGCAAAAAAAAGAGTATAAAACAGTATAGGAAAAAGATACATAATGGGAGGCAGAATGTGAATAATATAAGAAATAAATGAGCATAAATAAAGGCAATATTAAATAGATCATCATAAAGGGTATTTCTTTATCGATATCAGGTCAGTTTTAAGGGGAAAGCTGGGTTGATGGCGCTAATGGGTTTGGATGTGATGGGGCATTAGATTTTTCTGGGGTCTGTGAGGTCGCACACACCCTCCCACTATGCTCACACACTCACACATATTCATACACACCTCTTGTCTACTACTGATTATCCTACACGTCCAAGAAAACAAATGGAGTAGGTCCAATATCTGGACAGCAGAAGTTGCGCGTTTCCTAAGAAACTGATTTGAGAAATAGTAGAAGAAAAAAATAAAATAAAAACAATTTTAAAAAAGAAAGAAAAAAGTAAAGAAAGAAGAAAAAACAAGAAAAAAAGCAAAGCAAAGAAAACACGGCTGTACCAGGAACTGTACAGAGACGCCTTAAAACACGGCTGTACCAGGAACTGTACAGAGACGCCTTAAAACACGGCTGTACCAGGAACTGTACAGAGACGCCTTAAAGTACAATGTCTTCAATATTCTCCTTGAAAGTTTTTTCCTCTATATTTTTGCAGGTTGAGTTAAATTTTTTTATTTTTAAATTTTTCTAGGTTAAAATCGAAAAACAAACCGAGTGTCTCTGAGTGGCTGGTGGCTTCTCGCTCTCGTGGGCTGCCACCAGTAGAACTGGGTGGGTAAAACGGCCGTGTCTCAGAATGCCCACAGTTACCCGCCGCCTGCCGCAGTCTTGGGTCAGAGGCGTGGCCTGACGTGCTCCTTTACCTGTGATACGTCTGCCATTAACCCCCCACACCCCCCCCCGCCCTCCCCAACCCTCCCGGGAACGTCCTGCACCCGCCTCGTTATCGACGTGTCAGTGCTCGGTTGCCATGGGCACGATGTTCTCATGGCGACCCATCTCCTCGAGGACAGCAGCCAGGCGGTTCAGGTTGCCATCTGGGAAGTGCTGGGCCTCCCACAGGTCCAGGATCACACCAGTCGGACTGGACTTAGTGGCAAAGTAGTTCAGATACCTGTGAGAGAGGGAGAGAGGGAGGTGGAGAGAGGGATAGAGAGAGGTGGAGAGAGGGAGAAAGACAGAAAGAAAGGCAGGGAGAGAGACATTCTTTGAAAATGTTGTAAAAATGAGTAATGCATTCCTTTTCCTTTGGAACTGAACAATTTTATGTTTTATGTTGCACTTGAAGAGGAAGCTGGAATTATGACTGTTGCAGCCAAGTACGTCTCAGCTCGAACACAATTAGAAATGGTAAATAAGCACCTCCTCACATCCACTCATGAGATTTGTATTTTTTTATTTAACCTTTCCATGAAATACAGCCTCCATTTCAATAATTCTGTATACACTGATCTATCCATCCATCCATCCATCCATCCATACATCCATCCATCCATCTATACATCTATCTATCTGTCATTAAAGATAATATACATATACATTGATATTTAAGAAATAGGTTCATTGCAGTCTGCATTGCTTTGGCTGAAAAAGTATTACAAACAGAAAGAGCAAGAGATAAAGAGAGAGGGAGTAAAACAGAGAGATGAACAATATCTCTCATCAGCAGGTAATGACACACCTCTAATAATGAAAGAGCTCTGAGACAGACATGAACAATATCCTTAACAAACCCTAAAAAAGCTCTTTTTTTGCAATGTAATTGAGATATTTCGTCATATTCCGTTTTATCGACTGTTCCACCATTTTGATAGTGGCACAGTTGTTCCACCATTAGAGGAGAGAAGGGAGGAGGGTGTTAAATTGAGGAGGAGAGGGAGGCTGTGGGAGCCAGTGGGAGCCAGTGGGAGTTGGGGGGTGGGGGGGGGCTGTTCGGGCAGAGGAAGAGCGTGAGAGGGAGGAGAGAGGGAGAGCCTCCAAAGCCGTCCTTACCACCCCACCCCCCACCACTGGTCTGGGCTCCTGCTGGTGTAGTAGATAAGGCGTCCCCCGCTGAGATGTGAACTCAATAACTGAAAACACAGTTTGCACTTCTCACACAAGCTGTCAAACAGAGAGGCAGGAGCAAAAAACAGGAGCAGAGCCCTGCTAGTGGGAGCCCGTTTGCCTCTGCCCCTCCTCTCCTCTCCCCTCCCTCTCTTCTCTGGTCTTTCTTTTCTCTAACCCTCCAAAAAAAAAAAAAAAAAAAAAAGCCCGATGAGACGGTTGACCCGGGAGGCGGAGCTCAGGGCGGAGAGTGGGTGTGTCCAGGAAAGGGCCTGCCTCTGCTCACCTGTCAAGATTGAGTTTGTGTGCCAGCATGCGCCAGTCATTGCCCCGTGTCTGAGGGGCGTCCAGGCTGCTGCACAGTTTCTGTCGGATGGACAGGGGGATGCGGAAGGCGTTGGGCCCCACCAGCGTGGTGATGTTGCTGGCCGGGTCCAGCAGGGAAGTGTCGATGCACTGAGAGTCCTGCAGGGGGCGACAGAGAGGACGCGAGGTTCAAAGAGGATGGCTGCGGTAGAAGAAGTGGAAGTTTTCTGTCTGCTTGAATAGAAATCCAAAATTAACGAACCTTGAATGGGTCTAAATATAAAGAAAGGTAATTAAGAATAACACAACACTTTCAGAATAACCAAGCATGATCTGTTTGAGGACACTGCAGCAGAGCCCAACGTCTTTAACATCTAGATCCACTGATGGAGACAAAAAAGCTATGTGTACTCTGGATAGAAGAATTCCATCATTCCTCCATGAAACTATTTGTTGAACCAAAAGATCGCTCCGCTCCCTTTCACCTCCCTCAGCACCCCCCTCCCCTCCACCTCCCCCATATGGCACACTGAATGTGAGGAGCAGCCAGGCTGTGGGTTTGGGCTGCAGCCCAGGAGGAGTGCGGGTGAGGCCCTGCTGGGAGCTGGACCAGGGAAAGTAAACACCGGCCCAAAATCTGCGCTGTCCTCCCTGCCTGCAAGACTTCATGACAGTTAAGCTGAGTGCCCAGTGCCCAGAGCCTCCACTCTCCACTCTCCTGGGAACCGGGGAACATGTGTTGATAACAGAGACAGAGGAGAGGGAGAGAGAGAGAGAGAGAGAGAGAGAGAAGGAAGGAGGGAGAATGAGAGGGGAAGAGAGGGAGAGAGGGAGAGAGGGAGGGAGGGAGAAGAGAGACAGGAAAAGAGAAAGAGGAAAGGAAGAGGAGAGAGAAAGTGGGGGGAGAAAAAACAAGGGAGAGAGAATGAGAAGGAAAGAGAGGGAGAGACAGAGCAAATCAGTGGGCAGAGAGTGGGGGAGTGAGGATGGGAAGAGAGTGAACCGGGGGAAGCAGGCGAGCCTGTGATGGAAGGCCAGTCAGGAGGTGAGTGGGTCAGTGGCGATGGGCTGTGGGAATGTGTAATTCTCTCTGTAACGAGGCCCTCAAGGCCTCCGCGCATCTCCCTCGTCATCACGTCTCCCCGCTCCCTTTGTACGTGGCTGTCAGCGGCGACCACAGGCTGATTGGCCCTCCCCCGCTTTTCCACGCGGAACTCTGATAACAGCCGTCTCTGAACTCGAGTTTCCACCGCAGCCCATCAAAGGCAGCAAAATGGTGATGTTTAACCCTGGGATGAAAGTGGACTTTCTCCCTCCTTTTCTCTCTCTCTCTCTCTTTCCTTCCTCTTTCCCTCTCTCTCTCACTGTCTCTCTCTTGCTC
>JAOXYF010000015.1:13149837-13166856 GCA_028565775.1 Sternarchorhynchus goeldii
GAGAGAGAGAGAGAGAGAGAGAGAGACAGAGACAGAGAGAGAGAGAGAGAGAGAGAGAGAGAGAGAGAGAGAGAGAGCACATTCAGGAGATGAAACAAATGCAAGAAGTGAAGAAAACTGATGCAAGGTGAGAGAGAGAAGGAGGCTGATTGAGACACTCCGACATCACGACAGACACAAACATGGGAAACAGGAAAAAAAAAATGAAATCAAATCAAAACTCACATGGATATCCAAAATCATCAATCTTGCCTTTAGGTTCAGAGGACTTCTGATATAGGGAACCTTGGGGAGAGAAGGGGGGGGGGGGGAGGCGATAATCAAATTTAACACAACTTGATTGAACAAAGCTGAGACACGGAAATCAGGGCAGAAAGGATGGTGATGCAGAGGGGCCATCCTTCTCCATTTGGTGTCACTTTGGCTCGTCTCGCTCCCCCTGCCACCCCAGACGGATGAGGGGCCGGGGGCTGCGGGGGCCCCGGGCAGGGGGTGCGAGAGCCGACGCACCATCCGTCAGGCACGTTTTAGTGCTTCATTAGGACTAATGACCGCGCTCAATGGATTGTTTTAAGCTGATAAACAGTCTCTGAGTCAATGAGTCAAAGGCACTTACGGCCCAACATCTGCCAAGAAGGCCCTGAAAAATCGCTCTCCGCTCTCTCTCGGTCTCTCTCTGTCTCTCTCTCTCTCACTGTCTCTCTCTCTCACTCATGTGAAGGTGGATGCCATTAGCACATGGGCCTCTCGCTAATGTAGCATGCTAGAAAGGGTGCTAAATCAAATTGGCACTGACTAGAACAGAGGAGCAACAGAGCTCGACTAGCCCAACACATCTGCATAGACTGTTAGAGAGAGAGGGAGAGAGAGAGAGAGAGAGAGAGAGAAAAGAAGAGAGAAAGAGAGAGACAGGTAGAGGGGAGGAAGATAGATGTGTGTGTCGCTCCAGGCCACTTATTGCATAGAGACAGTGAGCTGTTAAAATTCTAGGGAAGGTCCATGCAGAGGCCGAGGCGATCTGAGGAAAGGACGGAAAAAACCAGACAAACAATGAACTCTTTGTGTAGACGCAGGCGGCGCCGGAGACAGATAGGTAGATATATCGACAGACAGGAAAATCAATTGCTTGACGGATGGTGGGTTTACGTCCATGTAATCAAACATGAAAGTGGGAGAGTGCAGTGAAGAAGGAAAGAGAGAGAGAGAGAGCAGGGTGAGGGCGGTAGAGAAGACAGAGCTGTTGGATATGGGATGAATGAAAGGACTTCAGGGCAGGGCATACATCTCACGGTCTTACATGCTGTGTGAGCCCAGAAACCAGTGGAAGTGTGTGAGAACATCAGACTTCCTAATTTGGTCATGCTGCCATGTGCAGTCATATACATACTCATACACACACACACACACACACACACACACACACACACACACACACACACACACACACAGGTTATCTTATACGAAATGTTTTGCAGTACAAAAATGAAAATGGAAAAGTTGGTTGGAATATGACCTTCATACTGTATTTTTGCTTCAGCTCCAGTCCTTGAGAAAAAAAGCTTCTATTTGCCCCTGTGTTCATGTCTGTCTTGCCCTTTCAGTGAGATCGATATGTCAAGAAAATGTCATCCGTCTGTGGTTGAGTAACCGAAGCCCTCAACGGGAACATCACAACAAACAGAAAGGGCCAAAAACGCAGAAAAACAGCATGTGCGGGAAACTCGGGAGTGGAAATCGGAGGCTAAATATGAAATAACACCACTTTGCATCCAATTTGATTTTAGCTGATATGTGGCATGTAACACAGCTTGACAGCTTCGAGAAGTTGAACTGGAAAACGCCTACGGAGCGTTTACACCGAACCACCACTCAGCGCCGTGTAATACGTTACCCTCCGAAGCAGTCTGGATGCACTGCAATGCCTTCTGGGAACGGGAAATGTAAAATTCCATACATAAATGATTTGTAGCCGTCGTGAGGAGGTTCTAACGCGGGAGAGACCAGGGTCCATCTGACGCTAGGTGAGTTCACATATCACGCGTAAACCATTCCCAATGATATCTGCAATAACGCCAGCTTTTAGATCATGTGGATTTCTCCTAAATGTACAGCGAAGTGGTCATTAGCGTGGACATAAGTGGGTTCACCCTTTTAGCTCAGGGAGAGAGGGAAAAAATCAATCAGGGGAAGAGCCTAAATCTAGATCATTATGGGTTTTATATTCTCCACAAACTAGTCATCAATCTGACACAGAACTAATGCCCCTGCAGTGAGTTGCACAAAAAGAAAGGAAGGAGAGGAAGTGTGAGAGAGAGAGAGAGAGAGAGAGAAATAGAGAGAGAGAGAGAAATATAGAGAGAGAGAGAGAAATAGAGAGAGAGAGAGAGAGAGAGAGAGAGAGAGAGAGAGAGAGAGAGACTAGTCTCCTGTCTCCCGCCGCTCGTCTCAAAGCCTTGTTTACTATCTCGTGAACATTACAAATAAACGAGTTGTACGGAGCTGTACGGATCGATTCGCCGGGAAACTAATGATCGATAGGCTCAATTAATGCACTCTCATTTACATGTAGACGTTGCTCAAATGAAACGGCATCGTTAAACGGATTTCGCAATGCCGTCGCTGTAAGTCCACGTGTGCCTTCGATTACTCCCGTTTTTCCCCCGTAATTCTCAAAGTCATAGTCTGAACGTAATGCAGACCCGACGTCACACTCCGACGAGACCTCATCGTGCTTTCGTCGAGCATCTCGAGTTTCCCGGTTCCCTCCACACCACAGCCAGCATGCCTGGCCCCACTATCCCACACACGCGCGCTCAAACTCCAGCAGAGATTCCCTGGGAGAACCTGGCATGGACAACGGAGGCTCAGACTGCCTGGGATAGACGGGTCAAGGATTAGCAGATAAACACAGTAAATATCAGGGAGAACGGAAAAAAAAAACCCCGAACGTCAGCCAGCGCCGGGGACACCCGACTGGCTGTGTTTAAAATCTGTTTTTGGCCTCTGCAGAGCTGCAGTGCTCGACTACATAATATACGGCGAGCAGGGAGAGGCCTGTTCAGCTGCTCTATAGAGGCAGAAAAAGAAAACAACAATAACAACAACAACAAAAAAAAGATCGAAGAAGAAAAAAAAAAAGATTTTTCTCTGCCCACGGAAAAATCTCCAGCCTGAGTCTCTTATTTATTTATTTTAAAAGAATTTGCAAGGAGAAAAGCAATAAAGATTAATGGTATAATTACAGAGCTCTAGCCGAAACAGAGTCGGCGAAAGGATTTTTTTTTTTTTTGGTCTTTTTAAGAGTTTTAAACACTGGCAGAGGCCAGCAGAGGTAACATGAAATACTTGTCTGCACTTATAATTGGCTCCTCCAGAACAAAAAATAAATATAAAAATGGTCAAACGTGCTGGTGAGTCTCGTCTCCAGCCGTCCTCTTCCTCACCGAATCTGGAGCTTTACAATTAGGGCCACAGTAATCACAAATGCTGAGCAATTCTTAAACCTTTTTGTAAGTACATTATAATCACTTACCATTGTTTTAAATATAGCTCATGAAAGGCGTGTCTGTGAGGAGGAAAATGTTGGACTGAGACGTGATTTAACAGTCATGTATTCTATATTTACACCCCGTGGTCACTGAACGAAGCTACATATTGGGTTTTTTTTATTTTTTTGGTTGTTTTTGTCATTTTTTGCCCTGGTTGAAGATCCTTTCTCCCACTCCAATGTTCATCCATCTGCCCGCCTTACAGCTCACAGTGTGATCGTTTAAGAGCTCATGAGGAAGACAAAGTGTCGGAACGGACGAAAGAACGTCCGGAAGAACGTCAGGAGGAGAAGCACGAAGAGAGGCAGGATGGCTGAGGGCTAGTTGCTCACAGAGTCTGAAAAACGACTGAACTCGAGGCAGGCCCCAAGGCGGGTGGGGTTGGGTGGGGGGGGGGGGGGGTGTGTGATGTGAGACAGACACTCACTCTGCATGCAGAGTCCGTCGGTGCAGTTCTTGGACTGGAGCACCATTCCCTCGCAGTCCTTGCCGCCGTTCTTCGGAGCCGGAGCCCCGCACTCTCTCCGCCTCCAGTGTGTGCACTCCGTCCCACACGTAGACCACTTGCTCCACTCCGTCCACAGGCCGTCCACTGCGAACGCGGACAGAGGGGGTCGGACAGAGGCAGAGAGAAAGAGAGAGAGAACGAAAGAGAGAGAGAGAGAAACGGAGAGTAGCAGTGGTGCAGCCAAAACCACAGGCATCTCAATATTTAACTCTGCTCTTTCTAGCTTGAGTCAGGGTTTAGATTTGCATGTAAGAACAGGATTGGTGATCTAAGATCTACGATGCTGTAACCAAAACCCCACTATAAACACAGGGATGATCCGAGATCAGCGCCAGCCGCTCCAGGAAGCTAGGCTAGCACTACCCCAGACGATCTTGGGCGGCTTTCGGGATTGGGTACCTGGGCACAGGGGGTTGCAGGCTAGTTTCTGGATGGCCTGGCCCTCACAGATGGCACCGCCGTTGAGGGGCGCCGGGTTGGTGCAGCTGCGAGTTCTCTTCTGGAAGCCCCTCCCACAGCGAGTGTTGCACGCTGACCACTCGGTCCAGGTCGACCACCCTCCGTTGACTGGCGCAGGAACAAGAAGAGCCACAAAGTTTGTTTTTGCACGAAGACGGAACTCGGGAGAGATCAAGAAGCCGTTTGAAATACGCAGAGACGTTCATTCCTTATTCATTACGCGTTTTGTTTTTTCCCCGACAGCGGAGGAGTGTTGAAAGGCTCGGGGTTTTCTGTTGCTGTGGCTAAAAACGCACGACCGCTACGGCGCCCGAAACGACGGCAAAATCCATCTCTCACCAGCGCGAGAAGAGCGAGGGGCCTGGACTGGGAAAGTGATTGTGGGTTCGGTCCTCTCCTAACTCTGGCTTTTTCTCACGATGTGAGGAGTGATGTGCATTCGAGTGAACCGACGCTATGAGAGACGTGAAGGAGACGGAGCGGAGCGCTTCCTTGTTAAATCCTGGGTTTCAGTCCCTCGTCTTTCCCCGTTCACCCACGCTACCACTGAAGCCCCTTGTTGTGGCTTGTGCTGGAACTCCGGCGGGTCTGATCGACCCTCCCATCGCTCGCGGTCCGATCAGAAGACGCCGCCAGGCCTCGTCTGTGCTCCCCCGGAGAGGCCACAGACGCGCCACATGATGAATGCTTTCCCCGGGGTGACTTCTAGGCTCCCTCCTCCCCACGACCTCAGGAGGTTTTTGTTTGTCCCCCCCCCCAACCCTCAAAATCTGTCCCAGATTCCTTTGCGGCTTTCTGCAATTGCTTCCCCTGGATTCGTCCTAGTTGCACATGGTGGAAAACTGCCCTTTCAGATTTTCTTTTCTTCCTAGCAATAACAAAGAAAGGCATCATGGTAATGGAGGGGAAAGATCTTAAAATAATGGAGCTGAGCTAATCCCAAAGCTTTCAGGACTACGCGATTGATTTAGAGCTCAGAGCTCTGCTCAGGCTTCAGCCAGGAAGTCAGCAGCAGGAGGCCGAGGTGAAACCTGACCCAGCTGACTCGGGCGCGCGAGGAGGGCTTAACTCCAGACGGACGGCCGTCTCTGCCCTCTGATAAACAACGAACGGAAGAAAGGAGCAGTGAGGCACGGCAGGAGAGGCAGCCAGCACGCTCCCACCCCCTTCGGAGGGTAATGAGCGCAGCGGTTTGCCTGCAGTTACTCCCGTCTCTCAGAACTACTGAATCTCTGAACTACTGTCCCTGCCGCTTAGAACTACTGAATCTCTGAACTACTGCCTTTTTATCTCTCCGGATGTTCTACTGGCCGACCGCATGCCACCCCCCCGCCACCTTCCCCCCACGGCCGGCTCCCTCTGGCACACCGGTTCTTTTCAACACGTTACACCAGGGATCAGATCCACCAGGTCCCAGCAACAAAGAAGACAGGTCGATTTATTAGCGGGTGAGAGAGAGGGAAGCAGACTGGTGCTGGGTTTAAGAGGGCTGAGATGTAATATGAAGAAAACCCAGCTCTGATGGCAGCATGTGGGAGGCCCTTACTTGCTGGGGCTCTGCCTTATCAACTGAAAGAGTTTTTTTCTCCCTTCCTCTACACCCCCCCCCCCCTTTTTTTTTAACGGTGAGGCAGCAGCTACTGCGCTTCGACTTCCCGTCATAGCGAGCCATCAGAGCGAAAATGGCGGGTCGTGTTTGAGGGGAGCGTTCTCCCTGGGTTTCAAGACGTTACGAACAGTCTTAAAGGAGCAGCAGGGGGCCCTGCTTAAAACGGCTGCAATTGCGTCTCTTTGCATTTCAGCACGTCTAGCTTCTCTTCCAAATAAACGCCTTCCTGCTCTGGGGAGCCGCGAATCGAGATCAGACTCGAAGGATCAGACTTGAAGGAGGCTTATGGAGGGGAGACGAACTACCGCTATCAAAACAGTCTGGTCTGAGACCCAGTCCCACGTTCGAGCCTCTAATCAGACGCTCACGGGACCCTGCTGCTGAGATCAGACCAGTGCCTCATCAAAGTTTCATCAAAGAACGTTTAAAATGACCATGTGAGATCAGACAGAACAAATGTGTCCATTTGAGATGGAGTTACCATAAACTATTACGGTGGCTGTGGTGCTCCTTCTCTTTGCTACGATGTTCTTAGCCACGCAGGTGTAGTTCGCCGTGTCAGACAGACGAGCCTGTTTGATGATCAGGTTGTGGTCGATGGTGATGTAGAAGTTGCGGTCGTCCGCTGGGTCGATGACTTCCTCGTTCTTCAGCCACTCCACCTGCGGATGCGGGGAGAGAAACGTCCGTCACTCAGAACCGGACGCCGTTCAATGCGCAAAAAGCACATTCACACGCTGAATGTTTTCCCATTAATCCAATCTGCCAGTACTCCATAAATCAAAATGAAGTCTTTAAAGGCAACACATCCTCAAAAGTGCTGCTTACATTTCAATAAAGCAAAATAACAGCAGGAGTGTTTATGTATGTGAAGCCTGAAGTTCCATAAAAAGTCAATACCCATCATGTTCTATATTTTTTTATTCGTCCCAAAACAAAGCAACATGGCCCCATCAGACGTGCTGTGAAGGAAATACAATGTTATTCTTGAAGCTAAAAGCCTCGTGGACCTCCCCTCGTGGGCTTCCTATTTGCCGATGATGCCAATATTGGACCTGAGGTTATATCTGGAGAGCGAGGAAGCGTTTGGAAGCTTTATTTGAACATAAATCAAGGTGATTTTTGCAGCTCAGCCCTGGGGAAGGCGGTCGGTGTGCTGCGTCAATACTGCGGTTGCACGCGGTGGTTGTTGTCTGGGGCGAGTGAAATCTATGTCGAGTGGCTAACGGCCTCCGTTACGCTGGACATCCGGAGGCGGCCTGAGCAGACCTCCGAGGCTGGACGGAGAGGCACGTACCGCTGAGCGTTACGGGTCATGACTGACAGCTGAATGCTGCTGTGCTCCTGAGAGGAGAGGAGGAGGACTGGGACTGTGAAAGCTTTCAGACCAAATTTTGCTCCCCTGATTCGTTTTTGAGTGTGAGAAAGAGGCCGGACTAACGAGAGCGAGAGGGGGAGAGTCTGATTTAGTTAAGCAAGGTCACAGCAGAGTGCTGGCAGTTTAATACGAATGCTTTTATTGACTTATAAAACATACGGAATCACCTCAAAAACGTCATGACGGTTCATCTGGAACGTTTTAGTGGCACTCTACATCTCAAGGATTTTACAAAGACAATGCATGGACTTAACACTTCTGTCTGATCCTTAACACTTCGGTCTTATCATTAACACCTCTGTCTGATCATTAACACCTCTGTCTGATCATTAACACCTCTGTCTGATCATTAACACCTCTGTCTGATCCTTTCACAGAAAACAATGCTTTCTCCCTCTTTCACCACTAGCAATTTCTGTAGATATTGATATAGCTCTGTAGCCCACGTCAAGCCACAGGCATCAAAGTCAAATCCTGAGAAATACAGAAAAAAAAAAAAAAAAAAATATATATATATATATATATATATATATAAAAAAATCAACAAAAGATCAAAAGATACCACGGATGTGAACGACCAATAACACACACACACATGGTCCTCCGGGAAATACCATCCGTGTTTAAAAAAAACACCACAAAAGAAGAAAATGGAAATCTGAGATTAAAAGCATAACTGAACAGGGCGAAGCGCTGAGTCGGCATTCCTCGTGCCTCGTTCCGTTTTGTGGAGACCAGTGGGCATAAGGGCTGGTCCACAATCGCTCATCCACCTTCCAGAGGAAGAACGGGGCAGATGGATTCATCTCAGGCCCTGCGTGATTTACCCCCACACTAAAAATACCATTCTGCTTGATGGCTTCCTTAAGTCGTTAAAGGGATCAGCTTATGATAAGAGCTAACTATTGTGTACGACGGGCAACTTTCAATTTTATCGTTTCCCATTATTGTTTATAAATATTTAATAGCTTTGTGTGCCTGCATCTGTGTGTGTGTGTGTGTGTGTGTGTGTGTGTGTGTCTTTCAAGGCTAGCAGGCAGACAGGATGGACACACAGTACTGGGTTTTGTGGTATCTGGTGTTATCCTATATGGTCCCACACTCCCTCGATGGTTGTGATCTCCAGCTAGGCTGCTCCACTCTCGAATGAGGTTCTCAGGGAACATGCACAAACAGGCCTGGAGGATGCAGGGCCAAATCCTCTCTGCTCTGGTTCTTCCTGACACAAATCAAGTGGAACAGGTTTGCATGACTGTCCTATGCATTAAGGCAACATCGAACCTCACGATAGTACGAAGCAATCAACATAATGGTGCTATTGATGAAAAAGTGGGAGTGAAAGTGGAATCAATGAGGATTACATCCAAATCCACTGGGCACGAGGCAAGCAGAAGTGATTATATGCATCACTCAATTTACAAGGCAAACATCAAACAAGAAGTGTGTGTGTGTGTGTGTGTGTATTTGTCTGAACACCGGCATGTTTGTGCATGTGCAGTGGTAGGAGAATGTGTGTGTAGGTGCATCTTAACAGCTGAATATTTAGGCCTCAAAAATGTTTTTAAATGTTTATTTAAACATAAGGACCTAAATAAAGAATTTAAAATGCATCTGTGTTTGTGAGCAGGTGCGGCTGTCTGTGAGCGTCAGGAATTTCGAATCGTGCATTTATAAGCACGTGTGTGAGTTTGCGTTCGTGCGTGCATGTGTGTGTGTGTGTGTGTGTGTGTGTGTGTCTGCTTATCCCAGCTGTGTGATGCTGGCGGATGCTGATTGGAGCAGGCGTGTCCTGCTGGGAGCAGTGCCACAGGTCCCAGAGCTAAGAGCGCCCGCGTGGTGTCCGGGCAGGTTAGCCGACCCCTCCCCTCGGGCGCGGGCGAGACGCCACACCGAGATAATGCGCCCCACCCTCGGTGTCCATTCTGTGGGATCCAGGCCTGGGCATCGGGGTGGAGCGAAGAGATTTGAGCCAAGCGTGAGCCGAAGGCTCGGCGTAACCGACAATACAGCACGACTTGAAAGCCGGTCCCATTCAGCTGGGAGCAGATCAAAAGGTGTGTGTTTGAAAGCCACGGTCTGTGTGTCCCAACACGCCCAACTGGATGCGACTGTGATCGGCCATGAAATCAAGGACCCTGTGTCCCCCAAAACACTCAGTGTGGAAGTCCCAAGTAGCGAAGTAAGAACCGAACAAAAGACGCAGCTCGGAAAACACGGTGCGAGATCTCCACCGTGAATAAGTGCCCACACCCCCACCTGGAGCGACAGGATGGACAGGCTCTCTCAAAAAAGCACTTCGAGTTGTATTAGCCTGTCATAAACCTCACGGCTAACCAGCAATGAATTCACACCAGCCTACTTCTCTCTCTCCCCCTTTCTCCATCTCTCTTTCTCTCTCTCTCTCTCTCCTCCTCTCTGTCTCTTTCTCTCTGTCCCTCTTTCAGTTCTCTCTCCCCCCTCCCACCCTGTTAACAGGAGGAGACATCACCACAGAAGGTAAACGACGTCTGTGGTGAGTGTTTGTGTAGTGCTACATGACTCATGAGCACATGCAGTGTGTGTGTGTGTGTGTGTGTGTGTCTGTGTGTGTGTGTGTAGCTAATGTAAATCAAGTGTATGTACACTGATTACTTGAGTAGGTGGTTTCACAGAGAAACTGTAACAGTGCATGTAGAAGACAAGGATGATGGTAGAAATTATAGCAAGTACACGTAGATTCTCTCACACCACACACCCACGTGTATTCATGTGCGCACATATACAAACACACACACATATGCACACATGCAAACACACACACACACACACACACACACACACACACACCCCAATATCTCCTCTGCGACACACAAATGAATGTGAGGAAAGGGTGCCTTTTTAACTGTTTTCTCACCCTCCCAATCTCTCACATCTCTCTCTCTCTCTCTCTCTCTCTCTCTCACATCTCTCTCTCTCTCTCTCTCACATAGATACACACACACACACACACACACACACACACACACACACTCACAGACGATGCTCTGCCTGATTGTCACCAAGACATTCATAGCCATAATTGGTCATTTTAAGTCATTAACAGAAAGTAAATTGCCACATGTCAGCTGGCATAAAATGGGGGAAGGAGAGAGAGAGAGAGAGAGAGAGAGAGAGAGAGAGAGAGAATGAACGAGAGAGCGAAAGCGAGAGAGAGAGAGAGAGAGAGAGAGAGAATGAACGAGAGAGCGAAAGCGAGAGAGAGAGAGAGCGCGAGGGAGAGAGCGAGAGAAAATGAGCAAGAGAAAGACGGAGAAGGAGAGAGAGAGAAAACGAAAGGGGGTGGGGTGGTGGGGGGGTGGGGGTCATACAGTAAGGTCACGGAGAGGTCATACAGCAGGATGGAGCGGCGCTGGGCTTCTCTCACAGATTGTGAATCCTAACGTGCACTTTTCATTGGTATGACTAAGGAGACGTGGAGGAGACAGTGGGCGTCAGACAGCACGCACGCCACGCATCCGATTAGCACCTACGCTACCACTAATATTCCTGCAGGAAATTAAAACAAACGGTCATTACACAAATAGAGAGAAACATTAGGGGCCAATTATTATATTCTGGCTGCATCAAGAGAAGCTGACATCAGTTTAATTTTGAACAGCTGGGTGTTTTGCAGTATTTGTGCGTGTGTGTTTGTGCGTGTGTGTGTGCGGGTGTGTGTGTAAGTGTGTACACGCGCGTGTGTGTGTGTGTGTGTGTGTGTGTGTGTGTGTGTGTGTTTGCATGCCACCGTGTGATAGTTAGATGTCGCTGTGTGATTGAGTGCACAGTGCAGATGGAGGCTAACCTACATTAATATCTAATGAAGCACGCTGACTGCTTTAAACGGCAGCAGCATTTAAATAATCTGTAGGCCGATCAGAACAGGAAAGCTGCCTGCAGGAGAGCCCGGGCAATACCCCCACCCGAGTCCCCCTCCGTCCCCCGACGGAGCGCGTTCAGCCACGTCCCAGTGCCGCGCAGCTCTGAAGCAGACCGTGGCGATGTCTCCTCCAGGGTTTGACTTATGGCTGGGAAAAGCACATCAAAAAACAACACCAAACTCACTAGCCTGTGATTTCGTGTGTAATGGGGTGGCGAGATCTGAGATGCTTTCAAGATGAAAGGGCCTGAAACAAAAGGGCTGAAAACATTTCTGCTCCAGCCTGCTCCCACTTTAATCGCATCCATATTGTTCGGATTTGCGCGCCCGAACACAACAGACACGCACACACACTACACAAACACAAACGGTCTGCAGCACCACAATGAGCAGTGATACCACGCCCCCTCACTCTCCCCACGAAGCCCCACTTCTGTACGGAAAAATTCACACTCCATGCCCTGTACAGAGCAACTCACACTCCATGCCCTGTACAGAGCAACTCACACTCCTTGCTCGACTGGAGCTTATTGGGGGGAACCAGTGAAAATCACAACAACCCTGTTTACGTCAAAGAACAAACAGTGCAAACTGAAAAGGATCTAAAAAAAGACCTGCACCAAAAACCTAACTACCAAAAGGAATATTTCCTTGAAAATCAGAGACAGTGCAGCCTTTGGTTCACAGTGGAGAAAACAGTGTTTTTGGTAGGGTTTTTTTTGTGTGAGGGTCGAGATACTTGAGAGGAAATGCGTTATCCAGTCAGAGATACAAAGACCACAGTGCATGAATGCCAGGACACAGGTAGAGGAAGCATAAAGCTGGCTCACACACACACACACACACACACACACACACACACACACACACACACGCACGCAGTGTGAGAGCACGAGAGGGAGAGAGAGGTGATTAATAGGTGTTGTTAGAGTCGGGCATACGAGACTCTCTCTAGACCGGCTGTGGAAGGAGAGGGCAGCTCAGCCATAAGCCCTCTCTGGTTGGCCTGCGCACAGATGTCCTAATTAACACTGAAGGTCGAGCAGACTGCTGAGACGGCCCAGCCTTACCCACATCTCACCCGTTTTTTAAAATCTTCCCTCTCTGCTTTCCCACCTATTTCGTGTCCTTCCGACTCCAGCGAGCGGCCGCGCCTGCCGGTAGCGTGTCACAGACCACTATTATTCCGTTCGGTTTAGCGCAGACCAGAATTAACCTCACAAAAACAACAACAAACACTCAAACCAAAACAACGACAACAGGAGTGTCCGGAAAGGCCCTCGGACCTGGAGCCGGAGGGAGCCGGTAATAACAGGTTTTTAGGCGTAGGAGAAATCCTGATCCAGAGCAGCGCAAACGGAGAGGCGAGAGGGCTGGAGAAGGGAGCAGCAGGAGAGGACTTAACGACTGAGGCGGCTTTTTCCGGCAATTTCCGCCCAAGCTGTGAGCTCAGAGGACTGCAATTTTGGCTACGCTACCGCATCATCTAAATTGCTCAGACCAAACTTTTCTTATTCTGCCTGTCGAATTTCAGAACACAGCAGGCGGAGTGTGCTGTGTGTAAGGGAGACTGGTGTGTGTGTGTGTGTGTGTGTGTGTGTGTGTCCTTTTGATGTACTATTCTTTATTAATTTATTATTCTTATCATTTACACTACCACCTAAATCTCATCTATGAAGACAAATAAAGTTATCAGGAAAAAATAAAGAAATGAGGAGAAAAGAACAGAAAGTTATGAAGGATTCCGTCAGAGTGGAGAAATATATACTTGGCATCTGTTGAGAGCAAAAATATGGAAATGTGAGCCAAATCAATGTGCATTAATATTAATACCTCACTCACCAAACTTCTTTCAAGCAAGCTTCAATGTTGTAGGCACAGAGTCAGGAGAGAGGCAGAACTTGTTGGGGGGTGGGAGTGCTGCTATATAGGACTTAGTGGACCTCCAGCCTGAGCTAGCAGGGAGGCAGGACTAACGTGGTTATATGAAGTAACCTTTCGGCTTGTAAGCGTGTAGCCGTTTCTATATTTTTAATCCTTTTAAAGGGAGATGTCGCTGCTGTCACCCCGACCACATTTCCATGCTTTTAAATGCAATAGATTTTTTATGAAAGAATCTACAACCTTAAATATTTGCCTATCACAGGATATACTTAAATTGATACATCATACTTCATTGATAGCCAAGAAACCTCATCCTTCAGATATCAAATTAATAATGTTCCTTTCTTTGGTTAAGAATTAAAGATTGTGATTTTGATTTGAATCAGTGGTGGACATTCCAGTTTTAGAAAGTAAAAGTCCTCAACAGGATTTTGCTCAAGCATCCTAGATTATGTTTGTTCCACAAACTAATTTTACAGTTGCAGGCTTGCAGTCTTGTACTAATTAGAAAATCCAGGAAACTTGAGCAAAATCCTGGCGAGGACTTTTACTTTCTGAGCCTTGTATGTCCACCTCTGATTTGAATACATGAGATTATTTTAGACTTATTAATAGTTGATGCATAGTAAATCATATATATTTTAAAGGATAAATAAAGGATCGTAAAGGATTAATAAGTGAGACCTCCAACACAATTGAACAAGATTACTGCTAAATACAGGATTCAAAGCTGATACCTTGAAGAAATGCACAATATAAAAATAAAACAATAACTGCAATACCTAATAATCCAAACAGTAACTACTACTATATTTAGTTACACAACAGTAGTATAGTGCAGTATTAGCGGTCATGCGAGTACCCCACATGTGAGGCGCTCTGCTGTTTGGACAGCCAACAGAAGTTCGTTCCACCATCTGGGAGCCAGGACAAGACAATAATCTTGATGCTAGTCTTGCATTAGACTTAAATTATGGTGTTTCAAGCTAAGCAGAATAGATCAGGGTTTCACCATTGTCATAATGAAGGGAGGGGTCCATTTTTGGATTTGTAGGTGAGCATGAAGGGGTTTTAAAGCTGAAGTGGGCAGCTACTGGAAGCCAGTGAAGGGAACACAGCAGTGGAGTGATGTGTGTGAACCTTGGATGACTGAAGACTAGTCATGCTACTGTGTTCTGGATCAGCTGTAGAGTTCTGATGCACGTGTACTTGGGAGACTTTCTGTGACAAATGGGACTGAATCCCTAAGTTGTAGAGGAGAAATAAGCATGACCGGGTCAGGTTTGAAATGAATCGAGAATAAGGCATCCAGTGTTATGCAAGGCTCTGAGCAGTTTCAGATCGTAAGACCAGGGAGTTCTTGAAAGAAATGGTGAGGTCATGGAGAGGATTGGGAGTTCTTGGGATGTACAGAAGCTTGGTTTTCCTGGGGTTTAGCTTGAAGTGGTTGGCTGTCATTCATGAAACAATTTCAGTCAGGCATGCTGGGATACAACCCAGTGTAGGAAGTTGGGAAGGAAAGGATTATTTAGGTGTCATTAGCATAGTAGCGGTGGAAGTTATGAGAAGATATTACATCACCAAGAGAATGAATGTACAATGAGAAGAGAGGCAGTCCTCATGGTACACCGGTGTAGAGTCTACATTGATTGGATGCGAATACTCCGCATTACCTGGTAGGACCAGCCCTCCAGATAAGACCGGAACCATTTCCATGTAGAACCTGTCATGCAGATGCTGGAGAGAACAGAGAGGAGAAGGATGTGGTTTACAGTGTCAAAGGCTGCCAACAGGTTCAGCCATGGTGGCCATGCCAACACAGGGCATGCATGTGGAAGAGCAGCACTCATTCCCATAGAAATGCATATACGTGTGTACATACAGAGAGATGGAGACTGGGGTTTTAAATTTCTCATGCATTTGTATACATGCTGCATTGCACTGCACAGTAATACCTCCCTGGCATGATCTACCACACTGTACAGTAAAGGGCCTCAGCATCATGTACAACATTGTCACACTGGACTGCTGAATTCAAACATGTTTGCATGCAGAAACAGGAAAGTAGAACAGATAGAAGAAGGGAGTTGGGGGGGAAAGAGAGAGTGGAAAGAGAAGAAGGGAGTAGGGGAGAGAGTGAAAGAGAGTGGGAAGAGAAGAAGGGAATGGGGGAGAAAGAGAGAGTTAAGACTGACTTGACATTTTTTTAGTATGATTTATCCTCATTTTTTGGGGGCCTTTCTGATTTGTATAATATAATTTTGTATTTCATTGTTTGAAGTAGTTTTTCCATTAATGTCTTAATCACATGTTTTTTTTGCATAAAGCACTGAGATTTTGTGTTCAAAACTAAGATTATTTTTAACTTCTTCCTCCTAGATTTTGTTTGTCACATGGCCTTTTTAATTAGCTTAAGATGACACATTTGATTCATTACTGATTAGTCAAATTAAAAGGGTGATTCATATTTATTGATCATATTTATTTTATTAGACTGGTCAAGGATTAGATCTCTTCTATGTAAATACATTAATTAGGTTATAAAAGAATGTAAACACTGATCTTGGAACATTGAGAAGTGTAAACAGCCACAAAAGAAGTAACACAAGTCCTAAAAAGTAGATAAAAAGAACCAAATCAAGCAAATGAAAAAACAATATTACTCATTTATTGAAGAAACTGGTCCAATATTGCATACGAGTGGCAAATACATCAACCTTTGCTTTCAGTATCTGGTGCGGTAATTGTTGATTAGTTCTGTACATTGCCTTGGAGGAGTTTCAGCCCATTTCTTCCATATAAAACAGCATCGACTTGGTTATATGTCGGTGGGTTTCCTTCCACGAACTGCTTCGGGTCCTTCCACATTTCTATTGGATTAAGGTCAGGACTTTAACTTTTTAACTTTAACTATTATCTATTTTTAACCTTTTGTTTGGTAGAACAACATGTGTGCTCGGGGACATTGTCTTGCTGTATGACCCACATTCTCTTGAGATTTGGCTCATTTATCACACCATCTTCTATACTGATTGATGAATGGAAAGCCATTCATGGTTCATGAATGTTAATTTTTTAGCCAGTGTGAGAGAGCCCTTTAGTTGCTTAGAAGTTACTTTGGTTTTACTTTTGGTTTTGCTTTGTGGCCTAACCCTAACCCTAACCCTAGACTAGTACATGTCTTGCTCTTGGCGTGATCTTTGTTTGTCGACTCTGGGAAGGGTAACAATAATCTTCTATTTCTTCTGTTTGTACACAATCTCTCTAAATGTGGATTGCTGGGGTTCAAAGTCTTTCAAGTATTGTACTTTTTTCCAACCTAATGAGCGTCCTGAGGTCCTCAGAAATCTTTGCTAAATCCCTGTTCTTATATAAATAAAACAAGGTATCCACTCGCATCTGGTTGTCATCCCATTGATTGACAATACCTAACTCAAATTTCATCACAGATATTGGACTTATGTGACAGTCTACTGAAGTCCATAAAAGGGTTCACAAACCTTCAAGCACCACTGTATTAGCCTACGTATATGCACATAAATTATAATTACCTGTAAGTGTTGATGGCACTTAAAATATTATTTAAGTCCTAATAAAAAATAAACACTAACATCCATGCCATGGTTTAAGGGGGAAAATAACCTTGCTATGGATAAGTGGTATGGTATCTTCTTTATTTGTGCTGTGTATGTTCTGAGAGTGTATGGAATGGTGAACTTGAACCGTAACCTGTTG
>JAOXYF010000015.1:13182585-13201912 GCA_028565775.1 Sternarchorhynchus goeldii
TAATTTTCTGAGATACTGAATTTGGGATTTTCATTAGTTGTCAGTTATAATCATCAAAATTAAAAGAAATAAACATTGGAAATATATCAGTCTGTGTGTATTGAATGAATATAATATGCAAGTGTCACTTTCTGAATGGAACTTTTTCATGATATTCTAATTTTATGACCAGCACCTGTAATTTGAGCTGCATACACACAGTAAATCATCTACATGCTTCTTGTTTCTACTGTTGCCTTTGATTTCTTTCAACAAGTAAAAAATGAGAATAATAGTTATCCATCGAAAGAAATAAAAAAGAACAAACTTGGTCTAAGAGCTCCTTTAGCTTGTGCTTAAAGACTGATTCATGGGCCATAGCCAAAACATTATTGTGGTCATGAATATAATCACATTTAGATGTGTCTTTTGTTTAAAGTAAACATGGTCATGAATATATCACATTTAGATGTGTCTTTTGTTTAACGTAAACATGGTCATAGGAATTTCCTACATGTTTTTGTTCTTTGTAGTACTGATATGATTTAGCAGGTCACAACTTTTGACAAATTAGTTTTTGGCTCTTAAATTAGCTCTTAACACACACCAAGGCACCAATCTGCCATTTATTCAGAAATGGATCCAAACACACACACTTTCACAGACAGGCACAGATAGGCATTTTGCACACAAGTATTAGCATGCACACACAGAGGTGCTAGTTATATAAAGTAAAACTATATACTCTATATACTCACTCTATAAAGTAAACCTCTCCTTTCTCAGTATATGCCATCTCCCAGTTGTCAGGAAGTGGACCGAGGTCATCGTCCTGCTCTGTTTTAGGAGATGTCTTTGGACCCTCACTTGTCTCTTTCAGGGTGTTTGCAGGGGTCTCAGTGGGGGGGTCCGGGGGGGCCGGGGTGGCTGGGAGCATCTCCCCTGAGGCATCAGTGCTTTTATCTTCCTGCTCACTGGAGTCTGGGGAAGATGTAGAGCCCCATTAGACTATATGCATGCACACACACACACACACACACACACACACACACACACACACACACACACACACACACACACACACAGAGAAGTTTGGTACATTGCATTAGACTATCAGACATCCAGGCAGGCACATAGACAGACAGAGACATAAACAGGCAGGAAGATCTTAGTTTCACAAAAAAGTTGTTACTCAAAGATTATTAATAAACTGTAGAGTGAGCATCACTCCTGACCACTCTCTACATTGCTTTTGGTAAACAGCTCCCAGATTCAGCAGATTTGTGCTTTGAATATACTAAAGCAATAGAGTAATTAACTTCATGAATTTACAAAAGGAGAGTGTTCTACTCGTTCTCCCCTCCGGCTCACTTTCTGTCAGGAATCTGCTGCTCTTTCTCCTTTCCCTGACCATGAACCTCCTTTACTTCACAGCCAAACTGGAAACACCATTGCTTTTTTTTTAAGGAATGGATTAATAGACAAGGCAAGGAATGTTTATTTATATAGCATCTTTCATACACAATGGCAATTCAATAAATAAAAAATCAGTTTATTACTACCTGGCATCTAACACCTCAGGAACGTCCTTGTTAAGAAACAATTTTTAAAAATAAAGATGGAATATATGAAACAGAATGTTTAAAAGAAAGGAATTTCAGAATTTTAAGAGTTCTGAGAAAAAAAATTAAAGATGAAAAGAAATTAGAATAAGAATAAATCAAAAGTTATAATTAAGAAAATAATAAAATGATTGAAAAAAAATGATAAAATGATTAAAAAAAAAGATCCAAGGATCTAAGAGGTTTATAATCTTTGAACATATCTGAGATACATTTTGGGCCAAACCCATTCCATTGTGAAACTAATAACAGCACTTTAAACTGTATTTGGTAATTAACTTGAAACCAGATTTTAGAACTGGGGTGATATGCTCTGCTCTCTTAGTCTTGGTTAAAACTCTAGCAGTATTCTGAATGAGCTGTAGCTGCTTAATGATCCTTTTAATAAGTCTAGTTAAAAGACCTTTACAATAGTCCACTTTTCTAGAGATAAAAGCATGGATTAGCTTCTTCAAATCTTACTGGTACATCAGACCCTTGATTCTGGCAATATTTTTGAGACGGTAGAAGGTTGTTTTTGTGATGGCTCTGATATGGCTAGTAAAGGTGATATCTGAGTCTACCTTAATGCCAAGATTTTTGGTCTTTTGGTCTTTAACTTTTAAAGAGTTGAGATGTTCTCTTCTCTTTTAAAGACAGCGTTAGGATGTTCTCTTCTCTTTGCTACCCAAACTATCATTTGTTTGTCCTTATTGAACTGTAGAAAGTTTTGGTCCAATTTTTATATGATCCAGACATTGACACAGAACCATATATATCTGTGTGTCATCTGCATTACTATAATAATACATGTTATTCTGTAAAGTCATAGCTATCCTACCAGATTCATAGTTTCCAATAGTGACAAAGTAACCGTGGTCTTCTAAATAAGATTTGAACAAATTTAGGACTGTTCTGGATCATCCTACCCAATTTACAACTAGAACTGATGTGCTACCAGCAGCAGTAGTCAGTTGTATCATTTAACACTTTTATGAGAGCCGTTTCCATACGGTGGTGAGATTGAAAGCCTGATTGAAATTTGTTAAAAACTCCTGAATTGATTGGAAACTACTTTCTCATCTCAATTACAAATAGCAGATTTAACATGCATCTGTAGATGTTTAACACAGACATCTGTAAACATAATAGTGACCCATTAAATATTTGCTGTAAATATGTTTATGATCTAGAGCTAAAAATTTAGATGGCAGTGTGTCAAGACAGCATGCCAGTGAATTGAGATACCAAATTGTTTTCTATAGGGTATTTTGATTAATTATTTGAAATTGTGACATTCTAGTCAAGTAATTTCTAAATGATTGTAGAGATATTATGCTTTTACTGTGTAACTGTGTGACTTCAGTGGTCAGTCTGATTATTTTTATTTTATCACAAAAAAAGTAACAAATTAATTACACTTCTCTGTGTATAGAAGTTCAGGGGTGATTTGTTTTTCTGGGTTTAAAGGTTGTCAACCATGATGAATAGCATGTGAGTGTTATTGATGTTCCTATTAATAATCTTAGAGAAATACATCTGACTAGACCTGCCTACCTCAAAGTTAAAAATGCAGAGACTTTGTCTATAGAATTTGAAGTGTAGTTTTTCTTCATTTGGGTTCAGCTGTCCTGCATTCTGTTTTCAAAGTTATTACTATCTTTCTATCTTTACTATTCTGCCATGGTGCTTTCTGTTTGTTTAAAGTGTTCTTGAATTTTATCAGTGCCATACATTCATGACAGTCGGGATTTTACAGTTACAATTGTCCAGGAGTAATCACCATTGGTCGCAAATCCAATAAACAACTCACCATTGGTCATGGATCCCTGGAAATGAACATTGTTAAAATGGTACTTTGTCTCATTTAAATGCTCTCACTAGATGAGGAATAACCTGTTCCCCCACAATGGGTTATCACATGTCTGTTATTACATATGTGTGAGGACGTGGATATTTTCACACTGAATATAAGTTTTTAATCATTAAAGTGAAAACACAAACCTCTATATTTAAACTGCATTGCAGTGTATAAACTGTGCTTAAACTAGCTTGGCTGTTACCATGTGACCTGCTGAAACTAAGATGGCTGGTATCAAATGAGGTGCACTGCTGTTTCAGGCTGGATTTGTGATGGTTTTGGATCGGTTTCCTTAAAAAAAGATTTTCAACAATATCCGATTTTGTATTTTTTGATGATAGTGATTCGATTCTGATATTGGATACCATATATGCCTTCTCTAACAACAGCTTTGATTTTTTTGACTGGTGCACCTAAACTCCAATCTTAGTTACTCAATCTCAGCTACTCTGTAGCTGACAGTGACTGTTGGCCCCTCTGTAGTTTCCCTCACAAGTCCCCTTCTTAGAGGCTATTTCCTCAGAAGTGCTGAAGCAGCTTTTTCCTAGTCTGTAAGTTTATGTGTAATTTTTGAATGCTCTTTGGTTTTAATTTTCTCAGCTTTCCTTTAGATTCGCAGTCTCATTTGAATTAAGGGGGTCTTCCATCTAAAAAGAGTGATTTTTTTTTATTAAGGATCACAAGAAGAGGCCAATTGAGAGTCAGTAGTGTCGTCGTTAAGCAACATCTCTTATGTGTGTAAGCTTGGCTCTTCCACAGCCCATGAACTGAATAATTAAACAATCATTTTCACTTAAGTCTTTTTTGTCACAATATATTATATCAAAAATACTACTTTGTATGAATTAGTTTTGGAGGTCAGTACAATATGACAGCCCAAAATATCCAAGTGTAACTTGAAACCCTGATTAATCTGATTGGTTTTTAGAAGGATCGATATGCATTGCACAAATATAAATACAAATAAAAACATGTATGAATACACAGACCCAATTCAAAGAGAAAGCAGAAATGCACCTGCACACTAGAGAGGCTCCACTGGAATCGTCGGATTGCTTGTACTGCTCTTAGCTCTGCTTCCTCTAAGCATTGACACCTGTTCCCAATTACCACGTTCAGTAGCGTGGGCAGAAGAGCTTCCTGCCACGGTCGCTCCTTCGCGAATCTTGCTGCCGTTTGAGCGAGCGAGCTGCAGCGCTCTGACTCAGACTCCCAGATCCTGGTCTTTGTCATGTCATTCCGCGTTGGCTGTTTTGTTTTGTATAATAAGCTCTCGCGCGTTTCCATCTCGCGTCCCGGGCAGCCGCTGACACCCCCCTGCATCCTCAAATAAGGGCTGGAGCTTCTCCAGCTATTTCTAGCGCTCGCCGCTTTGGTTGAAGTGCTTATGGTGTGGTTGTACTTAAGCAGGAGATTTTTTGTACTTGTGTGTAGTACAAAGTCATGTACATACTGTCACCCTTTTAGGCTTTAGGCTTCGTGTATGCTGACAGCGCGCTCACATCAAAATAAGGCTGAGATGAGCCGTATCTGAAGTAAACTTGGCTTAAACAAAAGCATACCTCATGATTTTAGGTTATTCCATTGTTTTTCACCCTAACCAAATTCAGCTCGAAAGCATTGATTTTACGTTGACGAAACACCTTAATATATAAGTGTAACTCATCAGATTACAACTACAACAAAACGCATGCAGAATAAGTTAGAGGAGGCATTTATCGTAGATGTTAGATGAAAACTACAGAGAGGAAAATGGTGGAGAGCAAGACATAGAAAGAAAAACTCGTTGAGACAGAAGGAGATGGAGAGAGTGAAATAGTTTTACTGAGAGAATTGGTGAAGATTATAAGTACAGGATGTAAAAGAGAGTAGAGCCGGGAACCTTGGGAGACTCAAGGAGACAAAAAAGAAGAGAATACGGCAGGAAGTGAGTGTGAGTGTGTGTGAGCGAGGGTGTGAGGAGGGAGATAAAGTTGGGGAAAGGTGGATTATAAGGACAAGAGGAGAAAAAGAGAGATTGTGAGTGATATAAGGGGGAGAGCAAGAGGAGAGAAAGACTGGGAGAGGAACTGAAAAGACAGAGTGACTGATGTGCCCTCGTTTGAGTCATGGTGCTCGTAGTTCCCAAAGGAGAGGCAAAGAGAGAAAGAGCGATGAAAAAGCACAAGAACTCTGCTCTGCTGTTGTAGTGCTCTCTCTCTCTCTCTCTCTCTCTCTCTCTCTGTCTCTCTCTCTCTCTCTCTCTCTCTCTCTCTCTCACTCTCACTCTCTCGTATTCAATCTGTCTCTTTTTCTCAGTACCTTTTGGTCCCAGTCTGTCTCTAATTTAAAGTGGCAGATGCCCCAAGTTGTTCATAAGGCCTTTTCCCTGCTCAAGTCAAAACCCATGTCTCTCTTAGTCTAACTCAGCACCGGACACTACACACGTTGACTTAGGAGAGACAGACAAATAGAGGCGTGTTTATCACCCTGCATATCTTCACTCTCTCTTTCTCTTCAACTTCTCTCTTTTTCATCTTCAACTTCATCCCTCTGGCAAAAAAATCAGGGACAGGAGTGTGAAGCGGCTGAAGCCAGGCTGCAGAGGCGGTTGCTAGGATATCGCTCTAATAACACTGGTTACTGTGTGGTGATCTAGAGCGGAGACGGTCGCTAGGCTACATGATGCAGCAAGCAGCAAGCGTGAGGGTTGCGAGCTTGTCCTCCGCTGTGAGAACACAGGAGGAAGACGCGGCCAGGGGAGGAAAGATGCAGGGCCCAGAGGACACACTACCATGATGTTCTGCAACTCACACACTAGCCAACACTTAATTAAAGCACTCTGGGAGTAGCGTTATACTCCACTCCACTCATGCACTCGATACAGTGTCCTCACTATAAGCTTTTTTCCACATTTTCCAGCCATTTAATCAAGTGGCTCATTCTCTCTCTCTCTGTCTCTCTCTCTTTCTCTCTCTCTGTCTTTCAAACCGATCACTCACTTTGGCGTCTCCTTACCTGGTGTGATATTCACTCCATTACCGTTGATGATGGGCCTCTCCTCTTCTTCCTCCTCAGGAGGGTCAATTCCAGCCTTCTCCATGTTGCTGACCGACTTGTTGCGTTTGCGTTTGCCGCCTGTGTTGGGGGCGGAGCCAGGAATCAGCCGCTCAGCCACGTTTAGCAGCAGAGCGCTTGGCTCCGCCGCAGGCTTGGGTGTGCCGTAATAGTTATCTGCAATCAATCACAGGTCAGGAAGTGAGTGGTGGGGGACATTGAACATGGGCTTGTCTGAGTTTTTCAGAAACTGATGATCTTCTGGGTTTACAGAAAATGGTCCTAAAAATATCCAGTGAGCATCAGTTCTCTGAGCAAAAATGCCTTGTTGATTACAGAGGTCAGAGGAGAATGGACAGACTGATTCAAGCAACCGTAGTTCAAATGAGAGCATCTCTGAACGGGTAGCATGTCTAACCTTGAAGCAAAGAAGCTACAGCAGGAGAAGACCACAGTGGGAGCCGCTCTGTCAGCTAACAACAGGAACTGAGGCTACAATTCGCATGGGCTCACCAGAATCGGACAACAGAAGACTGGAAAAATATTGTCTCATCTAATGAATCTTGATTTCTGCTGCGACATTCAGATGATAAGGTCAACAAATCTGGCATAAACAATATAAAGGCATCATCCATCCTGTCTTGTGTCAATGGTTCAGGCTGCTGCTGGTGGTGCAACGTTGCGGAGGACATTTTTATAGCACACTCTCCCTTAATACCAAATGAGCATCATTTTAGTGCCACAGCCCTACCTGAGTATTGTTGGTGACCATGTCCAGCCCTTCATGACCACAGTGTACCCTTCTATGACGGCTATTTCCAGAAGGATAAAGCCATGTCACAAAGCTCAACTGAAAATTCCTCCACAGTCTCCAGATATGGACCAAAATCTCTGAGGAATGTTTCCAACACTTTGTTGAATCTATTCCATAAAGCAAAAAGGGTGTCCAACATTGTACTAGCAAAGGTGAACCTTATAACTGTACCTTTATACAGTCCAATACTGTATAAAAGGTAAATGTTACAAACCAAGCAAACATAAAGAATGAAAGCGACAGTCAGCATTCGGCTGTAATCACAGAGTATAAACTCTATTCTTTGATGTAGATCTATTTCCAAGCAATTCTCTTACATGTTTATGTTCGCGTGCGTGTTCATGCGTGTGCACTTTACTAGAAAAAAGTTTCTTTTTAAAAAAACTTTTTTATTCAAAAAAGGTGTTTGTGTGATTATGTGAACAAATGACAAAGCACTTTTGTAAGTCACTCTGGATAAGGGCATCTGCTAAATGCCTAAAAAGAACAAAGAATAGTGAGATCTCTTCATTCCTAGATTTTTTTAATAGGAGGTATATATTTTAAAAATAAAATGTGGGCACATATTTGTGTAGGGATGTGTGGGACTGAGAGGCAGAGAGCAAAAGATGTCCAATCTAAATCTGAAATTAGAGTAATGTTCTGTGAGATTTGCTGAAGTGGTCAGCATCATCACAAGCCGCATGGCTTAAAGCATATAAAAGAACTGTCTTGATTCATTTCCATGATTGGTATATATACCAAAGCCTGACACCACCAGCAAGATGTGCACCACTGTCCATTTAATAACTGTTGCTAGCAATGGGAGGCAGAGGAGTTTATTACCTGATCCAATCAGACTAATAGAATAAGTTACATCTACCTACGCATGTGTTATGTATGCTGATTCAATTTAAATAAAAATCTGTGATTAAAGTCTTTTGTTTATGTCACTGCATTCATGTCTGGGGTTTCCAAAAGCAAAGGCTGTTGAGGCCTGCAGCACAAGCTGTCTCTGGTGGTTGACAAAAAAATGTCTATTTCCCCGTTATGGCTTAGATTAACAGATGAATTAGACAGACAGGGAGGGAGAGAGAGAGAGAGAGAGAGAGAGAGAGAGTGTGTGAGGGAGTGAGAGAGAGATAGAGAGAGAGAGAGAGAGAGAGAGTGAGAGAGAGAGAGAGAGTGTGAGGGAGAGAGAGAGAGAGAGAGAGAGAGAGAGGGAGAGAGAGAGGGAGAGAGAGAGAGGGAGAGAGAGAGAGGGAGAGGTGGAGAAAGCGAGGTGGAGGGTGAGAGGTGGAGGGAGAGAGGTGGAAGGAGAGAGGTGGAGGGAGAAAGGTGGAGGGAGAGAGGTGGAGGGTGGGCGTCAGATCATGTTTCCACCAGCTCAGATAACTATTGACCAGCCAGCGTCTCTCTGTGGTTCGTTTCTGTCAATCAGGGGAAATTAGAGAGGAGGAAAATGGAGAGAGAGAGAGATAGAGAGAGATAGAGAGAGAAAAGACAAAGAAAGACAAAGAACTGAAAGATCACATCCAGAGGTTAGAGAAAGACAGAAAATAGGTTGAGAGTGAGAGAGAGAAGGATGGTTCTGTGCTGCAGGATGCGGGGTAATATGGGTGATATATCACAAGCTTCTCCACCAAGACAAGGGGGATAATCATTGATTCTGTCAAATCTGAGAAAACCTGAGCAAAAGCGACCAAACCACTGAGATTTATTCTGTATCCCAGTACACAGACCATGGACTTAATTGCAGTCTGTAATTTGTGAATACGCTCCATTTCAGTGAAGTGAGCTGATGTGTGTCGTGGACACTGTGTTTGATCCTGTGGAGAGAAAAGCATGTGTGTGTGTGCATGCATGAGTTTGTGCAAGTGTGTGTGTGTGTGTGTGTGTGTGTGTGTGTGTGTGTGAATAGATCTACTCAAAAAAAAAAAAAAAAAAAAAAAAAAAAAAAAAACTGTTGCCCAGCGAGCACCTGCAGAGCATAAAAAATATTTCCAGACAACTTCAGGATCAACCTCAAAACGTTCCACATAGACAGCTCTAACTGGGAAGATCCCGGTCAAAACACACCAGCACGAACAGTTTACACGAAGGAGCCAATTCCATGAAGACGATCCCCGACAGCCTGCCTGAGTCTAGAGAGACGAAGGAGAGAGTTCCCACTAAAAAGTCTCCCACATACCACTTCCTGCACCTCACACAGGGCCCACATTGCAAGAAAGTTCCAGAATTGGTTGCTTTCTTTCTCACATATATTTGTCTCTCTTTTTTTCCCTCCTGCCCTACAGTGAGGGTGGGAGTCCCAGACCCCCCCAAAAAATGCCCCAGAAGGTCCCTCACACTCGACTTGGACGATGATAATGATGATGTATGTGTGTGCACGTGTGTGCATACTGTATCTGTGAGCTTGGGTGTGCGCGTGAGAAAGAGAATGCAGGTACGTCTGTGAGCGTTTTTCTATACATGCCAACACGTGTGTGCGTGTTCATATGTGAGAGAGAGCGTACAACTGTGTTTGTGTGTGTGTGTGTGTGTGTGTGTGAGAGAAAGATAGACTACACGAGTCTCCGTGCTCCCCTACCCATTTCTTGCCGACACTTGTGGGTGTGTGTATGAGAGAGCGAAAGAGAGAGAGTGTATGTATGAGCCTTTGTGTGCTCTTCAACCATTGATTGCCTACGCTTGTGTGTATGTGTGTGTGGGCGTATGTGTGTGTGTGTGTGTGAGAGAGAGAGAAAGTGTGAGTCTCTGTGTTCTTCTGCCAGTGACGACCCACACACCCGTGTGCTGCTTAAACCAAGCCCCTGCTCTCTGCACAATGGCCAGCATACAAAACAAGAATAAAAACCCTGAAGGGTTCCGGAACCATTACAGACAACAGGGTCTGTTTGATTGGCTGCATTCAGCTGCCAAAGTGGGAAATTGAGTTGTCCCTGTAGCCCACAGGTAGCAATCATGCCTTTTTCTTTCTCTCTGTTGCTCTCTCTCTCCTTCTCTCTCTCTCTCTCTCTCTCTCTCTTCTGTCTCCAGCAGTTCACTGAAGACACTATTGAGCCGTGTTGGTTATTAACAGCCCACAGACAGTAAGTAGAACATGGTCTCCTGTTTTGCGTTTGTCGCTCAGCTTTGTCATGCCCCATGCCGCCGCCCCCCAATATCCCCCCAGTAAACACCCCACCCTCTTCTGAGGGCTCTACAATCTGCCATAACATCGGTACGGCTGTTAATGACCTGCTAACTTCGCCGTACTGTAAGGACATTCTTCATACAGTGAGGACACTGTAGTGTAAGGAGAGCCATTTGCCGTACTGGAAGGAGAGTCATTATGCGCACTGTAAGGAGAGTCATTCTCTATACTGCAAGACAGTCATTCCCCGTACTGTAAGAAGAGTCATTTGCCGTACTGTAAGGATAGTCATTCCCCATACTGTAAGGAGAGCCATTTGCCATACTGGAAGGAGAGTCATTCTCCGTACTGTAAGGAGAGCCATTTGCTGTACTGTAAGGAGAGTCATGCGTGAGATATACAGTATATGGCAGCAGGAGCTCTGATGAGTCACCATCTGACACTTCAGATGAAAAAATATGGAGGAGTAGTGATAGAGGGACAGAGAGAGAGGGAGAGAACCAGAGGTGAAAGGACTGACAGAGAGAAGACAGACAGCACTCGTCCCATGCTTCAGTGGGGGGGGGGGTGCAGGCTGGGCGTGTCAGAGGTGAGAGAGGAGTGGTCTCAGCTAAGAAGGGGGCTGACCACAGTCAGCATCACACAGGACAGAGAATGATGAGAGAGAAAGGCATGCGGTATGCAAAAAAAAAAGAGAGAGTAGAGAGTGGGAGGGAGTGAGAGAAAGAGAGAGAGGAGATAAAAGGAGAAAGAAAGGAAAGGAACGAGAGAGAGAAGGTGGGAGGAGAGTCTCCTCCACCTCTCTGTCCAACAAAGCAGAAAGACAGGAAGTGGATGGTGCAGAACGGAGCAGAACCATGCGCCTCCTTTCCGGGTCTCCTCAGGCTGTTCCGGAACGTGGTTCTTGCTAGCGGTCCGGTGTAACCGGATCGCATCCGTGCCGGAGCCGTAACGAGGCCGCCGGCTATTACGGGCGTCTGTTACAGGGACGCCACCGGCTTAACGAGGCTGCCTCTCCGGGCTGAGAGCTGAAATTCCACTCTCATTACGTTCTGGGCGGAGGGGTGGGGTGGAGGGGAGGTGCTGTAAAACTCCCCTGAACTATTCATTCGCTCAATTTTCCAAGAACATTAACAACTTGGGAGGAGTTAGATTATGGGTATGTTGTTTCTTTTGTTACAAGATGTGCATACACTCTTGTTTCATGGGTTCACCCCGTTTTTGTTTTTAGTTTACCACTCCGTCCCCCCCCCGCAAGTCGAGGGATGGTACTGACCGGAGGTCTCGTCCACGCGCTCCTCCACTGTATGCTCCTTCTGGTGGACCCACTCGCTGTTACACTTGAAGTAGATCTGCGTGGCGGGCGTGGCCTTGCAGTACAGATTAACAGGCTTGTTCTTGACGATGTAGGCCTCCTCGGGCTCCATCAGGAAGTGGGGGAGGGGCTCAGGCGGGTCCGACGGGAAGGTCTCCGGAAGTTCACCCAACCCCAAGTAGTCGTCGTCCACTAGGAGAAGAGCGAGAGAGAGAGAGAGAGAGAGAGAGAGAGGAAGAAAAGAACAGACTTTATGAACACGATACTCACACACATCATAGACAGTAAAATCACAGCTCATTTATCAACTCAGAAAATGTTTATACAAGTGTGTTTGGCAGGGAGACGTTTTGGGAAGGATTCCACTTTGGCTCGGAGCCCCTGCTTTTTCCAGCCTGAACCGCAGCTACCGTTAGCTCTGTGCCACACGGCAGCCAATAACAGGAGTTTCGATTTGAAGGAATATGCACCATTCTGCTTTCCCCACAGACCAGCAGACCAGCGCTCTGGCAGCTGAAGGGCCACCTTTTCTCTCTTGCTGGCGGAGGACTTGGGTTTATATGTGGCCCCCGCAGGCATTCAGGCCTCTAAATCTTAAGCTCCCCTGTAATTATTCCTCTCTTTCATGAGCTGTCTAACCACCTCCCTCCCTCCCCGTCAGAGGCCCGCCTACTCTTGTGTGTGAGGCACAAGGGGCGGGGCTTGCTCTGCACACCTCAGTCAGAGGGCAGCGTGTGTGGAGACGGGTTCAGGAACACGAGCCAAGAACCGGCTCTGGCTTGAACACGGTCCAACCAACCCACCCGCATACCCTTACACACACACACACACACACACACACACACACACACACACACACACACAGGTTTGCCAGGTCCACTCAATATCCAGACTTTGACCCTCGTCCCCCACCATAGACGGAGGAGGGAACCCATTTGCAGAGGCCATTTGTCACCTCTGTGCCGTTTCCCATTCCTAACGCTCAGATGCCACATATCAATTATTTACCTCCAACAGGAGGCGGCCCGGGGAGGAGGCGCATCACTCCCCGTGGCAAAAAGGTTAAACCACCACACCAGTGACTCCCTCCCTCCCCCTCCCTCGACTCCTTCTCTACTCTCCCCCTCGCACTCCTCAGTTCTGCCCTCGGTGTTTTAACAAATCGCGTTGGGTCACAGAGGCAATACCGTGATAAGCTATGGTGGAGGGGGCAGGGGGAGGTGGAGAGACCCCCCCCCCCTTCCCCTCTGGCTCGGAGCACAGAGAAGGGGAGAAGGAGGAGTCATGGGATGGGTTTGGGAGGACCACAGAGGCCCTGGAGTCTGCGCCTCGTGAGATACACCTGGCCTGTCATCATCACACTATCACCTGCTAATTGAAGAGGAGCCTTAAACTCTCTCTGACCTCTGGGCTGTGGTTTCCTGACAGCCTCAGGGCAGATGTGTGTGTGTGTGTGTGTGTGTGTGTGTGTCTGTGTGAGAGAAAGAGAGAGAGTGAGTTTATATGCCAGGGGAGACTCATAAAAATGGAAAAAAGCAAATATTCTTAAAAAAGAATATTGTGCTGACTGAAAAAGGCAAAACACAGAACAGGGTTTAGATAATGAGGCCCAGCGTTTCACAGAAGTGCACAACAAGGAAGGAGGGAAAGGGTCTCGAGACCCGTCAGCTAAGCACCCTGCACCTCCTGTGTGAGAGGAGCGGAGGGAGCGGGGGAAGAGGGGGGAGCAGAGAGGAGAGGAGGAGAAGGGGAGAGGGGGAGAGGGGGAGAGGGAGCGAGAGAGGGCAGAGAAGGTTAGTATCAAGCGCAGGTTTTATCAGCTTGTACTCTATGGCGGCCATTAGCCCTGGACCAGAACCATGAGCCAGTTAAACGGCCGGCCTCATCAACCTTGATCACTATCACTATCACTTGATCACTTGATACACACGTACACACTGTATACACACACACACACGTGCACACTGTATACACACACACACACGTACACACTGTATACACACACACACACACACACGTACACACTATACACACACACACACACACGTACACACTATACACACACACACACACGTACACACTGTATACACACACACACACACGTACACACTGTATACACACGTACACACTGTATACACACGTACACACTGAATACACACGTACACACTGAATACACACGTACACACTGCATACACACGTACACACTGCATTCAGGCAACACGCACATCCGTGAAAACATGCACACAAACCCACACACACTCCCTCCCAGCACTTCTCTATTCAGTCTCTTCTCTGGCAGAAGCACTCTGTTAACCCATGTGTGAGAGCACAAGCACATCCTTCTCCCTGTGTTAGTCTGGCCCAGACCCTACTGTCCTTCAGCCGCAGCTCAGCCCCTGAGCTAGACACCACCTCGGGACACTTGCTACACCCTGCCCACAGCCCCACCCCACCCAACTCCACCCAGCAATATTCTTTCTTTAGCATTGCTGTGTTTTTCACTGTGGGACTAAGAGATCAGACTGTGGTATGACAGCACTCATGAAAGCACTTCTCTAGGTACAACTGCTGAAAAATGAAAAAAATGGGGGGAAAAAGCCACGCTCTGATGAGAAGGTCCTCAAGAAAAGAAAAGCCCCCCAAAAACGACCTTGATTCGACAAGTTCACTGAAGGCAGTCTCTCAAGAGGCTGAGAAACAGAGAGAGACAGAGAGAGAGAAAGAGCCAGAGAGAGAGAGAGAGACAGAGAGAGAGAGAGAGAGAGAGAGTAAAGACAGGAGGGACATGCGTGTTTCCACTACAACCAGCCTCCATCACACAGCTCTCACTTCTAGTCAGTGTCCCATAAGGGTCTCACACACACACACACACACACACACACACACACACACACACACACACACACACACACACACACACACACACAAACACTTTCTTTCTCTCCTTCTCTCTCCACCAACTCCCAGTGTGCATCACACCCATCAGGTTGCCTGCAACACTCCACCACAAAAGTGTTTGGGGTTTCCCAGGGCAGGGAAAAGGAGGTGGAGGTTTAAGTAGAAGGTCTCTGTGCGCTGAGGGCACTTGGTATGGAGAGGCTTATATGGCCCCACAACCCCACCCTTTACACCATCTACATGCCATCATGTTGAGATGGAGTGGGCTGGAGTGGTGCTCACACAAGGCTGCTACTCTTTGGGGGGCTCTGGGATGTAATTCAAGTGTGTCCTGTTACTGCTGAAAACCATTTTAGAACCCGTCTGGAACTCAACCACACCTCACCCTCTTAACACCAGGCCTGCGAGATCCTTTTTCTCCAAGCAAACGAAAGAAAAAAAGAACAGAAAAGACAAGGGACGGGGGAAGGGGTGAGAAAATAACCCTAGCCGATGAAAGAACCATCCAGTCAGGGATCCTCCGGTGCACGGCAGGACTGAGCTCTCACCTTCGAACCTGGAGCCCAGCACGACCGAGCGATCTTAACATAGCCCCGCTCGCTCCCCTCCAACAACAGAACATAAGCTTTGAGTTTCTGACACGTTTTGTTTCGTGCGTTACCTGCTCAGGGGGCCGCTAATCAGAAACGCAGCAGACATGGAACGCCACGCTCCAGGTTACCAGCTGAACTGCACACAGTATCTAAGGCTGCATTCAGGCGATAAGGCCCAGCCTCGTACGTGGGTGTGTGAACCTGTGTGCCCACTTTTGCATAAGTCGATTATATTATTACATTAATGCAATCAATGCGGCTGGTTGGTACTTTCAAGAGCTGTTTTACCATCTTCAGAATGGGTGAAAACATCTACAGCAGAACACGCACGAAACTGCATGCAGCAACATCTCCGACCACGACGACCCTGGAGAAATAACAGACTGAATTTCTGTCATCTGCCTCCAATGAGAAACTGTAAGAGAAGAACTTCATCTGTAGCCGTGGGAGATGCAGAGAGAAGTGTAGCAGGTTTTTGAGGTCAGGGAGTCTGGAAGGAACGTGGAACTTGCTCCGAAACTTTACAAACACTTTACGGGTGTTCACCTCCCACTGTCGAGGGAGATGTTTCGGTCTCATGCCGGGAGATTTTGGTGCATGCGAGGCCTCGAACTTTGGGGTTCGTTGAGACACAATGGCTTCTGGCCCCAAACGCACATGGAGGAGGGTTGTATGGACGTTCCCAATAATCGCTCGGGATGAGGGCGGTGCTCTTGCCAGTCGCCCGACATCATCCAGATGGGAGATGGCAGGACGCGGCGACGTGCAGGATCAAGGCAGCATGGAGTTTACGGGACCCTGCGCCGAACCTCCCAGTCATCTGTCATCTCCGAGATGGAGCGATGCGGAGGTGGGCGTGGAGCTGTCAGTGGAGCTTTGTACTTCAACAGGCTTCACACATCTTCAAAGCCAGAATGTTTTAAAACACACACACCCACACAAACACACACACACACACCGCATATAGCTGCGTGCCCGTGCATATCCAAACAAACAGTCTCTCTCCATGCAGGTCTCATGGGGTGAAGTCACCTGGCGAGCACCTCGGGCCCCCACCTTAAAGTCCTTTTCAATGAGAGGGGAACCTTCCCTTATCAACAGGGAGGCGTCTATGAACCATGGCGGCTTTGAACCCAGCCCCTCAATGGATTGGCTCTGGAGGATCCGGCCCGGAGCAGACAGGGTGCAGGGGCAGAGAACCGCAAAAAACGTCCAGAGCCAAACCCGGACAGCTCCGATCCGGAGACCGGGGGCCGTTCAAAAGGGCCTTGCGGATGTCAGAGGCTGACGAAACTTCACTTAATCTGTTAACAGACATGACCAAACGTGAGGTCATCATACGGTGGCGCGGCCGTGCGCATACACTGCGGAGAGCGAGAGGGAGAGAGAGAGTCTGCTGGGATTGAAGGATATTGAGCCTGAAGTCAGATCTTCCCCTCATAAGTGCATGACAGCAAAGCAAAGTGTCTTCATTTCTTTGCATCAAAGCACACAACTGATTGTAGCACACACACACACACACACACACACACACACACACACACACACACACACACACACAGTTATATACATATTTCTCTCTGCTCTCCAATACATCAAACCTGCAGAGCTACCAGCTACAGGATGCTCCGCCCTGACACCATTGTAAAAGATAAGTTCTATTCTATCAGTGTGCGTTCAGATTTATCGTCTCCAAGAAGGCACTGTATCAAGCGTGCTTCTGCTTTCCTCTATCAGAGGAAAGTCAAGCGTGAACATGGACGAGCACCAGCATAAATCCTCTCTCTCCTTCTCTCTGTCTCTCTCTCTCTCTCTCTCTCTCTCTCTCTCTCCTGTACCCAGAATGAAAAAGATGTGCAATCTACCTCTCCTGTGCCCAATAGAAAGAAAAGAGAGAAAGAACGAGAGAGAGAGAGAGAGAGAGAGAGAGAGAGAGCAGGACGAGAAAGGGAGAGAGAAAAGCAATTTATGATTCAAGGGACGCAGCAAACAGAGCAGGGATGAAAGATGATGCGTTTCGGCGCGTGCCTGACCTCAGACCAGTGACCTGACCCTTTTCATAAATAAACATATGCTCGCACGCTGAACTCACAGACCCAGGAGCTGCCTGAAGGGCGAAGTAATCCAGTTAAAATCTTAATCTCCTCTTTCCCAGCTACCGAGCGCTAATGTAGACATTTATTACCTAATGCCTTGCACACGCATATACAAGGAGAATACCCACTCTGTGTGGACATTTATCGACCGTCATTAGGGGCCTCCCTCCTCCATCATTGGTTCTATACACTACACACGCTTGCGTTTTTATCCCCCGGGGACTGTGGCCCCCACACACGCACACACACACACACACACACACACACACACACAGTCCAGACCCCCATTCCCCTTATCAAGTCCAAACCTAAGACTCCAGATGTAGCATCATTACCCGAACGATGGGTCAGATCGATCCCCGAGCGAAACCTTCGACTACAGTGGGGCCTGTTTAACAGGACCCAGGACTCAACCGCCGAGCCAAATAAAACAAAATGAATTATTCAAACTGAATTCATAATCGAAGAAAGGGGAGCAGAGGAGCGCGTGAGTGGGGTCCGGGCGGGCGGGCGGCGGGCGGAGGGGGGGCGGTGCGCGTGCCTCTTATCTGACGGTGCAGGTGATGTAATTGCGAAAAAATGAATGTGCGCAAATTGATTTAGCCCACCTTGCTGGGGCTTGAGTAGAGGCATTTGGAGAAAGAAAACGAAGCTGGAGATAAGGTTCTGAAATGTGTTAAAGGAAAAAAACAGGTAAAAAAAACAGGTACGACCATAGATAAGCAAGTCCCTGCTTCTCTCCCTGCTGCCAGACTTAGGGGAAGGCGGTAGAAGGGGGTGTGACTGTGTGTGTGTGTGTGTGTGTGTGTGTATGTGTGTGTGTGACTGAGGACAGTTAGAGCCGCAGCGTAGAGCCGGCTACTCGTGCGTGGAGCGCGGCCTTGGATCGTTCCTCTCTCGGCCGAAGGTTCAGCCGAGCGCGTCGCAGCTCACTTCATCTTCCCGTTGAGGAACGGCGGTGGGAAGACGGAAGTGCGGCTCGGCTGAAGGTAAAGCGAGGAGGTGGATTTCCTGGAGCGTGCTGAGTACTGGGCCTTCACCTGCGAGTGTGTTCAGCCTAAATACTTTGGGCGGGGGGGCTGACACTGCTTAAAATGCAACACTCACACAGACCACAGACAGCAGGGGAGTGGGGGGAGGGTGGAGCGAGGGTGGAGGGAGAGGGAGATCTGAAGACACACCGGCCTCGGAGGAGAAGAGAAGAAGGGATGAGGTGAGAAAAGGTCAAGGAAAGGGCACGCTCACCCTCCCTTCATGAGTCCAGGCCAGGCACCTCCCCATGACCTCCCCGCGATCTGCCGGGACTCCAGCACCAATCGTACCCGCAATCCTCGACACTCCCTGGTTCGAAGAACTGCAGGATGCTGTATTCTGAAGGCTCTCTGCTCTCCGTCACCTCCATCCTCCTCTCCATCACCTCCTCCTCTCCATCTTCACCTCCTCTCTCTGTAGCTCCCTATCTTCGTCCTCTCCCACTTCCTCATCTTTTGTTGGGACCCGATTGGAGAATGATGCTGCTACTTAGAGAACAGCTCCATCAGCTGTTTGTGTGTGTGTGTGTGTGTGCAATGGCTGGTGTTTAAAAAAAAGAGGAAGAGATAGGTAGCTCCCAGGGGCTCAGTCACCTTGATGGGTGAGCTGTCAAATGCCCCATTGTCCAAATTACCCAGCGAGTGCCGTCTGGGACTGATTCACAGCTGCACGGGCGTGTGCTCGCCTGGCTGGCCTGCCCCGCCGCCGCCCCCTGCTGGTCCCCCCCAATCCTGCGCCGCTCCCCCCCCTCACCCTGTTAATATAGCCTGTTAGCATGCATTTATCAGTAGTCCTTTTCACTGTATGGTTGGTAATATTAGGAACCATCATTAGTGACATCATTAGCGCAGCCTCTGCCGCGGAAGCGAGTGTCAGGCTCCGCCCACAAGCAGCGGCTTTGTGAAGGGCACCAGATCGCAAGCAGCGTGTCACGACCGGCCGGCCTGCAGGCTTAATGATGTTGCCGTTCACCGCATCGACTCCCCC
>JAOXYF010000015.1:13217389-13234613 GCA_028565775.1 Sternarchorhynchus goeldii
GCGGGTGGGTGAGTGCGTGGGTGAGAGAGAGAGAGAGAGAGAGAGAGAGAGAGAGAGAGAGAGAGAGAGAGAGAGAGAGAGGAGAGGAGGGAGTGGGAGAGCTGGGTGTTCCTGTCCAGCAGAAACCCCAGACCCACAGCTTGGCCCCTCCCCCTGTACCCCCTCCCATTTCCTGGTAATGGCTTTTTAAAAGGGGAAGCACTGAAAGCTTTTCTCCTTCCCCTTGTCAAGTTTGTTTAAACAAGTTAATTAGTGCAGCTCCTCAGGTCTCCTGCCTGTCAGCTACTCCTCCCTCTGGCATTCACTGATTTTGTTAAGGGGACAAAAGTAAACCACAGCAGCAAAGGATATTCTGGGTATGAGCACAGCGGGGATTAGTGTGTGAGTGTGTGTGTGTGGGAGTGTGTGTGAGTGTAGGTGTGTGGGAGTGTGTGTGAGTGTGTGTGTGTGGGAGTGTGTGTGAGTGTAGGTGTGTGGGAGTGTGTGTGAGTGTAGGTGTGTGGGAGTGTGTGTGCGTGTGTGTGTGTGGGAGTGTGTGTGCACGTCGGCGTGTTTTACTGCAAAACTTCACATGACGTAACTGCTACTTGTGAATGTGGAAAAAAATACTGTTTGCTTTTGAAAAACAGTAAAGCCACTGTATGCTCAAACTTAAAAGTTTTCCTCAGAGCTACATTTCCAAAAGATCTGACGGCACTCTGAAAAAGTACCTCAAAAGCATAGTTAAGATACATATGCCCCTGCTTTCAAATTGATATTGATTCAACACTCATGGCTATGTGAACTGACACAACTGCTGTAAGATCAAGGCACAGATGTAAGCCCTCGGGCAACGACCAAAAAAACCCCCCACTAAAAGAGGACTGATGAATGTGCATTCTTCAGTGGAGAACTCCAGCTTTGGATAGATGCTGCTAGGGTTCACTGATCCAGGATCAGCGCTCAGGTCGTAATCCGATCCGCACCTATTACAGGCAAAAACTGATCTCGGATCAGATGAGCGGTACGGCGGCGCCTGCCACGAAGAGCGTTAGAGCTGGATCGCCAGCATGTCGTTTTGGCTCCCGCTGTCATGTTAAGCGGCGAACAGCGCTTCTGTACCAACAGAAAACGAACGCAGAACACGACTAGACGGTGGAAAGAGGGAAGAAACAGGAGAAATAACAAGAAAAACAAACGGCCTAAAGGGGCTGGCAAACTCACGTTTTGCAAATGGGCGTAATTGCTGTCTACACACTAATCAGCGAGTTGGTGAAGGTGGTGGTGCTGGAATAATAAGACAATCCAAAGTTCACGGCTTTGCCGCGTTATCGAGCTGCTCGTTAGCATGTGTGTGGTACGGCTGGGCAGAAATCGATAAATCACCAGCGACACGGGTGGCGTGCGGGACTGTTGTAGCGGAGGGAGGGTGCGCGTGGGTGTGCGGGACTGTTGTTTTGGAGTGAGGGTGGGCGAGGGTGGGCGTGGGTGTGCGGGACTGTTGTTTTGGAGTGAGGGTGGGCGTGGGGGATCATTCTATGTGATCGTAACAAGGTGAAACTGTATGTAAAAAGCCCCATTAAAATAAGCAGCTCTGGGCCTGCATTCCCGACACCTCTGTGCTGGGAACAGAGAGATGGAGAACTCCCATGGCGCTGCCTCCTTTGGTAAAAGATCAGATAATCGTGTGCCCCCACTCCCCATAAAATAAACAAAATTTTAAAATGTAAAAAGCCTTTCTGAAGTGCAAAGTGTTGGGGGGGGGGGGGGACGGACAAACGGAGCCAACGAAGAGACGACCAAACGTGAAGGGAGCCGGGCTCTTTCTCATTCGTCGAGTGCTCTGCAAAGCCCCGCCCACCCCCTTCTCCAAACCCCGTTTCCTCGATGCGCAGGCAGCAACAATCTCTCTCAGCACAGCAGGGACAAACACAGCAGCGAAACCGAACTCTACTGCAAGAAAGCAGGGGGTCTAAAGGAGAGGCAGCGAGCTAGATGAGATGTCTCCGGAAGAGAGCGAGGAGAGATGAGAGTGGATGCGGTACAGGGAGGCGCCCCGCTGCCAGAGACGGGAGCGGCACAACGGTACATCCAACCCCCACCCCCCCACGCTCCCCCCTGCTGGCCCAGCCGCTCACTGCTTGCGGAAATCGCTACCGATTCTAATTAGTTAGTTACATGCCACACGCGTTTCACCCCCACGCTTGCTCCCCCAGCCTGTCGCTCCTCGCCGGGGCGGAGAGTCCCGCATACGCCCCCCCACCACCCACTTCCCGCCCTCCCTCGGCCGCGCCAGGAATTCAAACCCGCGCCTGGGAACTCTCTGGCAACTCCGCCGCCGCCTCCTTGGTGAACTCCTCGATCTCACGCTGACGGGGCCTCCACTTCATCGCTTCTTTACATGTCGTTTTGGCTCATAAATTATACATTCGTAATGACCAGGATTTCCATATTATGTTAATAGCTGCAAGACTCTCAATCTATTTTATTAAATAAAGCTGTTATGAAATTAATGTGATCACAGACCCGTCACAGTCATCTCCTAACGATGCATGGCAGGAAAATGGGTCATGTTCCACGTCTGGGGGGTTTTTTCCCACCATCCCTTTCTTCTTTTGGTGATGTCATGGCAACATCCTCCAACAGGGCGGCATCGCTCAAACAGTCCTCCATGACACCATGTCACACCTACAGCCTGCACGCGAGGAGCGTCAACGGAGCAAAAGAGAAAGAACGAGAAACAAAAGCTCTCCTTCGTTGCAACTCGAGGCTCCCCACCTCCCCACCTCCCCACCTCCCCACCTCCCGCCTCCATTGACGCTGTCACCTCCTGTAGTGTCTTTCAAGTCAAATGAGCTACGCCAACACTAGGTGAACAACGACTCTGCACCGAGAACGACTGGGATGAACTTTGCGGTCGCAACAGGTTAACGAGCCAAAACATACTTTGAAACTCAGTATTTGGGCAGGTAAGAACAGCCAGGACTGAGGAAATAACTTGGCTCGCACAGACACCTCAGAGTCTCTCACTAGCCGAGTTCCTCTGGGATGAAGCTGTCTGCTGAGCGAGAAAAACACATCCCACCAGCTAAAAAGAGACTTCCAGAAGGACTTTGAATGCCACGCCAGCAACATCACTACGGAAACTTCTGTCTGGTTGTCATTAAGACTATAGGAGGATGTAGAATTTTAATGTAGAAGTTAAGAATTGTTTGAATGAAAGCTTTTTGTTCTGTGGTAATAAACATATATATTGTCTTTAATCTCTTGGATAGACAATATTTCATGTCTGCTTTTTTATGAAGTAAGCATTGCTTCCAAATGGTTGGCCTGTAATGTATGACCCACAGTTAATAAAAAATTTAAAACGGGTGTTTATTTGAGCAGATTCAGCTTAAGTCGAGCACAGCACAAAATGAGCAGCGTTCTAAATTTTTTTTTTTTAAACTGTTTTATTTTGATGTCTCAGTGGTATGTCTAAAAAGAGAGAAAAAGGTAAAAATACCCAAAAAAGTGTAAGTGGAGTCTGGATTAGCAGGCGCTCGACTGCCCTGGTCCACCTGTGTCTGTTCCACAGTCATCTGGTCAGGAGCTGGCGGGTCCGAGCTAATGGCTTCTCTTTTCCTCACCAGGGAGGAGGTGGGGCGACGAGAGCACTCCACTCATCGAGCACTTAACCCCACAGCGTGGTAGGACCCGAGGGGTGGGGTCAAAGGGGGCAGGGTGGGGCAGGGGGCGGGGTTTAACGCAGGCAACCCAAACAAGGCCGTGCCCGGCTCAAGTTCGCGCGTACATGGGGGGAGATAAATTATTAGGAAAACTACAGGCTGGTAAAGTCGCTGCTGATCTGGACACCTACAGCCGTTGAAGTGGAGAGAAGAGTCCCAAGTGCTGGCTCGCTTTTCCAAAAATGGAATCAAGGTCCCAAGTTTAAAATGGTTACTGCCGGGTGCTTGTCACCCAAAACGAGCTCATTAGCTTTGACCGATGGCCTAAAACCGACACCCGCGGGGAGAGGAGACAGATGAGCAAGACGTGGGCATAGATTTTTCTATATGAAATATTAATGCTCAATATTAGCCATCTCTTTGTCACTTCCATTACAACTGAGTCGTCTGAAGGTGATAATGGAACCGCACTGCGCAGAGGTTATGCAGGGCACACGTGTGTGTGTGTGTGTGTGTGTGTGTGTGTGTGTGTGTGTGTGTGTCTGTGTAGCGGGCCCTATGGATCAAACCCTGGCGATGACTTCATACAGCACTGCGCCAAAAGCAGCATCCCAGCATGTGTCCTAATGCCGGGGCCGGAGAAAGGGGCCCCCGGGGGGCTTCCCGACTGACGTTGACGGCAATCTGAAATGACCCGTTGGAGAGGAGAGCATCGATACTGCTGACGGTACGCTCCGTCTCTCCAGGGCGTGGGGAGCTCTGCGGTCGCCCGCTGAATGTCACCAGAAACCCACGTACGCTGGGCGAGTTTAAACGGTGACATTGCCCCCGGAACACCCCCTTCCCCCCTCTCCCGCTTCCCCCGCTCCCGTACGCACACATCTCAGGCACAGCGCGCGGCTGGGACCGGTGGATTAAGGGTGGATAGCGAATAAGCCGGGTCAGGATGGGAAACATGGCCAGCGTGGGCCAACAGAGCTAGACAGGACTGGCTAGTAAATGGGAGCACATAACAGGGTGGGTGTGGTGGTTGAGAAGCACTTGGCCCATAATGAAAAGAGTTAGGGCACCTCCCAACGGTCCTGTTTCTCAGAGTTCATGAAATCCAGCCCAGTTTAAGTATAGAGCCATGCTTTCTCTACCCCCCCACCCCTCTCTCTCTCTCTCTCTCTCTCTCAGTTCAATTCAAGGTAGCTTTATTGGAATGACTATCAGATACGATTCTGCCAAAGTAAACAGTTTGTAGCTGAACGTGATGTTAATGGTCCTAATAGTCATAAATAACACAATAAATGTGAGAAAAATGTGACAAAAATCTGGATCAAACACTAGCGCTCTCTCACTGTCTCCCTCACTGTCTCCCTCACTGTCTCCCTCACTGTCTCCCTCACTGTCTCCCTCACTGTCTCCCTCACTGTGTCTCTCTCTCTTTGTCACTCTCTCTCTCTCAATCTTCTTTCCTGCTGTGTCTCTCACCTTTACTTTTCTCTCCCCCTCAGTATTTTTTTTCCTAGAGCTTAGCCCGACTTCCCTTTCCTGTATCTCTCTCTGTTTCGTACCCTAACCCTCCCATATTGTCACTAATTCATTATTCAGAGTCCTGCATGCCCCCCCCCCCCCTCACTCCCCTCACCCCACTTCCCATAGATCAAAATTCCATGCAGGTTCCAAAAGCCTCTGGCACACGCACAGGTATTTAAGGGGAATTCTGGGAAGTGGAACCCAGCTGAGGAGGCTGGGGGATTCAAATAAACACACCTTTATCCATTAATCTCCTTTAAACCAGATTCTGTTTCATAGCCGACGAAAGTATTATTTGTTGTATTCAAAAGCATGTGCCTGCAACAGTATATTACTTCCGAAAGATAATTATGAATCACTAACTAAACGGGCTATTACACGTGCCTGTATGCGAGAGTGTCTCTATTTGCATATTAATGCACACGCCGACGTGTATTCATACCGACGCGCGTGAATGTACACGGATGCGGGGGGAACGCGCGCGGACGCGTGTGCACGTGTGGGGGCGTGCACGGACGTGTGCGCACACGTGTGGACCCGCGCGGGTGTGTGTGTGCGCGTGTGTGTGTGGTAGAGATAGCCGCAGGGGTCCCATCAAATGCAGAGCCTTTTCACCTCATCTGTGTTTGAGGGCATTAATATTGCACCAGGCATGGTGGCAGGGTTAAATGGCTTCTGATCTCTGAGAACTCGAAGGTGTGTGCGTGTGTATGTGTGTGGGGGGGGGGGGGGGGGCGTCAAACCAAATATTTCCCTCCCCCTTGGGCCCCTCCTCCCTCTTGGGCCCCTCCTCCCTCTTGCCATCTTTTCCATTATCTCATTCTCTCTCTTCTTTCCCTTTCTCTCTTTCTCCCTCTCACCCACCTTCTCTCTCTGTCTGCCACCCCTCATGGAGAGGTGCCTTCCTCCACCTCCTCTCCACTCCTCCAACATGTTCCTCCACCTCGCCTCCTCCCCAGACCACAGGCCTGTACAGCTACCTGTAGAACCCGCCAAATCTCTCGGCCAACGTTCCACTGAACCTTCGGAGAAGAGCCTGGCGCTAAATGACTGCTCTCCTCCTTTCACCTCGGCAGTAATTATGTTGAAACAGCTGTCAACAGTGAAAGGTTCCTCCTGAGGAAGGAGAGGTGCGCAGAGACCAAGGAAATGATGCAGAATAAATGCAAACAGATAACTGGCAAAACCACAAACACATACTGCCACCTCAATTACGTTTTTAACGTTTTCTCCCAACTTCTCCGGCATCACACGGTGTGTTTGACCTTTTTTCCCATATCTTTGAGTTACATGATGAGGAGCTATAATCAGACCGATGGAAGCACACAGCTACAGAACGGCTCGATGTACGTTTTCACTGTAAATTTGGACAAATTGTATTTTTCTGGAAACAGCACGGCCCAAAATGCCTATTTATGTCAAACATATGCGAGCTGAGCGCACGATACTTACACAAGCATTGAACCTTATTTCTATTCATCATTATACAACTAGCAGATCCTCACAGCATACGAAACAACACCGAAGACGTGATCGAATGAACCGATGTCTCGAAGCTTCTACGGAAACATCACAATGCGTGCGAGGCGAGAGAGCACGATCAAAAGACACGGCGCAAGCATCCCGTGACCTTTCGGCATGCGGGATCCTGCTCAGAATTCCCGCCGTCTACAGATTTTCCGTAAGGCTGCAGGCCTGCGCTGCGCTAAGAGCGCCGCTAATTACAATCGCGCCGGGCACGTATGGAGAGGAAGCAGAGGGCAGTGGGTGGGTTTTTATTGGTTGAGAGACGCTGGCAGCAGAGAGGGTCACCGCGGGGCTGTGCAAACTGTACCAATGAGAAATGAAAGGTATGAGATCAGGGAAGCAGCTCTCGGAGGCGAAGTGAGGAGAACAGGAGAGGAACAGCGTAACGAGAGCCCGGGGGAGACTGCCAGCATTAATGCACTACGTCACCCAGCAGCACATTCCGAGAGAGTAATCATGCACGCACGCACACACACACAAACACACCGCATCCTCACATTTACTCACACATCAACACTCGCTTAGATCTACACATGAATACACATGGCACATCTCACATAGAAATCCAATTCTCCACCTTGCCCCTCCTCCCTCTCTCATGCAATAACACACACGCACACAAACATACACACTATGCTGTCCATTTACAGCGAGTTACTGGCCGCTGGGGTGCGGATACGCCCTCTTCAGCCTTGCCGGGCCGCTCGAACCTCAGGCCTTGCGCTGAAGCCAACACCACCACCACCACCACCGACCCCCTCCCTCCCAAGACTCCATCAGAAAAGCCCCAAGTGGGTGAACCACACAGAATGCAAATGTGCATCACAACCATGGCACACAACGCACAAACATGTCAGCTGATAAAAAGGAATGTTACTGGACCGTATGGGGTTTGGGGTTCAATACCACAGCCTGCAACGCTCAACACGCAAAAAATAAACAAAGAAACACAAACCCTCATCATTGTTATTTGGTTTCAAGCTCTGAAGGCAGAAAACTACATGTCTGTGTGTTTGTGGGGGGTTATGGAGGGGTGTGAATGAGTGTGAATGAGTGTGTGTGTGTGTGTGTGTGTGTGTAAAGTAGCTTTAGTCCTGTTCTCCACCCTATTTTATTCATTTCTACCTCAGGAGCTTTAGCCCCGCCTCTCTCCAGGTGCATTGAAATTCTGACTTTGTCACAGGTCGCCTGCCACCATCTCCGTCACAGTCAGAGTAAGCGGCAGGATGGGAGACGAGCGGAGTGAAGATAATGACAGCCATAACGCAATTACCAGGAAATAATGAATCCTGGTGCTAACGTTCCCACGGGCACCTCGTTCGACAGGCACGTACCGACTACACCTCCAGCACCGCCCCCTCCTTCCCACAACAACAAACTTTTGTGGGTCCCCCCCCCCCCCAATGTATCCGAGTAGCCGAGTTTGCTAGCCAAACGTTCCAGTCATCAAAACCACATCAGGAGAGGCGTCCTGACAACAGCAGAGCGAGAGTGAAGTACCTCCGTTCAAACAGCACACACACTCCTGCTGTGCCTCTGGAGGACCTGCCCGCCATCCTCACACACGCTCCGTCACAATTGTACCGCCATACAGAATTTATGAACGTGCTCCAGTGTGCCGCTGCGCGTGTTTAAATACCGGGTTTAAATATTGCTTTTCAAAGAAGAAAAAAAAAAAAAGGTGTGTTTGGGTTTTTTTTTTCGTAAAAAAAATATATATATATATATCTTCAGATTCTCATGTATTTGTATTTTTATGGGAATACTTTGTCCTCAGATTTTGAAGAGATTTGAATGCAGTACACACACACACACACACACACACACACACACACGCGCGCTCTCTGGCAGGCACGGATGCACGTTTGTTTACACCGAGCTGTGCCGTGTGGTGTCCAGATGAGGTGTTAATGTTCTCGTGCTCTTTCCTCCTGAGAGAGGAGGACTCGAGGAACGTCCTGTTCCACCCTCACAACAGTGACGCGATGGAGGAGACGCCAAGCCGGGCCGCTTCATCCCAGTAGCGCTGATGGAGGCCCAGTAGCGGTTTGCTGAACATGCTTTGGCCCAAGTACAGATCCTCAACTCTCTGCTCCTCAGTCCTGGGTGGAGATTCTTACACGGCTTGGGGGGAGGAAAAACTGCTTTTATAGGAAGATTCACTTTAGTGCATTCGTGTTCAATTTATATCAGCAAATAAGGCAGGCGCTTCAGAACGAGTTTCACCCCCCCTCCCCCCCCACACCAAATATTGGTGTTTGAAATACTGATATTGCAGAAGATTGCGACATGAAAATGAGCTGGATGTCAAACCTGTATTGTGAGTTCTGAGCTTCAGACCATGCAGGTGAGGGTTTCATGTGGATGTTTGGATAAATCATATACATATTTCATATATCATACACATGATCAAAGTGGTTCAGATCCATCTTTAGTAGTGCTACATTAATTCATCAATACAGTTTTTAAATATCACATACTGCAAACGCAACGTTGTGACAGTCACGGTCGGATATTTTGTCCATATACAGCCATATATTTGGGGTTTCCGCTCATTTTTAGTCACATGTGGTAAGAAGGTTCTATTATTTCCTAGTTCAGCCTCTTCTTAATGCATGTGAGGTCAAGAGACTCAACCCACTGAAAGGAGAACATTAAGAGACTCAACCCACTGAAAGGAGAACATTAAGAGACTCAACCCACTGAAAGGAGAACATTAAGAGACTCAACCCACTGAAAGGAGAACATTAAGAGACTGTTTGACATGTTTGATGGCACAGATGGCATACAAGCTTTTCATTAACCTGCGGTACCTGCATCCCACTGCTTCATAAGAAAGGAACATTTTAAGGAAAAAATGTTGAAAAGAAAAAAAGAGAGGGGTGGGGGGGGGTGGAGTTCCCCCACTGTGGGTGGTGGCGATATATAAAAAAAGAGAGAGATGTTATCTTTGCCTCATAAAAAGAATGCCTTCATGTTTTTTAATCGTTAGAATCTCAAGTGCGTGAGCCGTCAAAACAGTCAGTCTCTCAGGTCTGCATAATACCACCTTTTGAAAGGACGTCTTTGATGCGATGATGGAAACCTTTCAAGGGCTCATAAGCGGAGTGATGAAAATGATGGAGCGAGGCAGGGCAGTTTCAGCCATTAAGCACCTCCGTTTGAATTTAGAGGACAATTACAAAGCTGTGTTCCAGAATGAAAGCTGGAGGGAGGAGCACCAGTCCATGTGTGTGTTTACTGGTCTTTCATGTTTGTTCATTGGTAATGAATAACTGCACGGGTAATTCACTCCACTAATAACTTGGCTCACCTGAGCCTCACCCCCCCCCACTCCCCCACTCCTCCATTTCCCCGGGGCAGGGCTGGAGAGACGGTACCCCACCCTGCAGCTGCTTGAACCCAGCAGAGCAGCACGTGCCAAAGTGGATTGCCTCTGAAAATAAACAGATGACAGCAGTCCTGGGACTGTTTATAGGAAGAGCCTCTAAAACGTCAGGCCTGGAGGGGGGAAAAAAGGTATGAAGCTTCCCCCTGGTGTGGTTCTTGGGAATGGGGTCCAAGACTTTCTTCATGGTCCCTGAGTGGGGGGGGGCTGTGGTTCTCCGCTAGGCCCTGCTGTCCGCTGTCCCACCCAACCAGCTGGGTGGCGAGCCTCGAGACGAGCAGAAGACCGTGGGACCGGAGTCTACTGACAAACACTGCTGGGACTGTGTGCAGCAGCAGGGAGGCCCACGACGACTTTTACATGCCAACTGTTGGCTGATGGTTACTAGAGCCAATGAATGAGCCCTCCCTCCTCTGTCCCCGCAGCCACGCCCCCACTCCCCCCCTCCCCCGGCAGCCCCTCTTCTTGCCGATGAAATAAAACTGCGTGCTGGAGGCTAGACATTTCACTGCCAGACCACAGGGGGGCGTTACGCCATTCAGCCCTGCCTTGGGGCATGTCATCCATCTTTTGGGTAACTGGGAACTCTCCGCCTCTCGCTATTTCTCTCTCTCTCTCTCTCCCTTTTTTCTTTTCTTGGCCTACTCCTTAGTCCCATCCTCCTCTATGCCCTCCTGAGCAGCCAAACCCCTGGTCTGGTACGTTCCCACCCCCCGTGGTGCAGGTTGAAAGCATTCTTATCGCTGGCCGTCGTCAGGGTTTATTTAATAACTATCACAATAAAGTCAACAACAGGCACAGGCTCAGGGGCCCCCAGCGGGCCCCTCCTCCCTCCCCAGCTTGATGAATTGGGCCCATCAGGCAGGCCAGCTGCCCCGGAGGTTCGCAGCCTGGCCCTGCGGTGGTTCAGGAACAGACTGAAGGAAGCAGACAGGAAAGGGGGGGTGAGGGTAGGGGGCGGTTCCCGTTTGTGACAGCAAGCCAGAGTGCATGCTGGGCCGATAGGGCTCGGGGCTCGGTATTAGCATGCGGGGGGAACCGGAGCAGGAGCCAAGCTCATAACTAGCTACACCGGGCACAATGTGGGCATGTTCATGACATATTGAGCCACTGAACAGGGCAGCATGGCAACCCCCCCCCCTCCCCCATCTCGGTTTTGAGAGCTTGAGCAACCTCACTCTCGTGTTATTCACGATCCTTTGAAGTGGCAATTAATGATTCGCACAAGATTGAAATTATATTACCAGTTAAAACACTTTAATTCCAGCATCGTTATCTATAGTGTCCCACCAGCTGGGCGGAAGAAGCTAGACGGCATGTAAAAAGATATTTTGGACAGCCGCAACATTCCTAGTCGTCGTTCATTAATGCCCAGGACATCATCCCCCAGTCTTATCTTCTCTCCTTGGGGAACTGGGACTCATAACCTCCTCTCTTCCATTGCTGGTGTGCATCGGCCGAAGCATAACAACCCCAGAAACCGGCAATAAGCAATGAAAAGCAGATCGCGGGCATAAATTGAGATTTGCCCAAATGAGCTGCTTGATTCCTCGATAATTGCTGGCCAAAGCACACAAACCGGGCCTTGTTACGGCGGGAGTGAATTCGGAGGCATCGTGTAAAACCTCCATGGCCGCTGACTGACCTTGCGACTCCGGGACTTGCGAATCCAGCTCTTTGTCGGCAGCCCGGCGTATTATCCCGCCGAGGTGCACACGCCACCTGCACCACGCCTGGGAAGGCGAGATACCGCTGGACGCCCCGGGGGCGGGAAAGGGGAGGGCGAGATATTGAAAAGAGGACAGGCGAGGAGAAGAAGGGGGCGATTTAAAGGATCTCAAGTAAGCACTTTCTCTTGTGTTATTTATTTTTTCCCTCCCCTGCTTTTCCCATTCCCTCCTGTTCCTAGTTTTTTTCTTCTCCGTCTCCATTTTAAAGATGATGAATGGTGGAGCGGCAGGAGGCTATTAATCAGCACATTGTCGTTGAAGGGGTCCTGATAGTGGCTACACAGAGCCCCAGTGTTCCTGCATGGGCTGTGCCCACATCACCTTTACGTTACGTACATCTGGAGAAACTTCTGTAGGGACCAGGTCCACCAGCACCTGGTGGAGACACGGGACAGGGTTCTGAAGAGACTGGGTACCCATGCGAGCTACCCAGGAACCTTCTGGATCAGAACTTATGAAAGGGGTCCATCATTTGTGGTTCATGGTGTCTTTGACTGCACTCTTAAGAGTGAAATGCTCAAAGAGGAAGCACCATAGAAAAGGAAGCCACTACTAATTAATAAAACTTTTCTCTGTTTCTCCCTCACTTGCATAGGACGTCCCCATCTCTAGGATTAGCATAAATATGCCATGTCCAGTTTATGCCAGGAAGTAAACTCTGGCAAAGCTTTTCTTTTTTTTCCTGCGAGTAAGTGAAAGATTTACTGGGGTGGCAAACCAGCAAACATTTAATCTAGATGAAACAGGTCGGTTTCCCAAAAAAAAAAGAAAAAACAAGACAGAACTCAAAACAGCATGGAGAGAAGCCAGCTGAGATCACAGATGTTGAATATTTCCCTTACTGGTCAGTTCATTTGGGGCTGATCAAAGCTGCATGGGCCCGGAGGAGCTGGAGCCGTAAACAGCTGCGTGGGCCCAGAGGAGCAGGGGTCGTAAACAGGTCGGATTATCAAAGTGAAGCCCTGCCAGTCAGAGGGACTCGGGCTGTGACTCGGGCTATGACTCGAGCCACCACGGGGGCCTATGACTCCAGCCCCGGCAGCTGGACAGAGTTCAGTCCCCATCAGCTTCAAATGACGGCCTTGATTTGTTACACGCCGAGCCCCGCCGAGCCCGCGGACAGGAAGGGCGGATGGTGGGGGACTTCCCTTCGTTTTCCCTCCTCTCTGCAAACATAACCATAGGGTGGCAGAAAAGGCGAAGCAAACACCATAGTGTTTGTGGTTATGTGAGGATTTTTGTGGTGAGGATTCCAAAGAAGGAAGAAAGCTATAATCCCACAGATCCTATATAGGGTTCTGGTGGCCCCAGATAGCTTACATGAATACTGGTATTGTTGCACTGAGTATTCAGGGTATGTATATCATGCCATGTTAGAACAATGGCATGAATAAATATATGGAGTCCCCAGAGTCAAGTGAGGCCCCTTACACAGCAGGTAGATGTATGATGCAGTGTAGAGGGACGACTTTGCAGACAAAGAGGTGATCTTTGACATTGGTCGCTCAGGGCAACCGCAGAAGTCCTCCCTGACAACCAGGCGCAGTTTATTCCTGCGTTGACTGACTGGGGGGGGGGGGGCAACCATGAGAGGCTCTTTGCTTCTCGTTTCCTCTCTGTCTAACCAAGGCCTGCTCAATCATTTAGAATGTTCCAGAAGGTGACCGCTCTTCTCGTGTTCCTCATGCAGACGGCGCACGAGCAGTTCAGCCTGAGGGGACAGCGGCAGCAGGGCAGGAGGAGGTTAAGCACCTACCCTCACTCCTCACCGTCTGCCCCCCTCTTCAGCCGAGTCTCGCATTCGAGAAGGTGCATAGGAAGGGAAGGAAAACGTCTAAAATTACAAACCATGTAGTGTTCATCACCACAGTGGAATCAGAGGTGCTATTAAGAGCTCCTCTATTTTGGGCTGAAAGTTAGCATCGCCTAACCTTTGTGGAGCAGACTGTAAAAGCATGTTAAAGGTGTAATCAGTGGTAGAAATAAGTGGGTTCAAGGCTGCTGTGCAGGTATATTTTCGTCTTTTGACTTTTCTCAGATTAGCGGCTTCTGAAGGAAAAGAGTGCTTCTTTTCTCACCTCAGGAGTGGTTTTCAAAGTTGACGAGAGATACAACTGGAAGTAGAGGCCAGTTCAAATATCAGCTGTGATTCACTGAATTTACCTCACACTCCCAGATATGGAACCGTGGGTTTGGAAATTTCAGCGTCGTCATGCCCTTGACAAGGTTGTCACCAGCGTTCCCCAGAACCGATCGTTCTCCTGAGGAAACAGGGCCTACCGAGGGCCGTTCCAACCCTGAAGCCGAGCATCACTTGCCAGCACCTTGAAATGTCCTTCTCTTCAGGAAAACTACCACCTTGGTTTGGCGTTAACTGACTCCAGGGAGAGGCTATATCCTGTCTGAATCTGCTCATCCTCAAGCTGTCCTTACGGGTCTTTTAAAGACTGTCTTTACAGCCGATGACAGAAGAAGAGTGCGTGTGTGAGAGTGTGTGCCTGTATGTGTGTGTGTGTAGCACGAGGGTGTTAGCAACAGACCTGAAGCTTTTTCAGCTATAATTCATACTTGCAGGCTATACAGAGTTGCTGGCATCTCGTATCAGCCAGGTACATCCAAAGAGCCAATCGTAGGGGGCAAAGGGAAGTCAGTGAAGTTAATCAGTGGAAACTAATTGAGTTAAATCCCTAGGGAAGGGGCGGCTTGGAACCTTTTAAAGCAGTAGTTTCTTTAATGGCAGTCCTCTCTTCCCACCGCTTCTCTGTGGACAGGGCCATTTAGCCTGGCTTTCATCAAGGTCCTTCATGAACCCGACGGGCCTCCGCTCGAGTGGGCCTGCATCGCAACCGATGATGGAAGCCGTTTTGATTACGTGTCACACCACATCAAGCTAACGAGGTCATGTCTCATTCCACATCTAAGATGAGGGAAAAGCAAGTTGTCCCCGGGAAAGGACCTCGTTCGCGACGGGGTCTCCGGTCGTCCAGCGAGCGGCGGCTACGGGGTTCACGCGGGGACGCGGGCTCACGATCGCGTGGCCTCGTGACCCTCCGCTCCAAAGCGCACAGGTAACGCCGATTCCGTTTAGCGTGGCCACCTTGAGTGAAGTTAACAAAGCCTGTCTGCTGAGAAAATGCTGGGGGGAAAAAAAGAGTGAGAGAGCGTGAAACAGTTGGAAGCTTTCTAAGGCTTCTGTAAAGGCAGGTGGCAGAGGCGTGGGGGGGGGAGGTGGTAAGTGCGGCTCGGTGCGGCTTGCTGTGTATTTCGCATGGCGCCGCCGACATCACTAAGTGTTTAAATCTCCGCTACCGGACTCGTTTTATGAGTGGACTCTTTCGCGTTGGCCATTTGTCTCCCATTTGCTTCCTGGAAGCACTGTATGAATACTCCATGAGTCTTTCCACAATTATTTTATGACATGGCGCTATTTCTCGGGGCCGCTACAGCTGACAGGCTCTTGGGGAACCTACTTCTCCCTCTCTTTTCTCCTCTCCTTCTCTCTTTCTATGCTTTGTTCTTTCTTTTGGTTATACCCACAAAAGCTGTTTGAAAGATGAACTGAGGGGCACAGAGCCAGCTCAACAGGGTCAGATAACTCCGTCAGGGCCAGTGGCTTGTGCTCCTGTGTGCTGTGTCCTCTCTCTCTCCCTCTCTCTCTCTCTCTCTCTCTCTCTCTGTGTCGTAAAGGGCACCAGATGAGAAATGTTCAATAGGAACGCTCTCTCTAGTTCTCTCCTCCTTCTCTCTCGTTCTGCCTTTCTTTCTCCCTCTGTGCATTAATTCATTCATGGAGACAGACCTTCTGTCTTTCCCTCTGCGTCCCTACAAGGCCCAGGCTGTTTTGAGGAGGCAGCAGTGGAAAAATGGTCTCGAAAAACAGACGTTAAGGTGGGGGAGGTAAGTAAGTTAATCAGAATCGGGCGAGAGTTGTGAAAGGCAGTGTTGTTGACGTCCGGTGCATTCAGCATCAAAAGGATTGATGTGCAAAAGTCGTGCCCATCGCAACCTCAGGGCCTGTCAACCTTCCCCCCCGCTTGCCCAAATGGTCTGGCCCAAGTCAATCCTCCCTCCACCTTAAGTGGACTGGCCCAAGACCTCCCTCCCCGAGTAGCCAGTCCTCAGAGACGCCCACACAGATGCTCTGCCGTTTTTCTTCAAAACGATGAAACAATATTTGGAATGGAAGAGCAAACACAGGGAGAGGTAATGGGGCGCACGGGCCGCAGGAGCCGCTGGGTGTTACAGGCTGATGAAGGGCCCTCTTGTTTCGTTCCTGTTTACAGAGAGAGAATGAGAGCTAGAGAGATGGAGAGAGAGAGCGCAATAGAGAAAGAGAGAGAGAGAGAGAGAGAAAGAAATAGAGGGAATGGGAGAGGGAGATCTATAGAGAGGTTAGGGACAGAGAGGACTGGTGACTCCTCCTGATGTTCAGGGAGGCTGGCGTCGTGCAGCCCGTTAGCCTCCTCACCTGCCCGCTTCTTTGGGCTCCCCTATCCGAGGCGTGGGGGGAGGCGCAGAGCGAGCCACGCAGAGGGGAAATGACACCGAGAGCATCTTGACCTGGAGCTGGTAAACAGTCCTTGATTGCGAGGGTGATGGCTGGGAGGGGGGGGTGTAGTGTTTCTGAGTGGACCGTGGGCAGAGTCACATGTAATGGAAACCAGCAAATGGATACAAACAACAGCAAACACGGCACTGAGCCGAAGCTTAATGTTTTGAAGAGATGCGTGTCAGCGGGCAGAGGGGAAAAAACAAAAAACAAAAAACATGCCTGTTTATGCTCTCTTGTCTCATTTGGACGGCTACATTTCTGCAGCCTGAGCACAAGAAGACAGGAGCTGTATAGAGGAGAAAACACAGGCTTTCTGTTGGTCTGCTACGTGGCACATTAAATCTCACTATACCTCACACAGTGAAAACTAATTCCAGTCTGTGAGGCTGGTACCTGGGGTCCAATTATGTTATCACAAGCAAGACAAAAGCAGCCATTGTGGAGAATTCAATGAGCTCTGGCAAACGGATTCTTGCTTATTCTCTTTCTCCCTTTGCTTGCAGATAGAAGTCAGAAGATGGTCTTCAAGATAAATACTCCTACTATTATTAGAAAACAAATCCACTGCAACAATTCCCTTAACCTCATTCAAACATTAACATACGCACGAGCACACCAACACGCGGGGGCGCGCGTGCGAGCGCACAAACCACAGACTTCAGCTAGAAAACCCAGGTGCTGGCAAGGTCAGAGGTCATGAGTGAGCAACAGGGCCTGACAACGGATTCAAAACAAAAAAGACAGGCAGTATGCTAACCAGTATGCTAACCAGTATGCTAACCAGTATGCTAACCAGCAGAGTTCTCCAGTGGTGCAATCAACGTCCGACAGTGATGAAGTTCCCTCTAGTGAGGGGGTT
>JAOXYF010000015.1:13245341-13257234 GCA_028565775.1 Sternarchorhynchus goeldii
GAGAGAGAGAGAGAGAGAGAGAGAGAGAGAGAGAGAGAGAGAGAGAGAGAGGAAGAGAGAGAGTGAGAAGCGAGCACATGGAAAAAGTGAACTGGCGTTATGAGCGGCTCCAGTGGACGTTCGGCTTCGCCACAGCCATTATGTGCACGGAGCACAAACAAGGAGGCCTTGTCCGCTCATGAGGAGCGTGGAGAAGCGCATGCCGGGCCCGCCACGTCCCCCCGCCGCTCCCCGAAGGATCGCTTTCACTGGGGTGAAGAACGAACGATACATTCATGGCTGGCCAAAAGCCACGGTCTATAGGAGAGCGAGGAGCCGGGGAAGAAAAGGGGGAAAACCCACACACACGGGGATAGTTTACACACATTTGGCATTTTAGGCTCTCATCCACGGAGGATCTGCATATTCAAACAGACAGCCGGGCCGATTTCAGCCCCAAATCCGCCGGCCCATCTGGGTGGCGGAGGAAAGGCAGGGCGGGAAACCTGCTCGCGCCCCGTGAAAGACGCTCTGAGGCCGGCATCACACTCGTCGCCCCTTCCTACACCCCTCTACCACGACCACCACCACCACCATCACCACCACCACCACCACCCTCCCGATTCTCATGCCACTGTCACAGCTTATCCAGGTGTGCACATTTGGAGACTGAGATGTCAGTTCTTCTGCCCTGGATGTTTGCAGCACTCATTCTCTGTCATTTCTCACACTCCCTCTCTCCCTCCTTCCCTCTCTCCCTCCCTCGCTCTACCTCTCCCCTAGGTGAGGCTAAGGTGCCAAGGGGCCAGACTCTTCTCTTCAGTTTCTGATCCACTCTAAGCTGGATTCAGCACACTTGATTAAAACAAGTGTATAGTGAGGGGAAAAAAGGGGTTATGGAAGGGACTAAGGAGAAGAAGTGGAGAAGGAGATCTAAACATCAGAAAGAGGGAGAATCTCCAAGTGTAGGATAGCAGTTGCTTTTCAAGAAGAGTAACTCTTGAATAACTAAACTGGGAAGTACTTTAGGTGTAAATGGGGGGGTCCCCAAGTGATCTGGGAATGTGTGCTGCTCATCAAGAGCTTAAAAAAAAACACTGGGGCCATTAATTAGATGTGGACAATGTCCTCCCTGAATATTGACTTCTTAATGGACATGGAACGACGTGGTTCGTGTTGCCTTTGTAGTCAATGTCACTGGCCTCAGAGGGGTTCAGGAATGGAGAGGATTATGTCATCTTGCAGTGCCCTTCAGAAACTGGATCTGGCTAGTTTTCCCCCTTTTCCATGTTACTCATTAACTATGCAAGATGGTGGAGTGGGTCTTGGTGCAGCAGGATAAAGTTGCTAACAGTCCTAGCAGTCCTAACAGTCCTAGCCCCGCATGGAATATCTATATCCTGGTGACATTTTCTTAGCTCGACGCGGATGTTAGGAATAGATCGGACAAAAATAACCACTACTTTCAGATGCCTCTTTTGGCCTAAAGGGAGAACAAACTATATACTATAACAGTATAACAGGGACATTGTGCAGGATCCCCCTGATTACTGTCTTGGATTTGGTCGGGCATAATGGCATTTTTTAGCGATCTCCATAACGACAAGATCAGCAGAAACCGACCACCTGTGTGGGGGAAGAATGCACATCAGAACTGTCCCAGAACCCCACTGTGAGAGGGTTTAAGTCCATGTCAAACATTGCTGGGGTGAAGATTTAGCAAACTGCCTTTTAATGGGTAGAGAGGGTCTTTACGTTCTGAAACTGTTTACCTGCATACCAGTCAACTCCATCCCTTAAACCAGAGGCCCCGACAGCAGAAAAGAAGACAAATTACGTCGGCACTTTGAGTGATAATGTGTCATCTGGAACATTCCAGACACAGAAACTTGACTCTGGGCCGTTTGAGAGTCCCTCACCCCACCCCATGCCCACAATAATCCAAACGTCAGCGGGAAAATTAATTGAATGCATTAGTTAGCAAAGAAAACCTCAACAAAGAAATGCAGGAATGCAGAAGGAAAAACATCAACCATTAAAAAACATACTCAGACGCACCAAGGTTTTCATTCTGAATTATTAATGAGTCCAGGTAGAGTAAACCGGGAACGCTTCTTCCTAAAACATAGATTTCCGATAATGTACGACTTGTCAATAAAATACATAGTCCACAAGCACGCGCGAATGTTAAGTATTACAGTTTCAGAAGCGATGGTAGAATCTTCAATTCTCAACATTTCTAACATTACATTATCCAACATCTAATTATCCCAACAATGAAAATATCCGTTTGGTGAGTATTATATAGTGCTCTCTTGAAGCTTTACAATCCGTGGCCTGAAATCATAGTTTTCTTCCCTGTCTCTAAAATAATGGTTTGTAGACAGCAGCATACGCTAGAATGTCTGCTAACGAAGCTTAATGTGTGATCCTAAATTCAAAACGACACAGATTAATTAAAAACTGGCATTAAAAATACCTTCCCAGGAGTAAACGCAAAAACGCCATTCTCTTTTGAACGTACATGAATGCATTTCAGTTTTGTTTCTATTTGGACTTCATGACTAAGCGTGGAATATGTTACACAGAAATAACTCACACTTAAGAGCTTTTGAATTTACGGTAATTCTTTGCAAATGCACACATTCCCCAACACGGCCACTTGAGCAAGTCGCGACCGCGCACACCTATCCGTGCACTGCAGGTTAAACTGGGGCACGAGCATACAAAGAAAGGTGATTCGCCTTTATCTTCCCACATTAGAGGCCGAAATTGTAACCACAGTTACGCTGCTTATTCAGTGTCCAGCGGCGTTTGGTTCGTCGCCTGTTCGTTGTCACTTTCGTTCGTCACAGCAAATATATGAAATTGCAGTCTTTAAAAACTTTCAATATAATTGTTCAAAACTTCAAGACTAATGACAACCTTTAACCGGGTGGTCATGAAATTATACTCGACGGTATCGTCATAATATAATGCGTATGTTATACATAATGAGCGCTTATTCACACAGAACAATAGCAATCATTCGTACCACTAGGTTAATTTACATAATAATACATAAAGACGATAATAATAACAATAATAATAACAATAATAATAATAGTAATAATAATAATAATAATAATAATAATGCTTTGTGTACATTAATTTACATTTTTCATAAACCTTAATTCTTTGTTCAACACATTTCTTTTATTGAATATATTACTGAAAATCAGTATGTTACTATTACATGCAAATAATGAACACAACGTATTAATATCATATATTTATGCGGGATAAAATATATTCGATTACCTAGTTTCTACTGCTAAGTTTAGCCAAGATCTCATTTTCAAAGCATATAGCCAAAAATATCTCATTAGCAACTGACACACAGTAAGCGTTTTACCTGCCGGTGTTTTTAGCTTCTTCAGAGGAGGAGCAACACCAAGTCATATCTTTCTCTGCCTGACACTGTCAGGAAATCTTTTAATTAAAATTGCAGTTTGCAAGCGATGCTAGTCTTGCGATATCAGCGTAGAAAGCTAAGCTGCGCGTCTCAAGTTGAGTGTCATTACGTGGCCCAAGTTTCCATACGAGTCTCACAATCCGATGTAGGACACATTTTTTGAAATATATTTCAAACTCTTTTGATACTGCTCAACTTTCACTACGAGCGGCTTTGATATAACGCCACATCTTAGTCTGTCACAAAGAGTCATGAAGGATTTCTTACCTTGAGCCAAAGTAATGTTGGCGAAGATAGAAAACATTGATATAGTAATCATCTGCAGTAAGAATCCAGTACACCGCCTTTCCCGTTTCGCAGTCTTTCCACTTTTCCCCATGATATGAACAGTCGAACTCCGCGGCAAGAGAAATCCGCCGTCTGATGCCGACGAGATGATTTTACACAATCGGGGCAGCGCTTCGGGTTGGTTTACTGAAACCAAACTTCAAGACACGACGAAAACGATGGTTTACTAAACGAACGGTTTTGTCGATCCAATTTCTTGTTTCAAAACACTCTTGTGAGAGCCACCTCAGCAGAGCGAAACACCACTGCTCTCAAACATAAATGTTTCAATGTAAATATCCTCAGTATTTGCCGTTTACGCGATTTCTTTTGGTGCTTCGGTAATTCGGCGACTCGCGTGGAATATCACCCTTCCAGTGGTAAGGTCATGTTCGGGAACAGTGTCTGTCACTGAAGTTCTCGTTTCCACCCGTTTAATGGGAAATTCTTCACTCCGAGGAACGTTGAATTACCTCGTCTCAAGCGCGCGTCTCGCGTTCTGATGGAGAGTTGAAGCAGAGCACAGCCCTCGCCAGTGCCATGCTGCCTCCACCAATCCACATACAACCGACTGTGTGCGCGGCGAGAAGAAAACCAGGTCCGGATAACGGAATGGATGTTCGTCTTGTCATTTATATTGATTAGCTGTGTTATCAAACAAGCTTCAACGAAATGGCAATCATTTTGTAGTCGCTTTCAATTTCATTAAAATCTGACAGGCTTCACTTTCTAAGACATTTGATGGCTTTTTTCAAAGTCCGACAGCCATCTTTATTTAGCCTATTTCTAGCTGAGACGAGGCGCTCCCATGGGCCGTCTACTGAAAAAACGTTGTCATTTTTACTTTGTTTAATAACCTTAGTATTTATTATTGCCAACACTTCGTTGCTCCTCAAAAAATATCACAGTGACAGAAATCAGGGCACGCGGGTATACGATACGCCGCACAGGACATTAATTTGATTAGAAACCAGTTTTGGTTTAGCTATTTTTTTCCTGCTGGTTTGGCTGTTGTCCTCTTTCTGTATTCAGAATACTATTTTTAGATAAAACAGGTCTATGTAAATTTTAGTTGTTGCTTTTATGTTTGTTTATGAGACATACCCCTCATATTTTTGAAGTCTTTTACTTATAGAAAACACTCCTTTCTCCCATCTGTAGCCTATTTATAATTCACTGTGTTCTTGACACAGTTTCATTAATGTTCCATGTAACTACAGACTTATTAAATTCATCAAAGGCGGGTGTGGAAACAACATTATTTTTGTTAATGTTTTACCCATAAGTCTGATCTATAGCCCTAAGCGAACTGGAGCAAACATTCCTACTCAGGCGTCTAATCACCAAAGTCTCTTTTTTCCCTTTAAATACATTTGCTCTTCTTATCGTTGTTCTCCAGATCTTCTTTTAGCCACACTAATTGCTGAAAACATGCTCTCTGCTCACAAGACAAAATCAATAATTATGACAGCAACAGAACCACGAGCAAAGATAACAGAAAGGCACATATACCTTTTGCTCCCCTGGTCTTGGGTCTGATGTCTGAACCCATGATAAGAAGAGTAGAAGAGGGAAGTGTGACCTCATCAATCTTCACCCTATCTTCATGGCCAGGCTATATATATATGTGTATATAAAATAAAGAAGGGGGTATTTGTAGATTTGTAGCACCGCATAGCTAAACATTTGATATCCATCTGGTCGTGGTTGAAATGGTGTTATCTCTGTGGTCAAACTTCTAGAACAGACAAAGCAGACAGACATTTGCTGGTTTGGAAGAAACCACCCTCACCCGACGAGGCTCCATGACCTGAAAGTCGCCCCATCTCAGCGGCTTTCAGAACGACGGGGCCTAACGAACATGGGTAAACTGGGAACTTTCAAAAAGCCATAAAAGCCAGACACGGTACAGTGTAGCACGCAAAGTCGGGACACGTCGTGCTTTGATGTCGGACATATTTGTGGACGCGTCCACATTCCAGTTTTGCTCAACTGAAACCAGCTATCCTGTGTATCAGGCTGTGGGACAGAGCAAACGCCGTCAGCAAGGAATGACTCCAGTTACCAACTGACTACTCAGACTACTCTTTAACCTTCCGGAGTGACAACTTGGAAAGCATGCCTGCATGGAAGGTGGGTGTCAACATGGGTGGTCTGTTTGTGTAACTCTGGAGCTGAATGCATTGTCTCTCATTGGTGGTTTTGTTTCGATATGCTGTTATATGTTCCAACTATTCATTTGTTTGGAATGCCACAAATAAAGACTGGACAAAGTGTTGATTAAAACTTCAGAGGTCTGCATATGGAATGTTTGAACTTTTAAAGGAGCCATATATTTCACAGGATAATCTGTCATCGAGATGATTCTCATAACCGTTGTCTTGGTTTATTTGAGCTGCCTTCATTTAATTTATTGTGTAAAATGTTGTCTCTAATTAATTTCAATGTCATCGTAATTCAACAAATAAGGTTTCCCCAGTTATTTGTCAAATTATCTCAAATTGATCTTTATAGGGTTTACATTTCACCATCTTCCTATGGCTGAGGTTTGTAAGTTAAGATATTATTTAAGCAAAGACCCTGAGCAGGTCTATGTAAGCAACACATTTACGTACATTTTACTTTTGCCTAAATATTTAAAATTTTAACGATGTAATAAACATTTTTACTCATTCAACAGTACTTTTTAAAATTAATTATATCAAATGAATAATTACATGCTTCTCTTTGACTGGTTAGTTCTGTGCCTCATTATCTCTACTAAAACAAACTGCATTTCCCACCACTGATTACAGTACTTTATAAAACCTGTCATGGAACCTGACAAAAAATGGCTGGTTTGGGAAAGTCTGGACGCTGACACAAGCTGTTATATCACCCTGTGTTAGGTCGCAAGAAAAGCAAAACTGTGCCACAGGACTGTTACAAACGATGCCATGAAATACCATTTGACTGTCATGACTTCATAGACTCTGCTTCTAACAATAACAGGCCCGTGTCAAGTTCTTCGTACAGTGGAGGGTCCAGGGAAAGCATTCTCCTACCGCCCATAAGTTTAACAGTTTTTACCATTACGGGGCGAAGCAGCAGCCCATCTTCGAAACATCCTGGGCCTCTGTCTCTAAATGAAAGCTTCTTCTCTGCCTAATTCCCATTCGTCTAAGCCATATAAATACTCCTTTTGCTTTGGCAGTGTACCTAAGCTCTTGAAGTTGCTTGGATGACCTGTTCGCTTCCACAGCCTAAGAGAAACACGGCTCCCTAGTGAGGGTGGCGGAGAGGAGCTCGCAGTCTCATTGAGTAATGCCTCCCTTTGCTCCTATAGAACACTAGAGGTGACTCACCTTGACATGATTTCCTTTCCTCAATGTCCCCAATAAGAAAGAGTGGTGTGAGTCGAGCTGTGGTAGTCTCCTTTAATCTGCCACTCTATCTAGTGCAATTTCCACTTTATACCCCCACAACTGTCATCTTAATCAGCCTGGACTGTGCACTACCACTGCATGTGCTAAAGGGTACTGCTACTGGTGCAGTCTCTATAACTCTCAAAGAACACTGGTGTTATATTGTTATTACAACTGCATATGTACATTATAACGCTTTTATTACAATCCTACCGTTAGGATTCAACGCTCACATATGCTACTGAGTCACTACTCATTTATCGCAAATAAGGTTAAAACGGATCGCGAATAGGGCTGTCGCGGATATGTGAACTCACATCAATTTTCTAAGGAATTGCGTTTTGGACTTGGGAGAAGCTAGCTGACACCAGCAGTCTTCTTGAGGCCAACTTTCAGGAACGAGGGCACGCCAGTCAGTCGCGCGACTAACAAGATGGAGTGCCAAACTGGACTCTTTATACACGTAAGTGCAGGATGTGGAAGCTCACGCTTTCAACAGCTCGACTGCTTTTATTTATTTAATTTTTTTTGGAGGAACGAACAATGATGTCGATGAGCGAGTGACATCTTACTGGCATTTCAATTTGAATTACGAACCGCGGTGAAATTGCTTTCTCCCTCTGCCTCTGATGGACTGGGGATATGGACCTTGTCATAGGTCCCACAATATCCATTACTCTTGTAAGTCAATCAAAACTTGGACAAAAAACTGAAAATAGTTACTGTAGGCTTGGTTTTCTGGCATTCATGTGGCAATTTGAAAAGGAATGACATAATAACTGTTTCAGGTAAATATATTTTAGTTCAAATAGGATTTTTTAAAATTATTCTTACTTGGTTGCCTCCAAATATAATTTTTAGTCACATTTCATAAAGCAGAAAATTTCTGTGGTCATGGCATTTTAAGATATTACGATGGAGCACTGTACATTCGTTTTACTGCAGTAGGCTAATAAACCTATTGGGACTATACTAATGCTTCAGAGCCTGGATAATATATCCAGTGGTTTGGAGAGCATCTTTGCATTTATTAGTCTGTGAACGTATTTATTTACTTCTAAAATGTGTGTCTAATGAGAGTGGGGACACTAGGAAGCCTGCAGACGCCCCTGACTTACTTCACCCTCTAGAGGGCAGAATTAAGACCGTGAAGCTCTACATTAAGTTCAGGACCACTGCCATTTGATACTTAAGTCTATCCTTATTTTAAACAATAATATATGTAAATAATATAAAAAATAATATATCAAATATACTAAAATAATATTTAAAATAATAAATAAAATATAGCCTCTGACGTCAAGACAAATGCTACCAATGGCTGGAAAAATCTGCATTGAAAGACAATATTGAGGTGTGGAGGCGTTAATCATAGCAGCACAAGAACAAGCCCTAAACACAAGATCAATAGAGGCTGGGATCTACCACACCAGGCAGGACAGCAGATGCAGGCTGTGCAAAGAGGCCCCTGAGACAATCCAGCACATAAGAGAGTGGTGGAGCAAGTGGCCTGCATAGTATACAGGAACATCTGGGCCGAGTACGGGCTAGAAGTTCCATGGTCTAAGTGTGATATTCCCCCGAAGGTGGTGGAGAACGACCAAGCTAAGATCCTGTGGGACCTTCAGATGCAGACCGACAAAATGGTAATGGCTAAACAACCAGCCGTAGTAGGGTTGGACAAACAGCAAAAGAGGGCCGTAGTGATAGATGTAGTGATAGATGTAGTGATAGATGTAGTGATAGATATAGTGATAGATGTAGTGATAGATGTAGTGATAGATGTAGTGATAGATGTAGTGATCCCAAGTGACAGCAACATCAGGAACATGAGAAGCTTGAGAAATACCAAGGGTTGAAAGAAGAGCTGGAAAAGATGTGTAGGGTAAAGGTAACAGTGGTTCCCATAGTAGTCAGAACACTAGGGCTGTGACCCCCAAACTGGGGGAGTGGCTCCAGTACATCCCAGGAATGACATCTGAGATCTCCGACCTGAAGAGTGCAGTCCTGGGAACAGGTAAGATACTACTACCCACACACACACACACACACACACACACACACACACACACACACACTTTGTAGCAAAACTTAATGGCTTATGCCTCTCTCAGGTATTCAAGCGAACAGCCCCAGAACAAATCATATCAAACCTGCATCAGGCCATTTCCATATCAGAAGCTCAGCATACTCTTTACTACGTAATGGGTATGCACTGACTCGAGAGCGAGGGAAAGATAAATGCATTCGGACAACCAAGACACTCATGCATAAATAAAACAAAGTGCTCTCTGCATATCACCTTTTAGTGGAAGTTTTTACCTTAATTGATATGGTGGTAAAACTGTTAAACATCCATTATGCGTTAATTAATTGTGAGTGGTAATCAGACAGGGGCACGGAGAGAGGGGAAGACCCGCCAGCAGGTAAACACAACAAAGAAACAGATTGAGCCGCAGGCTTGTATTCCTTCTCAATCTGATATTGCGGTAATGCGTCTACCCCGCCCGTCGGTACTCTTGTGTACACTTTGGCGGGCGCCTGCCACTCAAAAAGGCTTTAATGATGGAAAGCCTGTCAGTCAATCCTCTGATAGCTTCACTCCGCGCTTAACAAAGACATTAACAGTCTGCATGAGCGATCAGCGTCCTTGAAGATACTCCATCAGTCTTCGCCGAGAAACTGCTGAGTTCGGGCCGCGCCGTTATGCTCTGCACGGCGAACTGAAACAGAAGTCAGACTAACCTATTTTTTGATATACCGCTTTTAAAAATCAAATTTAAATTGGAAATATATTCTGCCCATAAACCTTGAGTCGATCCCCCTTTTAGAGCCACCACCTCTACATCCACCCCATCCTTTTCCTCGGTGAGAAGAAGACAGTCTATGCCAGTAAAAGAGGGCAGTGGTGTAAGAGTCCTGGCTGGAGACAACAGCGGCCGCTACAAAATAAAAACCCCCGCTTTCTACTGCCCCAGGCGTACTTTACTGCGGCTCTTGATATCAGTGTTAAAAGTGATTTGCGGCGCCGTATGTGGCAAGGAATCAAAACTTAATTTAGGAAGATAAAGATGCCATTTCTCGGCGAGATAAAGTGCTGCATCATGGGCGGCATATTCCGGGGGCGCCAGCTCGCGCGGCTCTTCGCGGACAGCCGACCAGATTTACGGGCCTGTTTTTTCTGCCCCATAAACGGCAAATCTCCGTGCCGGGCGACACAGGGAAATGTTAATGGATTCATTTGTCAAGAACCCCCCTCCACTTATTTACAGCCTCCCTCTATTACCGTCCCCCTTTTCCCGTAAGACAGAAAAGAAGAATAAAAAAAACGCAGGCGAAAGTCAAAATATCGATTTACCTACTTATCAGTCCAATGAATCATCCAACAAAAGAAGATAATGCCAAGATGCATTAGCCTAAAAATTAATATATAAACGAATGAACGAGTAAATAAATAAATAAAAAATATAGCGGCCTCATCCGTTCATCATAGTGACCAAATCTGCATACGTGGGGTAGTTAAGAGTTGCTAAAAAGACGCCAGACCTGCAAAAAATTTACAGTAGTTTGGAAAGGTTTGATTTGAGAGTCCCAATTCTACGGTGGGAGTCTATTGCCAGCAGTAGTGGCTGTCTATTACTGCAACCCAGCAGGTTGTGTGTATGTTCATATGATATACGAGCACTTACAGCACACTGGGGAACATTCTTATGGTATTAAGTGCACATATACTTCTATATAGACATGTTCTCTTCGTGGGTAAATCCTTGATTCCATATACAGTTGGCATAATAGAATTTGAAATGCTGGCAGATATTTATCTAAACCCGTACAAACAGCATGTTAAGTGTTCTATCGTCTTAAATAACGTTTCAATCTATCTGTCATCCCATGAAAAAAACAAATATGTTTGATTTTGTAACCTACACATGAATCATACCTACACATCTGTACAATTTTAGAAGCACCATTTTCCAACAGGTGAAAGCAGTCAAGCCATAAAACAATGCCATGTAACGCTTGTGTTCAAAGGAGCGCTAGTTTCTGCCTTTTCAACACACTCCAGCTAGCTGAATAATTCATCGACGCCATGTGACATACAACACTCCACTTACGGCCCCGTCTGAGATCAGTGAGAGCTCTCGGTGCGTGCGCGTGTCCCGGAAAATGTCACGACGCTTGCTCAGCGCGGACAGGCCCCGCCGTCGGATCAAAGCCACGCCGCAGCCCGCGATCGCGCCGGGGAAAAGGTCAGCCCATGTAAAAGAGCGCAGCGCTGGACCTCACAGACGCGCGCACGGGGGGGGGTTTCACTCAGGGCTCATAGATAAACTCTACTGTCTGGACTGACTATTCAATTGCATAGTGAGAGGACAAATGCATGATGTTGCTGAAAGTTTCCTCAATCTGATCCCAGAACAGACTAATCGCCTCCCTGGCTTGTAGTTTTTGCCTGGTTAGACCTTTGGGTTTGATAACTTCTAAAACAGGGGACAAACGATGAGATGTGCAGGTTGATATATGGGAGCTAGCAAGAGATAATCTCAGGGCACAGCGCGTGTCGTCCAGTTTTAATTCGAGAGTGAGGAGCGTTTCCCATTGCCTAGAAACAACTGGAGCTGGGGCCACTGTCTGTGAAATGATGTCATCAATCACTCGTTCCCATCTGCCACTTCCAGGTCACCTGTGGAGCCACAGGCAAGACTGTTGGGGGGGGGGGGGGGGGGGG
>JAOXYF010000015.1:13305207-13329785 GCA_028565775.1 Sternarchorhynchus goeldii
TGCCCCCCCCCCCCCCACACACACACACACAATCCACCCCCCTTCCCCCAGGTTCATACATTAGTTCCATTAGATATAGTACTGTCTCCCACAAGCACAGAGAGCTTTTCTTCCTGGTCCCTTTGTCTGACTGTTACCATGACAACTCAGCATATCCAGCAATACTGGGTCTTGGGAAGATGGGTCACTAAGAAATGTTTGGACTATGCCGCAAAGCTGCTCTGTGGCTCCAATTATTCCTGGAAGCGCTTCGAAGACCAAGAACAGCATTTTAAAAGCACTCTGTGGCATCAGCCAACAAACAGCTCCATCAGAACATTTGAAAATGAAATACGTTCGTGCGATTTGCTATTTCTTTAACAGCGTAGAAACGCTACTACAAGAAAGTCCTCAACAAGCACCGCGTGATGTCTACAAGCCCCCATCTTACATATGTTGCATAAAAACCTGACATAAATGAACCCACGGGCCTCTGTGGCCATCTGGTCCAAAGCCTCTGTATGAATACATCAGGGTTGACACTGTATTTATCAGTTGTTAATACCGCCGCACCCCTTATACAATATTCATGCAATAGGCTAGACAGACACCAGTGCTCCTCTTGTCTTCTCACATTGGAGGCAGTAATTGAAACTTCTGAGGTGAAACATGTTTAATAATGGAATTAATTTCCCATGAAAAGAGTTCAGACTGACAGCGAAGAAGCGAAAAAATCGCTCTCTAGCCTACAGGAAGGATTAGGAGAACGAAAACAGAGAGAGTTTCGCATTTTTCTGCCATGTTGTATTTTAGGTCCGTGTCTATTTTGCAGCAGTGTTTGCTGTTACGTGGTTCAGAGCGAGATGTTTATTTTCTTTTTGAACCTTCAACTTTATCCCCACTGTGGTAAAAAACGAGGCACTCGGCCAGGGAGTCCAGCGCGTATAAGATACTACGCAGCGGGGCCGTTGCGGGGTGCCCGCCCATTCCCATCAAAAAGTCTCTTCAAGAAAAAGGAAGGAGGAGGAGAAGCTGTGCAGGAAGTCCTCCATCTCTCTCGTGCTCTCCGGCTGCGTTCAGAGCTGAGCTCCCTAGTGCGCCACGGAACCCCCCGAGAACACTTCAAAGACCGTAACGCTAACTCCGGATCCTAACCCCCGGGATCTTTCAACGCTTTTGTTTCAAGCGTGCGTTTTCACCCGGTTCGTATGCCGCGGCTCTGAGACTGAACTCTCTGTGACCCCGGGGACTCGCCAACCCTGCAGCCGGGCGCAAGATGAGTGCGGCGGGAAGATGCAGCGGGAAGAATCGGCAAATTAGACAGTGAGAATTTCATGTAAAAGAACTGTTAACTATAGTAACGACCTGCCTCTTGCTGTAGTCATATGTTCCGTATGAGTTGGGTCCCTAGAAACAACTTTTAGATCCTGATGGTGGAGTGAACTTCCAAAACAGAAAACTGATGTTCCCACTGGAGAGCAGCTCTTTGTTATCCCGCATGATATAGTACAATGTAAGGTTATGTCAGCCCCCTTAAGTTAGCTAAGCGCTTAGATAACTGAAGAATAAATGAGGTATCATACAATAAATGAGGTGTCGAGCACCTGCTTTTGACTGATCTGATCGTTTGTAGAGATGCATACAATGTCAGGGAACCCACCAGGAGCAGCCTGCCTCTGCTTATCCTGTGAAGATAATGCATCATGGTTATAGAGCCATGACCTCGGCAGTGGCAGACAGCCCGAGTGCAGGAAACAGGAGCAGGCCCCTAACAGCAGGGGCCCCTAACAGCAGCTAAAATTCAGATGACTTGGGCGACTTCGGGGCAGCTTCGCCGCCTCCCTCCCCCAGGAAGCGCCTCCGCCCGAATGAAGCGCAAGTTAAAACACCCACGAATGCCACCACGGCTGGCGGTCCCGTGCTGGACGGAGGATGTGCGTGGTGTAAACCAACGAAAGGCAGACAGGGGTTCAAACACAGATATTAGTTTAATGAAATGTGAGCAGGTTGTAATTGTGGTAATAGGAGGGCTCTTCCCCCGAGGAGGGTTGTAAGAAAGGCAACCAGGCAGAAGAAAAAAAAAACAAGACAAAGTGGTGCATTTGTGTGTGTGTGTGTGTGAGAGAGAGAGAGAGAGAGAGAGAGAGATGCGGACAAAGTTACAATAAGACTATTGTAGAGAGCAGTGCTACCCAAAGATCATGGAGTCCATCTCTGCACCGTAAAACTGTAAAAATATTCATATCATCCTGTAATATCCTGAAATGCCCTGTAATATCCCGCAAACAAGAGTTTATTTACATGTTTTGCTGAGGACCATTCTTCTAATAACTACTATTCTAATATCTACTCTACCATTTATTTCTTGTCTGTATTTTATCTTTCCTTTCCTAAGTATCATATTTCTAGTAGCAATCAACACAAATTCCTCATATATGTAACACGCGTGGCAAAATACAGGGATTCTGATTCTAGCTAGAACACAAAGCCACAGGAAGAATCTTTTGCAGGCTTCCCATATTAGATTAGTGACTAATGTGAACCGCATACAGCGTACTGGTGCCGTTTAAGTGAAGACTCTCCCCTGTATTCATAACACCCTTCACTGACTTGCGAACATACTTCACACTCAATTGAATTCTTCCTGCGTGGTTAATAAAGGAGCACCTCATAGGCCGCCCAGCACTTCTTGATGATTTTAAAAAAACGTATCTGTTCCTTCCACCGTTCTCGGAGAGGGCGAACAGCGCGTGCTGAGTAGATGTTATTTCTTGTGTAAAAGCAATACTCCCAGCGTTAATCCAGGCGGATTCAATTCGGTGCACACTGACTCAGCAGACGGACACCTCATTCGCATCATAGTGGAATAGGTGCTGTCTCACACACACACACACACACAATGGAGTCCTCCCACACTGAGATACAGATAATACAATATGCCTCATTTAGAATGATGAGATGGGAGACGGGGGGGTGGATGTGCATGGTGGGGATCACAAGACGTAGTGGACAGCTTCACTCTTCCTTTCACCGAGACAGAAGAGCCAGAGGGAGGGAGTGAGTGGGAGCACTGGTGAGGGAGGGAGGGAGGGAGGGAGAGGGAGCACTGGTGAGAGAGGGAGGGAGTGAGCGGGAGCATTGGTGAGAGAGGGAAGGAGGGAATGAGAGGGAGCACTGGTGAGGGAGGGAGGTAGTGAGCGAGAGGGAGAACTGGTGAGGGAGGGAGGGAGCGAGCGAGATGGAGCACTGGTGAGGGAGGTAGGGAGCGAGAGGGAGCACTGGTGAGAGAGGGAGGTAGTGAGTGAGAGGGAGCACTGGTGAGAGAGGGAGGGAGAAGAGGGCGGCAGGGCATACAGACTGACGGCTGCCGGGCGGGAACAAACTCAGCCGCATCCTAATGCACCGTGATTGCATCTCCTACTAAAATGTCAAGTGCATTTCCATTTAAAGTGCTCACTTAAACACCCATGAAGACATGGGGGAAGGGGAGAGATGGGGGGTGTTGGGTGTTGTGGGTAAATTGGGATGGGGTGCTTTGTTTGGGCTCTTGGGCCCATAAATGCACGATTACGGACTCTTTTAAGTGCCGTCGGCCATAGGAAAATCACCTTCCATGCCCTGCAGCTCTCTGGAGCGATGCATGCGATTGAAGCACCTCTCCGGGGAACAGCAGCACCAAACCCTGCTTCGCCCGCAGACCCGCCGATGTTGCCTGAGCTGCACGCCTGAGGAAGAACCACCAGGAGCCACGGAACAAACAAGGAGCATTTTTTAAACCCCCCACCCTCCCCCCTCCCAATTTCCCCTCCTCTCCTGTACATTCTAGGGGGGGAATAAAAGGAAAGAAAATGTTGAACAAACAAATCTGAAACAGAGCTGTTACAGAGCGGCCGTGTTCCCGTCAGAGCTGGAGCGTGACTCATCCGCTGTTGGTTTTGTCACCCGTTCCGGGAGACATCTGTGGTGTCGCCGCAAAGCGACAACAAAGAGGTGAAGCGGAGCTTTGGCCGCAGGAGAGAGACGTGGGCGTCGCGGTTACGTCCCGGCGTTTTGGCGGGAGAAGGTTTAGAAGGTTCAGGGCAATTAGGGAGGCGCACATGTTTGCCGTGGCGCGCAAACCAGATTCTAGAACGGGGAGGTTCTCTCCCCGCCCCCCCCCAACGCCAGGCCTCCTCCCACGCTGCTCCCTGCATTCCATAAACAACGTAAATAATGTGCTAGATGGCCCGATCATAACAGAGATTTATTCTGTGACGCTTCTCAGCCGTGCATCAGCATTCCCATTTGATCTGCTCCATTTAATTAGCTTTCCGGATGCTGGGTGTAATGAAAAGGTAAAAGGAAGAGCATAGGCGCTCCATAAATAACCCGGGAAGAGCGGAATAACGGCAGGAACCTAATGTCCAATTAGGTTAAAAGGGTGCGTAAAACAATGGCAGGCTAGGGAACATTGGAAGCACGTCGCTCAATGAGGCACTGAGAGACATTGATTAAAAGCTAAACGGATCTGTTACCGCCTTTGGCGTGTTGCTTATCAACAGCTCTGGCCGTCGTGAGCTCGGTCTCGCTCACCTTCCCTCGGCACGAGCGAGCGTGAACGCTGCAGAGCAGCAAGGTGATTCGGAGCCACCGTGACGTGCTGATGGATACGTGTTGGTGATCTTTGCAGTGCGGAGAGGCCATTAATCCTAGCATGCATCGTCTGATCTGATAATGTTTTCTATCAAGACGCAAGATTTTCAAATTTGGTTCACAAGGGTCTCGGTCTGTAAGTGTTTTGTGTGTTGTATATGAGCTGTAAGACGAAAAAAAAATCACTCAAATTCCCAGTAGCCCCTACTGTCTGTCAGCACTGTCCAGAAATGCCTACAGTCTTCAGTGATTAGAAGGTACCACCAACACTCTCAGCCAACCACCCGGGTGGGGAGGTGGGGGTGGGGGGGTCAGGCCCTTTGCATTTGGTATCGACCAGACATCCGTCACCAGGCTGACACAAAAGGAAATCACACCACCAGGCCTCCCAGTCAGTCCTCTCTCCCACCCGCGCCCTCCACCCCTGGACCTTTTGGCTCCACCAGGCCCCTGTACGTTCCTGCTGACTGACTCCCTAGTGAGGTCTGTCAGCACCTCATACAAATCAAACGCCCGCCTGCACTTCACCTATGAGACCTCAGAGGAAGTGAACAGCACCGCATTGGCCCAGCTTCTGCAAAGACATCCTGAAAGACCCTGAGGAGAAGGGCCTCTGGAGCCAAGAACCCGATGACACATATTGGGCTAACACATATCGAGGAGTATCTGCTGCAGCCAGGGTCCGCCGCGAGCAGAGTGCTTCCCGCCACAAGTTTTTTGTCATCTGAACAATTTTTTAATTTGTCTTTTCCACCAGTTTACAGAAAGCTCCCGGTGCTGAGATTGTCTTCCCTTTGGCACACCGACATCATTGGTCTCGGGGGGCGAACGTTAAAGTGCACATCCATGCAGACACACATTTAGCTGCTGCAAAGTCACATGACATCCTCCTCTTGCTTCTCACCAAGCTCTACCACCCATCCCCAGGAGGTTCCTCTCTAGGAAGCTTAGAGTCTAACCAGCGCCGAACCAGTCACCCCTTCGCACGCAGGTGTCACAAATGCGGATTTCTGAGTCGAAGTTTCAACGTTTCAAAGAAGGTTCATGCATCCGTGACATTTTTATGAGTTGTTGACTTCAGCTTAGGAATTTTTCCTCACCTGAGAGACGGGTTCACTTTCAGTGTTCCTCCTGCTCCATGGTTCTGGGTGTGTGTGAGGCAGGAGATACTTTGTAACAGGGTGTTTTATTTTTATGTGAACTGTGCCAGCCAATCACATCTCTATAAATAACCAAAATCATCATAAATTTTTGTCGTGTCAGAACGCGACAAGCCCTTGGCGCGAAACGAAATAACTCATTTCTAAAATTAACCTCTTTGATGAAACCAGTCCATTATTAAAATTGATGAGACGCTGTAATCTTCACCTCAAAAGCGGATCCTCACAGTTCCTGGTGCAAAAAGAGGCGAGAGCAGCTCTCTAATGCAATATTATAGTAATTAAACTGCACCTCCCATAGGACACTTGCTAAACAGCGCTTCATTAAGCTAACAACCTGGGTTCTGACACTTAAGGTCAATGCACAGATGTGCATCTCCGCGTTCTACTGATTACAGTCTACGGGTCTGAGGTTCACAGAGCCAGTTTTAAACTCGGGTCGGTTCATGCATGCCTTTGTGATCCTGCGTATCAAAGCCTTATTTGCTGTCCTCACAACAGCAAGCCAGGAGCTGCGGAAGCCGCAGTGTGAACTGGGAATGTTGATTCAGCAAAGGACTTCCCCCTGGGTTAATTGCCGTTCCTGCTCTATTCATATCAGTTTAGACAACATGCTGCTCGCTTCAAATGGTTCTATAAATGGCACATTTGCTCCCACCCCTCTGGTGGGAGAGACTTTAGACAATTTCTGCGTGACTAGGTCATTCAAGATGGAAACAACAGTTTGGGTTCATGGTTACAACCTCTTGTAGTGGTCTGGTGCAGCTGAACTCAATCATCAATCACGCTTCCCTAATGCAGCACATACGCACATACAATTACACACTACAGTAATCCCTGAGTGGAAATAATGGGAAAAGAATTACACTTCATTCCTGCGGCCGTACCTTTAAAGCTCTTGAATGGAAAGCCATAAGCCATGAATCACAAAACGGCATCTCCTAATCAAAACTCTGTCTTGTTAATCAGACCCGACGCGAAGGCGCAAGGCTCATTTTCCTGTAGGAGAGGAGGGGAGCGTCACCAGGGGGGAAGTCATTAAGGCACACCGGTGGTCCACAGGGGATACTGAGAACTTGCACTGAGAGGGAGAAACACGCCACTCAAAGATGGTAAGGGGGAACTTAATTACACAGGTAAGCCCGAGGGCTAGCGGGAAACGCCTTCGGAAGCGGGAGTGCTGTGCGGCAGACGACCCCAAGCAAACGCTGCTCTGCTTACAGAGACAGAAAATTTGATTACCTTTTTTTCCAGCCCTTTCCACCGAATTTCACCATGAACGTTCAGATTTTGGCTCCGGGACACAGACCTGCCAAGAATTCATTAGAATAGGCGCATGTTTCTGAACTGGGGGCGTGGAAAGAGGCGGAGCACTGCTCTTAGGGGTGTGGAAAATGTATGACTAAAATAACACCAAAACAGCAATTAGGAGGGTCGAGAGAACCTCTGGGGAACAGGGTTAGACATGTGGGTATAATGTACCATCTAAAGTGCTTATCCAAGACACTATAAAGCATTTATCTGGACGGTACATTTTTAACTGCAAATAAAAACATAAAATTCAATAAAGAAATAATACAGATACATACGAACAATTTGCAATATTGTTGGAAATTAACTATATTTTTCTTTCGATCCCAACGCTCTATTCGTGGTTAACATACTTTCAATATGGTAATGACTTCAAACCCATGAAGACCTGCCTACATCTGTGCACAGACTGAGCAGAATGGAGCCCCACCCTCAATATAATTGAAGCTGAATAATTAGAATATATAGTTATACGATTGAGATCACTTGGGAAAAGGAAAACAGTCAAAGTCAAAAGATTTTACCATGAGACCAATTTTTAGCAAATAACAAACACAAAATACTAGCAGACTTGATAAATAGCTTTAAGAATAATTTTCCTGGGTGGCCTAAGTCTTCTGGCCTAAAACCACTATTTAATAAAAAAGGCTTCATTTTTTGCTGTAATCTTAAATGCTTTACTGAATTCTAAGAACTGACGTACACTAAGCAAATTTCAGGTTTTCCAAGCACATGAAGCTCGTTGATCAAGATATTGGTATCCCAGTGGTTTCAGGTAAAGTTTTGCAAACAACAACAAAAAAAACAACCATGTTTATGTTTATACCCCCCCCCCCATTTTAAAGTGATTCTTCACGAATTGCAGTAAACCAGACGTGCCCCTGGCATGTGCTGAGCTTACTCCTCCAAGCTTGAGGCAGATGGAAGATCATCATCTCCAGGGTGACACCACAATTTTCACTGGGTGCCAGACATGTACCTCTGACAACACTACTCGGTCGGATAGACTCGGACACCGACCCGGATCTGTCACCGACCCAGAGACTTCACTAGGGTCTGTCACGAGAACCTTAACCACAGGAGCAGTGATGAAAGAGATGAGTAAAGGGGGAAACAATTACAAAAAAATAAAAAAATACTGCCTTAGCCTCAGTGGCCTCCCCTGTAGTGGGAAGACTGAGACCAGCCAAGACAGGCGCCTCTCGAAACCTTAACGAGCCCAGCTAGCCTTCCTCTGAGCCCACGAGGCTCCGTTAAGACTCTCTTGGATTTGAGTGTCACTCACAGAGGATAATGCGGAGAAAACAGACATGTCAGACGTCCATCTGCTGCCAGCGAGAGTGGATGATGAAGACAGAGTGAGGGTGACACCTCGGACGCCACCGGCTTGAGTGCATGAAAGAAAACCGAAAGAGAATGCCAAGCAAACTCTTTTAAGCACTTGTAGAAGTTGCCATGGTTAGTGGCTGTGATCTCACGTAAGCTTTCGAAGGCACTCTGCAATCATTTTGAAATATTCTTTATGCACTGTTATGTTCCGCATCGGTCGTAATCTCCCTCACGCTCATGTTCGGGAGCTAGCGACTGTCTCCTCACAGGTAAAGAGAACAATCCATACTGAATACATCACCGTGGACACATGACGAGAATTACACACCGCGCACTGGAGTGACCCCCGAGAAAGGTCAGGTCAGGTCAGAGGGGTGAAAACACAATTAGTCTTCCCAAATGGACAAGCGAGTTGTAAAGAAAAAAAAAAATACCCTCATTGAGTCATTACTCCGGCAGCATCGCCTTGACTTGGGGTGAACGATGTACTCACGTGAACTGGAGCAGCCTCAGAGACACTCATCATGTCTTAATTCACTTCCTGTCCTTCGGGCCGCCGCCCCCACACACCTGCTACACTCACGACCCTCGTGGCGGGGGGGGGGGGGGGGGGGGGGGTGCAGATGTCAGTAGATAAGAACAGGATCAAATCCAGGGATAAAGTGAAGAAAGACAAAGTGAAGTCACATAAAGTCTATTCGTAACATGTGCCCCACTGGAATTTAAAAGACAAAAAAGATAAAAAATTTAGGAGGTGAGCTTTAAGTCAGCAAAATGGCAAGCAGAAGTTTATGAAGTGCTCAGATGTCAGTCATGGACATTATATTAGTAATATAATACTAATATTCAAGAAAGTGACTATAATATCTTTAATCCCCTACATTATGTGTGGTATAAAGAAAATAAAAAGAATAATTGTGTGGTATAAAGAGAAACTGTAGACAGCATATGGAAGCCGAAGGGAGTTGTAAGGGTAAAGTGGCTTTTTTTGGTCTTTTGCCAAAGTTGAAATCAGTACAGGCAGAGTTCTTTCAGGTAAACTCATGCACATAAACCAGACAACAGCCTAACAAAAGCAACAAATGGGAAGTAAGGAAGACACAAGAACCTGGCAAGTTAGTACCAGAGCCTCGAGCAGCAGGGCTAGAAGCGGAGTCTCCATGACAACAGGTATATAGAGGGGTTGGACAAAGTAAACGAAACGTCTAAAGTATTTAAATAAACTACCTAATATAATTTTTTACATATAAGTATTATCATTTGGGAACACTACCAGCCGACATTGGACATTGTAGGTCAACTACATCCTTAGGCTTTCTCCAAAGTAAACACGTCCTAGTGCAGGAGAACGGCTAAACGATGGCTTTTAGACCATATTAAACTTTTTCATCGTTCAGAGTTCCATGCTCTGGGCCACTTCCACCAGGTTATGGGCAGTCGTTCTTGTGTGATGACCTTGCATTTAAAAGGGCTCTGTACACCAGACCTGTCATAAATTTCTGCTTTGTGAGACTCACAACATGCTGTTTTTGTCATTGCTGACTAACGGCAATGCTGTTTCGGTTCTTACATTCTACAGTAAATCTTGAGGCCATAGCTTTGGCACGTAGCTGTGCCAGTCGAATCGTTTCGGTGAGCTATGATGTGCAGCCGCACTGATGCAGTTTGTCTGCGTTCGGTATATTTTGTCATGCTTTCTGCATTGCTCCTCTTCACACAGCAAATCCTTTTTTTTTGGAAGACACAACAACCGAGGTCTGAACCTGAGCTCTTAAGAGCAGTGCACTTGTAGCTCAAGTCCTGTTAGTGGCCTCCTTTCACTATGAAAACCCTTGTCAAAGTGTCTGGCCCTTTCATTAGTTGATACATTATGCTAACTGCTCCTGGACCCAGTATGGTTCCCTGCCTTTGTAACTATAAATTAATTCATTCAGTGTTGAAATCCTTTGTCGTGGTTTGTTTTTTTCTTTTGGTTGTTGTTATTTTGCCCACAGGGACAATACGTCTGAGGTAAAATACCTTTTTACAAGGAGCTTTGGTAAAAGAATAGAATAAAAAGTTACATGGCTTGAATTTATATAGCTTCTCAGTTCTCAGAAATCATCTCACACCCTAGCACCTTGTCTGCACCATTAGTTTGAAAATTCCAGTCCTTGTATGGTTCAGGTAGGCGTAATCGACAGGTTGGCCTATTTGTGTTTACACACCTTGTGTTCAACCCTCGACTGTACTTTGTCCAATCTTCTCAGCACATAGCTTGAGGGTGGTCGTCTTTGTAACGTTCTGTTAAAAGTGCGGCAGTTTCCTTGATGTTTTCATGTCGACAGTTGCTCAGTGATCAGTCGATAACCTGCATTTCAACCATTTTCTGGACCCATTATCATCAACAATGAAATCAAGCCATCTGGCCAAATGTGAACAGCTAGAAAAGATACCAGTTTATGTTGGCATCGGATCCACGCAGCACATGCTTTTGGGGTCCCCCTCCATTCTGGTACACAGCACCATGGAACGTGACCTCCAGGTAGTGTCCCTCTGGACAGGGCAGGCGCATTAATGACCATCTGCTCTCAGAGACCCAGTCAATGTCTCTCTTAATGAAGACGAATGGGAGAAGGTCCAGACCAGGAGGCAGCCAGCAGGGGGCTAACAACACGCCTTCAGCTGTACTACCTGACATCCCGTCGTGACTGATGGGTGACCACACCCAAAAACCATCTCAGGAACTTCCTAAAGCCCAACTTCTTCTGAAACACCACACGTCCCGCCTTCCCTCCCTACGCTAAATCCTGTTATACCCTTTAGCTACCGATGGTTTATGCCAACGTGACTGTCAAAGTCACAGAGATGACTATTAAAGCACCTTGCAGCTGACATTTTGTCTTATAGGTTCTCAGCATATTCTACAGCAAATGCTTCTTGTTGCTGGATTTCACACCCGGTACTCTGTGACCACATGAGCAAAGTTATATCTCGTGCCGAGAGCTGTTAAATTTCCATGACCTGAAGTGCCACTACAAGAAGCAGGTCTGCTGTTAACAATGTTGTTTGCAACACGTTTAATTAGAAAAACATGGCAGGTAAACCCTGACAGAGTGACATTATTGAATGTTTTTCATAAATGTCCTTCTGACATTGACATGCACACACAGTACATACACAAACAGATTCTGATGTTTAGAATTGTTCAGAGAATTTTATTGTGTTTAATGAAAGCTGCATTTTGCACCTTTATGTAAACTGCCAGGCTTGAGATAAATTTCACACACATGCACATTATATATGAGATACTAGGTCAACTACTAGGATATATAAAACCTTCAGAAGTTTTATCTTTCTGATGTCTATCTTTGTTTTCATGTTTCATGTAAAGTGGACACAATCTGTTTTATCTAAAATGAATCACCATTTGTTTGTTTCTGTGACTGTAAGCTGATTTCGGCAGATCATCATCGTCATTCCTGCATTACTGCAGATCTTCGTGTGCCACTGAAGTCAGCAAGAAACCACGACTGCTCTGGTCCCTGCAATGGCCTTTATAACAGGAATCAGTGGGATTAATAGTGTGCTACAGGGCAGACCCTGGAGCGTTTCCCAAATACATAACACTGGCTTTGCCAGACGGCTCTCTCAACAGAGGAGTCAGCTGTACTTTAATTGGTATCATCTACTCAAAACGACCAGAGTAAAATAATACAGTATGTAGCAAAAGAGAACCACCGAAAGAACTTTAATATCCATGGACTTCCCGCAGTATGCTATTCACTGTATCATCCAATGACTTTTATTTTTCTCAAAAATATACCAAACAAATCCATGGAATCTTCACCCGGTGTCTCATAATTAACCAGAAATAGCATAAAAGTATAGTAGACCTGCTAGCATAATACGCCATTCACTTAGTATTCACAAGGTTAGCTGTTAGTGGATTGTACCATTCGAATGACTCCGAATGGCTGAAAAAAAGAGAGAAAGGTGGGGAAGTGAAACTCCGGCTGTGGCCTCTGCCTTGATGAGGTGGCTGTGACATGGGGCGCGTGGAGCGCTGCTCTGTCTGCTCATTACCTTGACATTCACACAGCGGGTGACATTAGCCGCGCAAGAGAGAAAATAAGCTCTCTGAACCTTTAAAAGCAGAGGGGGTGGCTCTTACGGCTAATCACTTTGAAACCCACTACTGTTTCTTCAAGGCTTTTGGGAAGGGTGGCTTGGAGAAATTCAAGACACGAGGACGTGCATTACAGAAGCACCGGTAATGAGAGAAAGAGACCTGTGGCCGTAAAAGGGCGCGAAACTTAGCCGACAGCAACCGCGGCCATTCAGAGATTCGCGCGAAATGCAGCCTGGTCTCATTTCTGGCTAACTTTACAATGTGTTTTGTATCTTTCTTACAAATCTTTACACGTGGTCCTATCAAAAGCCATACCTGGGGGTGGTTACAGGTCAGGTGTGATGAAAGAGACTGAAATGAAGAAATGAATGAAACATTGATTAGCTGCCCTGGAGCTAACGCAACGTAGCGAAAAAGAGACTGACCGTTTGCGTTTGATGTAGCATTTCCGAAATTTCTTAGTAGCCCGTGTGCCTAAAAACGGAGAAATTACATAGAAATAGATGAACACGATTGGCTACTTTTAGAAATGATACAACAGACGTAATAACACCTCAGTGTCTCGGTCTCTCACCCTTCTATCTCTCTCTAACACAATCATATTGCCATAATCTGCTGAGGATTGTGTGGGCTTCAGCAGGTGATGAAATGGAAGAAGAGTGGTCACAGGGTAGCCATCCAATGCAGCTTGTTTCTGTACTCACACTGCCCTCTGCCGGTCAAGGTTTTAGTGTCACCCCTACAAGGCGTCACTAGTTAATTTTTGTGTTGACACTGTGGACGGGAGTAAGACAATGCCATCTTTTTCGAAGTTCCTCTGCATCACTGGTCGATTGTTTCTGAAAGAAATGTGAAGAGACACTGTTTTTGAAAGAAAAATGGTAGAAACTGTAATGATTCAATGAGTAAAAAACTGACACAATAAATAACAGTGGCAAGCGATCTCGCATTGCACTAGTTTATAGGTGGCAGATTGGTGAACACATGCTAGACATGCATCACTTCAGTTTTTGCAGAGCGATCTTTCCAGCAGTTTCCACTAGAGGCCACCCTTTATTTCAAACATAGTCGTCAATCCAACGGGTTTCAATACTGCAAGGTGTTATCACCACTACGAGAGAATTACGGTCCATCCACAAAATCATATGTACACAAGAAGGTGCTTTTTTTGGCCTATCATACATATTGAACCTCTTTTATCCGCATCACACTTTCACGCCTAGCTGCCATTATGACGACTCATTCTTGCGCAGTTTTCTTTCTTGATTCCTGGGCAAGCGCTCCCGAGTCGCCCTAGAATAAACAATGAAGTTGCCATGCCAACAAGAAGCAGAACTCTCTGTGCAAACACTCAAAGTGCGCGCAGAAAGGCAGCTCACAATGCGGTACGCATTGCGGCTCAGAGGCGCGCGAGAGGACCATTAAGCAGGTATCAGTTATATTTGGCCCGTCAGTTGTGCTCAAACAGAACTGAGCACAACCGAAGCCATTCAATGCACTGCTTGGAGATTTTAGAAAAGTGTGAAAAAATGTTTATGCAAAAAAAAAAACCCGCAATCAGATTCTTGACATGTGGTTACACTGTAAACGACCTTATATTTCACACATTCACAAGTACATTTATTTGTAAATGTGTAAATGAGGTGCAAATCATATTGTCTTATCACCAGGACATTTTAAGAATACGGGATGACATGAGAAAATGCATCACTGAACATTACAGCCTACACTATCACTGCATGCATAGGTCACTGCATGGATCATAGATGAAGCAAAATCAATCAGCGCCCTAGTATGGCCTTTAAACAAATACAATTTCATTCAAATGCAGCCCCGGACGTCCCGATGCTTATTATTAACTTAAGAAAAACTTCCGTAGACAACATTATGACATTACGAGAGGAATCTTGGAATCAAAGTTGTGGAAAACCTCTGTGGGATAAAAGGGTAACCAAAAACCTATACCCGCCCCTGGCAACGCTGACCGCTACGCTCACGTACAGACACAAAGGTACAGACAGACAAGAGCTTAATGTTTAATTGGCAAGTTTCAATGAAGTTGGAAACGCCGAAGACGGAATAACATTTTTTCTTTTCTAATTTACCCTTCTTTTATTTTTTTCATTTCCAAATTTCAAATAACAGTTATAATCACAAATACACAGTGAAATGTAATTCACGATGTCGTTTAACTTCTTGTCATCTTCGGCATTCCATTCCGAACAAGGTGTGCGTTTTTTGTTTCACCTCGAGGTCTTCTAAGAAAACCGAAGACTTCTCAGGTAGAGGTAGGTCAAGATACGAACTTTCCCATTCGGCGTCACGTTTAAACATAAAGTGTAATACATTTTTGTAGATTCTACGCTTCTTATGAAACTATTTGATATTTCGTAACGCTATCTATGAACGTAACGGCTTGTATAACAAAATACCGCGATGAAGTTCCATACAAGAAATCAATCAGCCTTTATATACGAATTACTGAAAACTGAAAAAAACCTTTTTAGAATTCGTTTGTTGTTTTTTACAGTAGACTAAGACGAGGGACTATGTGAACGATTTTCTATTGATGAAAGAAGAAGAGACCTAAAGAAATCGTAGTCTATATAGTTTAGGAATGCAATATATTTTCCTTTCGTTTCTTCTGTAAAAAGACTTATCCTCACTTCCTTACCTTGACCACAAAATCTATCAGCATGACAGCCATACACGAGTAAGGTCACCACGACTGTGAAGTTAGAAACAGTACAAAGCTCTCATTAGCTAAATTTCGCTCCAACATCATAACCTGTCATACAGCATTAATGGACTCGAAAATTATATTATCACAAAAGATTAATGGACAGGGACATTGCAAATCTAAATTAAATAATTTAAATATATTCATTTTCAACAGCCATTGCCTGCATTTGTACTAATTATCCTATTTTAAAGCCCATCAGCTTCTACATGCCATTCAAGCTATGTCACCTTCTCCTCGCCAGGATGCTGCCTCTGATCCATCGCTGTCTTCGCCTGAAGCAACGCTGAGAGAAATGAATGGGAAAGCTTGCAACCTCCTAGTTTCTCCGTCCGGCATGCCCCAGTCTCTGGGTGCCGCCACTGGGCAGCAGGCATCCCACATCCGGACGCGAGCCGGCTACCCCCGCTCTCCCCCACACCAGGGCCGCCTGGGCCCCATGACCAGTGTTGCCACGCCGGAGGGCGCAGTCGTCCTGCCCTCCCTGAGCCTGCGCAAGCAAGTGCTGACCAACGGCAAGCACCAGGGCACCCTCGGCCTCCCTCGATCATCGGGGCAACCGTCTCTTCCTGGCCCACCCAGCAACTCTTGCACGGTGAAACCCAGTGGCCCACAGAGCAGTATCAAAGGTAATAAATCAAATCTACCGGTGTTGAAATTACACTGCAATCCTGAGTATGGTTTCTTTTTTCTTTCAAATACAAAGATGGAATGTAAGTTGTTTATAAATTATAAACAGATCGTGATTGAGAAAGATGTTGAAATTAAGACATTCCTAAGATGAAAGAGTGACTTTCCATTTTCACACACTGGAGGCTTTCCCACTGCTGTTGGCTAGCATCCATGATCAAATATGTCACCATGCTGAATCTTGAAAGAGTAGATGGTGTTTCATAATTTATAAAAAGGAATGTATCAACAGTGAGTCGTTTCAAAGCAAATAGGCAATCTCCATGCCTTCACCCCTGTCCCTACCCCTTCCATATTTCTCAGCCCAGTGATCTGGAACATAGGACATGATGGTCTTTGAGAGATATGGTACAGTCCAACGCCACCATTTTGTGTAAACACCGCAACTTTACCTCTCAGGTTGCCTAAATAAAACAACATAAACATACATGTTTGGACCATAGTCCTGCATGGATGCTGTCAGACTTTTGCAAGCAAATATCGCTTTTATAACAAACCAGTGCTGAACTGATTTCGCTCTATGAAAAGTGAGATGCTAAAGTGCTTCAGCTTTAATGAGGTAATAGTAAACCTCGATCTCTTCCATCTAATCGAGGGATTGCAGACACAGCTAAAGTGTAATATGTTCATGAGGACTTCTTTCAGAGCACAATTCTACCTCGTCTTCCCAGAATAATGTCACTGTTGATTTCCAAACTGGAGTTTATGCTTCAGTATTGTCCAGCTACCATGCCTTCTCTCCCCAAAACCCTTTCTTTAATGTTTTTGATAATTAACCAAGCAGAATGCTCGCTGCTAAATGAGCCATGCCCAAAGAATGTAAGAGAAATTATTAGCAATTAACAGAGTAGAACATTTTTTCAATGCTCCACAGGTTTGGTGTTTTCTTATATTTCTTTTAAGCGAGACAAAAAAGGTAGTATAACATTTTTATGCATTTAAATCCATAGAGGTTTCACCATAGTCTTTTCACTTTAGTTTTTCAGGTAGAACAGATGTGCTACTGTAAATATTTTATGGCACAGAACATTTGGGTGGCATGGTGTTTATTTAAATCATCATGTCCAAGTTGCGAGTTTTCAGTGTAGTACAATATATCAAGACTGAATTAATATGATTCTGAATTTAAGAAAATAAGAATATATCCTGCTATAGGAGCCAGATGACTTTTGAATGGAGATTAGTAATGAATTAATAGGCTGGCAGAATGACATCACAAGGTTTTTATTATAAAGAGGTACTACAATCATGCATGGTGATATGTTTGAGTAAATGAACTACTCACAGAGGAATAGTGATTAATGTTCTCTTTATTTAATCAAATGCTTAAAGGTTTGACTTCTGTTCTCTCGTATTCTGTATTCTTAATCTTTAAAGTCTCTGTGACCACAAATAAAAAAAGAATTTCATGATGTACAAAGTAAGAATAATATCTCCTTTATGGGAAAAATGAAAAGATGTGAAATGGAGTATTATAAAATGACTGCTATGCAACTCATTCCTCTGCTGTTTCCCAGGTTCTCAGTCACTGGTGCCAAATGGGAAACTGCTGGGACAGAGTGGGATATCAAACCTGCAGGTGACAAGCAGCGCGATGGTTGTGCAGAGCCTGAGTCCCGTGTGTCCTGCATCCATCCAAGTCTCTGCTGCTCCCTGTCCTCCACATTCGCTTGGTATTTTTGTGCCTTTCACTGATGCCAGGTAAAGTAATCCAAAAGTCTGGATGATGCAAGCAAAAAAAAAAATTTTTTCTTTGTTGATCCATGAAAGTTCTGGTTACGATACGGACTTATGATACGGCTTGTGCACTGGTGCAGGTCTGTGCTGTCCAGGGAGTCCCTGGCCTCCACCACCCTCAGCCTTGCTGAGAGCCAGTCAATACGTAGCAGCAAGCTGGACTGGCCTTATGGGTACCGAGTGCTTCCACCGCTTGGGCAGCCGAACAACTCTGGTCAGACGGCTGATGTGGCAGAGCTTCTCAGCATCCCTCTAGGCACTGCAATGTCTGGGGCCACCAGTGGCTCCAACCCAGCTTCTCTTCCTGCCTATCTGTTTAAGGAGGACACCCACAGCCCCCGCTATTCAGGACGTACCAAAAAAAGGGCCCTCTCTGTGTCACCTCTGTCTGATGGCATTGCTATCGACTTAAACTCCATTATTCGAACCTCACCCACCTCTCTGGTGGCTTACATCGTGGGTTCCCAGAGTTCTCCAGCCTCCCATCCAACCCCCTCTCCCTTGCAGTCTGAAGCATGTGGTCATCTCCTGGGAATCAGGGGAAGTTGTATCCCCAATCCCAGCTTCGGTAACCCACGGCCTAAAGTCAGCTCCACGCCGGCTGGGGCATTGAACGGTTACTGCTACCCTGAAACTGTGGCCTCCTGCATGCAGAGATTGGAAGAAGGGGGTTCCCATGACAACCAATCAGGAGGGAATAATCTGGTGGTGGAGCATCATCTTTTGCCTGAACAGGAGCTTCCAATCAGCAATGCTGCAGCGGCAGCGAATGTGGTCCCACAGAACAGCCTGCCAATGTCTGCACAGCCTCAGCTCGGAATTACAGCCACTGTCAAGCCCCTAGGGTCCCCTCAGGGGGCTCCGCCACCCTATTATTCCCACCATGTACATCAATCACCTGGTGGTCACCTGGGACATGCTCAGAACCCCACAGATCCACAGTCTCTGCCTCCTGTGGAAAATCCCGGAGTTCCGGCTCTGTGCCCCATGCTGGAGGAAGAAGAGGGGGAGCTTGATGATTTCAATGGGGTGCACTGCTGCCGCTGGCTGGAATGTAGCGCCATGTACAGCCACAAAGAGGAGCTGGTCAAGCACATTGAAAAGCTGCATGTCGAACAGCGCAAAGGAGAGGACTTCACCTGCTTCTGGGCAGGGTGTCCACGGAGACATAAACCTTTCAATGCTCGCTACAAACTCCTGATCCACATGAGGGTACATTCAGGGGAGAAACCCAACAAATGCACGGTATGCAGAGTTTGACCTGCTATCAGAAGAATACACCTAATATCATGTGTTACTAAACTGCTAGTGCCACTACCCTGATTAGCATATATCCATTCACAGATTTCAGAGATACAATGTGCAAACCCAAAATTATTCTTCCATGAATCTAATCCTTCAGTCTCTTCCATGTCTCTAAAACTTTTAATTTAGTCTTAGGTAGGAAGCTGATTTAAATGTTTCCTAAAATATTAAGTGCTATTTCGACAAGGCTACCAAAGCATCTCAAGTGGTTTTTACTATTTGGAACGAAAGTCTGGCGTTCCAAGCCATTTAAGATGCCAAACAGTTAAAAATCCATTGTGTGCGGTTACATGTCATGATGAAGTTAGGCAGAACTGCTCTTCAGCTTTGAGTGTCTTTTCCTCTTGTAGCTCTAGCCATTACCTAATTAGAAGAAGTCTCAGATGACTGATTGACAATGACTTAAGTAATTATGTTGTTATTTAAAAAAAAAAAAATCACAAAGGATGTTCACTTAAGCACTGGCATGGAAACACTCTGCTTCCCGCTACCGACTTCTCCCAGTTGGACAAGCTGTCAGCAGTCGAGATGCTGCCAGAGGGCATGGCCCAGCCGCAGACAGGCCCCGAGGTACAGTCGTCTTAGCTTTATAGACTTTTATATAACACCAAACAGAGTTATTCCTTTGGACACAACTACACACTTTACATCAGAACCAGAGGCCTGTATAGATGCCAGAGCAAGGAGAGTAATCCACTACCTTAGTCTTTGCTGTGATAGTCAACAAGTTGAAGTTAGTCAGGGGGCAATCTACGGGCATTTCTTGCTTCGTCTGATCTTGGCAATCATTAATGGCGCACATACCTGTGGTCGACCTTTCTTTCCAAACACTTACTCATTACTTAAAACTGCTCCTGTTGCCATGGTGCCCAGAACAGTTGGACGGTTTTGTCAAGCACGTAATTACAGACCAAAGATGGAGAAAATGGTCACAGCCACTACCCAAGCTGAAAATCTCCATTTGCTTTCTGTGGTCTTTTGTCATTTGCGGAAGTTTTCCTTCCCCGTAGAAATGCAACCAGCTTTAGTCAAAGAGTTTTAATAATGTTAGCTTCTTCTATGAAGAATAAAAAGACAGACAAGCCAGACTGGAATGACCAAAAAGATATGCAAGCTTTGAAATTGGTATTAAATGGATCCTGTTACTGTTCACAATAGCAGGGAGTTAGCCGAAACGTGTCTCAGCTTGTTCTGAGTCACAGTCTCTGCTGATGAGCTTGCTCTTTACTTATAGATATATTTTCTTTGTTTTTGCTGTTCAAAAAGAATACATGCTTTTAATACATTCTAGTATATGTAGTTTTAATCACTACTCTACTTTTTTACATTTCCTATGAAATAGTTTGGTAAAGTCAGTATTTAGTTATGACATGTTTTCCTGTTTATAACAGCAGAAAAATCACCGGCTATTAAAATTATCCTTCATAACTCCTCATTAATTCATAATGCATCAGACAATAGGCTGCAGTGAAGCGATAACAACACTCTCTTTTGTATCAGAAGAGCAGGTAATCGTGTTCAGGGTTACCATGGAAGCCGGTGGAAACTTCGGGCTGTTCACCAGAAATAGCAGCTTGAAAAGCGTTGCTGTCAGGAGGCTTGGCGAGGATCTTTAAGGGTCATTCTTAAGTCGTACATCTCATCCAGCAGCTGTTATTGACTGTCTGGTGGGTTTTTTAAAATGTTTTTCCTCTTGTTCAGCAACTAAAGGTGGTCATATTTTGTTTCCCCAAACAGCTCTGAACCATGACTGTTCAGTGTTAGGAGAGTAATACATTTTGCTTTGCTTTGGATTTCTAACTGATAAGAAGGTAGTCACATTCAGTGAAATGCTTTACACCTAGAAAGACAGCTTGACCTTAAGAGCATTTGTGGTAATCCATTCATCCTACACTATGAGAAACTTGAAATTCTGGCCCTGTCTAAAGTACTGAATGCTAAGCAAATCATGTGACGTACCAGGAGGTTTGGCGATATTAAACAAATGTAAGGAGGGAAAGTAGACTGGCATCCAGAAGCTAGACTTGTTTTTTTTGTTGTTGTTGTTGTTTTAACAAGTGCCTTTTATCCCTGAAGTGATAAACCTTTGTTCATGAGAACATGGGTGTTGGTCCTCTGTTACATCAAAACCTTGAAACAACAGTCTCACATGACAGTTCTAATTACAATCAGTCTTACGCTGGTTGCTCTATACTCTGTTTTATGCCACTCTGTTATTCTATTAGTCATAAACAGGCTTTAACCCCCAACTATGCAGAGCACTTGAAAATGCCCAAAGACTGCCATGGCAATAAACAATAATGGAGAGGGGTGGGGGCGTGTGCAGTAGTTTGTTGTTGATGCATTGCAGATGCCAGGGTTGTGCCTGAAAGAACGGAAGGAGGAGGAGTAGGAGTGATGTTACCAGGCTGGCACGGGACGAGGGTGGCATTTTGCGGTGGGCGATGGCCAACTGCCACAGGCCATCAGCGGGCTGGCTGCGACTCCGGACCGCGCGCATGAGCCGCGTCCTCCCGCGTTTTTTTGTTGTTGTTGTTGTTTCCAGGCTGCCGGCCTTTCCAGGGAGCCGGTGGAGTTCGGAGCGTTATTAAACGAATCTGAAAGGCTCCTCTGAGCTCGCCGAGGCGCGCCCGCCTGGTGTCGTGGTGTGTTTACACCACGGTCCTGTTCTGAATGCGTATTGATCCGACTGCTTTTCTCCTGCCTTGGGTTCCACTCTTGCTTGATTGTGCAGGGCTATCTTAGCCCCCCTAATGAGTAAATAGTGATTAAAGAAGACAGCAGTTATCATTTCAGGATTCAATAGCTGTTTGTAATAAAGTTGAGAGCCTTTAGCAAAAAACATGTCAGGATAAATAGTCCCACATAGTCTTATATTTGTGGAAATATATGGACACTCTTTTTGATATATTTTAGTAACTCAATACCAGTAAACATTCGGTGTAATCAGTAGTGTGCAACTGTCATTTAGAAGCAGCCATTAGGCAGAACAATTGTTGGGTCCTCTTTTATTTAGTATTTTGAGAGATTACTTTCCATTTGCGTGAAAAGACTGTGAAATAGCAGGGCCTTCCTCTCGCTTCTTTGATAACCAAGTGTTTAATCCCAGTCCCAGACACTCAGTTTCTCATACAAACACCATGTAATGAGAAGCTAGGCTAAGAGAAGCCAAAGAGGATGGCACAGGAACTGAGTCACCACTGTGGTCCACAGAACTAAATGCCAAGCTGCACCGATGCTTTTAATTGTTTGTTTGTTTGTTTGTTTGTTTATTTATTGTAAAGACATTGCCAAAGTGACCACATGTCCTATATTTTGCGGACATCAGTTAATGCAGACAAAACAAACACCTACGCGAATTGTTCTAACACTACTGGATTCCTCAGTGAGAAAGCTGTATCAAGGAATGGCAGGACAAAGGTTTTGTTCTTCGCAGTGCAACCCAACAGTTTAGCAGAATTAAGGTTCAATCATGTCCCCAGTCAAGTACAGTCAAGCTGATTATACACAGCTGGTAGCCGCGGTTTCTAAAAGCAGTAAAGTTTAGCAGTAAAAATATGAAAACACAGCCAATCATACAGCAGCCTGTTCTCCTACTCCGAAGGATCGATTTGACTTTACCAGTTAAGTATAAAAAACTGCACAAGGAAGCCTTAAGGAAAAGGGAGACAGGAATATTTCATAAGGAACCACATAGCAAAAGTAATGAATGTTAGAACCAGTTTCCACTCTCTGGCAGGGGAGCAGTGGTGTGAAAACAATCTCGGTTACTCCTCGTAACCTCGCACAATTAGACACTGGATAATGAACGCGTTTTCTGTTTCGTGATCTAGTCTAAATTAAGGTCATCGGTTCTGTTCACATCTCAGTGGCTTTTACGAACTCTCAGCCAAGCTGATGCACATTCCAGACTTTGGCCCAAGAGAGAGCAAGGAGAAGGGGCTGTACATACTTTGAGGGTGAGCTCACTGCATCGCAGTGCTGATACTGATTTTTTTTGCTTGACAAAATGGGAAAACCCAGACGCTGATACTTCACTAATGAGGCACAATGAGAGCGACCTTCTGCCTCCCATCATTGCTGAACAGTACTTGTACGTAGTAGCAGCACAGGAAGGGAAAGCATTTTATTGGGCTCTTTAACTATGCTACCAGATTTGGCAGATTTATGTAGTCTTTTAGATATGCGGACATCAGGCTCAGGGAGGGTGTGGAACCGCAGGAGTCGTGGGTAGGTGCTTGATTGGCTTGAACAGTAGAACACTGCCCCCACCTGGCTAAAGAGTGCGGAGACACTGATAGGCCCCCTCAGGTCCAGCAAAAGTACTTCCTCAATTCAACAATAACCATTCTCCCTCTCTCTCTCCCTCCCTCTCTCTCTCCCTCTCTCTCTCCCTCCCTCTCTCTCTCTCTCTCTCTCTCTCTCACTCTCTCTCTTTTCTTCATTTTCTCTCTCTCTCTCTCTCTCTCTCTCTCTCTCTCTCTCTCTCTCTTTTCATTGTGGCCAGTTTGAAGGTTGCCACAAGGCATTCTCCCGTCTGGAGAACCTAAAGATCCACTTGCGGAGCCACACGGGTGAGAAGCCATACACGTGCCAACACCCAGGCTGCCCCAAAGCCTTCAGCAACTCTAGCGACCGGGCCAAACACCAGCGCACGCACCTCGACACAGTGAGTCCGCACCCAGGTCCAGCCACACCACCCACGTCCCCACACCCCCACCCGTGACACATGCTGTACCTGAGGTGCCGCGTAGGCACTCATGGAGTCACGGAGTACCTCAAGGCTACCTGTGCGTGCCCGTGCGTATGTGTGTGTGCAGAAACCGTACGCGTGCCAGATCCATGGCTGCCCGAAGCGTTACACTGATCCTAGTTCTTTGCGGAAACACGTCAAATCCCACTCCACCAAGGAACAGCAGGCCAGGAAAAAGGTGAGAGTAAGCAGGACTGAATTACCATATCAGCACTGCATCTGATTATCACACGGCATTTAGGAAATAATTCCTCAACAAACAACTCATATCAGACCCCATAATGTACAAGTTCACCACAGCGTATGAGGAAGCCAGTATGTGAGGATAAAGCTTTTCTCTTGCTGTGTACATATTTTTTTACACGTGCTTTTATATGCTTTTGATACACAATATGCAACAGTTTACAGGAGATGCGCTGACAAAACTGGTGAACTTATAACTTGTGTAGGAGTAGAACTCATTATCACAGTAAGAAAAAAAATTACATCACCATAGATACAGCAATTTAAGGTATGCTGCTTCTTGACTAGAATACGGGAAAAAAAAATGCATATTGGTAGCATGTGTTTTCTTCAGTTAATGTCAGTGATTAAAATAGCATGCTTAAATTCTAATATGATTGCTACTCTAGAATTTAAGCAAGCTATTTTTAATCGCACCACTGACATTAGCTGAAGAAAAAAATATGCTACAAATATTATAGAATACAAATTCTACAGCACACTGTTAGAAAAGGTTTATGACAGGCTCTGTGTCACTGTGAAGCTTTTGTCTTTTCAATATAGATGCTAGAGAATTTCCTTGTAGTAACAGTGGTTAGGGTAGCTTAC
>JAOXYF010000015.1:13333910-13344399 GCA_028565775.1 Sternarchorhynchus goeldii
ATAGATAGATAGATAGATAGATAGATAGATAGATAGATAGATATACAATAGATATAGATAGATAGATAATGTGTGTGTGTATTTTTTAAAAACTGTAGTCTATATTTTGCAAGTTAATGTTTTTAAATACTTTTTAAATAACATCTTTAATTGCCTTAATGCTAAGAAAGCTTCATCCAATCATGTCTGAAAAAGAGGACATTCCTGGAGGACAACGTCCTCTCTTGAATATGAACATGCAACAACTTTGTCCTCTCTTGAAAAAGCATGTGAATATGCCTGCAAGGTGCTCACATTTATTTGACATTAAGCATTAAACCGTGACATAATGAACAAAGAGGTATCACAGGTTGCTCATTCTGTTTGTCTGCTGAAGTCACAGCCAGGATCCTAGCAGCACTGTTTTGGTTAAATTAACAAAGAGAGGTTAGCAGGCTCCTTCTGTCCTACAATTCCTAGAGAAAGGTCTATAATAAAACGATAAGTCAATAACATAAAGAAAAGAAAGGGTTTCATTGCTTTTTGATTGAAAAACTGGTAACCCTTGATCTAAAACCATTATTATTTTGGCTTACAATGAGGTTGCAAAAAAGAAAACACATAAAGGTGTAACTATCATGAGTCTTTGGGGATATTTTCCTGGTCACTGTTGTCCTGGGCTTTGCTCATGAGGGATCTGGACCAACACATTTGTAAAGCTGTGTTGTAAAAAGAACTCTAGAAATACATTTGACTGACTGACTGAATATATCAAAGGGCTACACTAGGCTTTTTTGAAAGCCTGTATAAAAAATTGCCTCAACCAGCATCTACACACTTTAGGCTATATCTGGTCACTTCAGTGTATTGTAAATCTGACATAGTCCACAAACTCAAAGTACATTCTATCGCAGCTAAAGCCTATAAGGTGAATAACAGGAGGGTGCTGATCTATAAATAGACGTTTTGACAAGAGCCACTTGTGACAGTCAACCTACAAGTGTGTAATCATGTGTAGAAGAGTGATGATATGACTCACAGTAATAACATGTAATAAAGTGAACAGTTCTATATCAGTGTTAATCATTAGTGTCCTTGACATCACTTCCTCTGCTTATATCAGTTGCCTAGTCACATTTGTAGTCGTTCCATCTCTTTACCCAGAATCCTATGCACATTTAGTTATGCACATTTAGAACAGGAATCTGGGTTCATCATAAATATAAGTACCCATCTGGTTTGCAACAGCCTTAAACATAAACTGCTTTAGAAATGTTTGATTGTGGTTATAATATGGTTTAAAATAAGAGCAGTCTAAAAGCTTATGGGCCTATCTTATTTCTACCTAACATTTTAACCCCTGACAATGCACTTGCCTGATAGTGAAATATAGACTCCAGGCCATATAGACACTACAAAAAAAATCTACTTTATTACTTTAATTGTACCAGTGTCACAAAAATAAATTCAAGACTGTAACTGTCAGCCCACTTTGTAGTCTTGATTTATTTGCTCGTGTGTGTGTGTGTGTGTGTGTGAGAGAGAGAGAGAGAGCGAGAGAGAGCGAGAGAGCGAGAGAGAGAGAGAGAGAGAGAGAGAGAGTCCAAACGAGAATTTTTCAAACCACTAAACAGACGTCGTAGAATCAGATTTTGTGGGAGCAATGTTAGTAATTTATGTACAAACGGACCAAACGGAATCTAATTAATAAAAGCCATTTTAAAAGCATTTTGGAATTAAAAGTTACATTGCGTTTTACATATTTTACAGTCTTACGATAGGCGGGTACTTCTCAAACTTAGAATGTCAAATTTCTAGACTCGTAATCAGCTATTTAAGATGAGCTGTACGTATTCCGGCCGGACACACAAGTGTGCTGAAAGGAAAGTAATTTCGTCCGTCGCTCCTTTCTCTGCTCACTCCACCAACCTTGATTTGCAGTTTACGTCAAAAGAGGAAGTCCCGCCTTGACGGCGACGTTTTAAAGTATTCATGAATTATTTTACCAAATGAATGGTACAGTTGTTTACTTTGAGTTGATTCAGATATATGGAATGTATCTGATCAGGAAGGTTTAATAGTTCTGTTCAGATTCCTCACTTGCCAGAGAAACACTTGCGGAGACAGAAAAACTTCACAAAGCTTGAGGATGAAGACCATTTTTCGTTTTATAACATTTTATATCCGACAGTTATCGTTTAATTTACAAATGCGCATTCGATCAATTACGTTGAATCAAGATTTGCTGCTCGTTTAATAATTTTACAGTTATTTTACTTCTAGTTGCATTCTTTCTTCTCGCACAAGTTTACCCCGCCCCTCAATGCACTTCCGCTTACTTATTGGTTTGGTTGAGACAGCAAGGCGCTTTATAGCAACTGTTGCCCTGTGATTCAGCGCCATAGTCACCGTAGTCCTGGCGACTGTAACCCACCAACAACAACAACCTCTCGCTCCATCATTACCACCTCTGCCATCCTCATCCTCATCAACACATAATTCCACACAGTTCAGGTGAATATTACAATTGTTTGTTTTGATCTATTACTAAGCATTACCTATAGGCATTTTACATGGCATTGTGTGCCTGCCAAAAAGAAAAAGCAAAAAAAATGTTTATTGTTAAGATATTTTAAGCTAACCAGTTGTGCTAGTCAGCTAGCTAAGTTTGTTAGCCATTTGGAAATTATTTCATTGTAGCTACCTGGCTAGCCAGCTAGCCGAGTTCTTCTTTTATACACATGCGTCTCTTTCGTGGTTCGCTGTTCATGCACTTTTTCCGAGTAGTATCCGTAGCTAAGGATATTTTCCGCATAACCGTGGTATAAATTGACTGTTCTAGATTGTCGTTAAATATACAACAGTGTCAACTTGCAAAGAAAATTAAGTATTTGATTTCTACCTGACCAGTGTAGCTCAATCATTAGCTGGCTAGCGTTGATGGGGTCTTTGGAATGGTAGCTGTAGCCGTAACCAGCATCCTTTTTTTCATGAACCACGAAGCAGGTGTTTCGTTTCAGCTAGCCAATAGAGGTGGCCAGCTTACAAGCTAATTGCTATCTAACCGAAGTTAGTCACGTTAGCTAGCTACGTAGCGCTTGTAAGCTAGCTAAATAGTGTGTGTTGTTGTTGCTCCACGCAGTAATTGATGAGCATGGTTGTATTTTTATGGCTGCTTTTCATTTATGCATATAACTAGCTAACTTCTCTGGACCAGCTAGTTGGCTAAGACACCAGTAACGCTGGTTCGTGGTTCAGATTATAGCTAACGCTCGCTAACTAGCACAATTGTCGTTCAGATACCTCAGCTAGTAAAACTGACTTCTGTAGCAATACGAACATTTTGTGGGCTGCTATGTTTTTTACACATACCTACATTTATTTAGCGTTGTTTAATACATAGATGCTTGGAAGTTAGTTCACATGAAACTGCTAGCTAGCCACCTCACCATTTGTTGGCTATCTATTGTTATAGTTCTCCGTGGAAAGGTGCAGCTTGATGGCTAGCTAGCATAGCTACCTAGCTAGATAGCAAGGCGAGAGTTGCACACTTGGCTAACCGTCTTTGTTATCGCCTTGGATGTTTGTGCAGTGTTACTTGTGAAATAGGCTTGCATGTTATCCTAGAGTACTTCACACTACTGAATGCTTTTCAAACTATGTTCGTGAGTTGGAATAGGAGTCGACATAAGTATCTTGTACGCATAACCTGCTAGATGCCTAATACTTGACTGCTTATTAAAGCAAGAAACCTTTTTTTTCCGCTTATTTACACCACATAGCTGTATTCATGTGTCTGAAATCAGTGTTATAATAGTGTGACTATTGCCTTTACGTGAAATTGCAACTCTGCTTGTTCGTTTTAGTAAGTTCACTTACAATGATTTAATCTCAACTGCCTAGAAATTACACAAAAGTATCCCCGCCATTACAAATAAATTATACACAAGATTAGCCTAAATCAATAATATTGTTTAATATGTCTTTTTATGTGTTCTCAAAATCGATCCGTACGAGTTGCCATAAATAGCCTTCATATACCTATTAACAGCCAATGCTGTTTGCGCGCGGGTGTGTGTCCCCTTCGCCTGTTATTGTCTGATGCAATACGTAGGTTCCTAGTCTACACCCCAGGGAGCAAACGAGGAGCTGCACCGACACAGCTTTTCCATGTGCAGAGTCTGTTGTGTCACTGGCCAAAATGTTCTGCGAAGGAACACAATATCATTGTAATATCAGCTGAGACATGGTGCATATCTCAATGTGGGATTCCAGTGTGTAGTCCTTAATGTTGCAGCTGAATTTCCCAATTTTCCTGTCTGAGCACATAACGGACAGATACCACACTGCACTGTATTTCCAATCCAAATAGTCAGTTGTCTCCCCTTTTCAACTTTGTAAACAAAATGCTGACAGTTTCTTAGAATTGCATCAGAATCCTGTGTGAGATGTAAGCCTGTTGTGTTCATTAGGCAGGGGAAGCAGATGTGCACCATGAGTAGGTTGGGAGGATGCAACAGGTGCACAGTAGGTTTACCTGGAGGGGCTGAACTGAAGGTGTAATCATTGTGGAGGGACCCAAGTTTCATGTATGGGTCTTAATATTCAACACTAACATTGGTCCCCCCCCCCCCACCTTTTGGTGGTGCGTTGAGGTGGTGTTAAAGTTGGTGTTACAGTTTTGGTCCAGTTATGGACTGAACAGGACAAGTATTCAGTAACAAAGCAGTGATATTAAGTAGCAATATAATGATTTGCATATGAAAAAAAAGGTTTTAGCAAAACCAAAAAATAAATTAAAAAGATTTAGAGAAAAAGAAATCACAGCCCAGATTTTTCTGTCCTCCTTTTATTGTCCAAGCGCTTTGGGGTGATTTTTGGTGTCTGGCCTTCCCCCTCCAGTCCGCTCCAGAGGACAGGATGTCTGAAACAGCTAGTTATCAGATCTCATTACCACTTATCTGAAGGCGGGTGGAGGGTTGGAATGGGCCTGTGCCACCTGTCCTTTGTATCCTGTTCCTTTTCCAATCACTTTAAGAGACAGCCTGGGTAAATAATTCATACATATTTTCATTGCATTTTGTCCGAAACGCACCTTAGACAGCTGCTTGTGTGTTTACTGAACTGGGGGTTACTGAAACAAGAATCCCTCAAAGACTAGGACGGCTCAGTCAAGTATTTTTGTTTGTTTTGTTTTTTTTTTTTTACCTAGAGGTTATGTTTTTTCCTACTATTTTTTTGGTCCCTTTTTCAAATGTAGCATACCATGTGTAGATTATATTTGAGCAGATTTTGCTTACTACGCCTATAGAGTTCACTGTAACTCTAATGCACTTTTACAACAATGCCAGCTGCCTTGCACTTAACAGGTGTAGTTGATAGAAGCAGGACACTCTGACATTAGATCTGGTTCGGCTCGCTTGGCCCCGGGCCCGGTGATGTAACTGCGTCCGACCAAGCTGCGCCGGCAGCCCGCGGCATGGAGACAGGCAAGTCGGGGTGTTGACGGCAGCCTCCGCCGAAGCGCGGAGTTCAGGCGGAGGGCGGGGTTGGAGGTGGGCGACTGCTGCCCTCCTCTCGGCCCTTTGTTAGCGCTTTGGCTTTTGAGGCTCTGGTTGCTCTGTGGAGTACAGAGCTTAAGTGGGCCACAGGGGAGTATGAATGCAGGGAAGGTGCAGAGGGCCTGGGGGACGGAGGAGGTTGGGGTTGTTGGGGGAGGGACGGGGTGGAGCATGCTTGAGGAGATGGGCAGGTGCGTGTTTATGGAAAGGTTTGTGTCTCCGGCTTCTTCAGCAAGGTAGGGTGCAGGAAGGGTACAGCTGGGCTTTGTTGCGAGGCTCTTTCCTGACCAAGAATTCGCAGGGCTGCGGGACAGTCCCCTTGCCTTGAGAAACCCACATCTCTACCATTATTTTTCAGGATGTTTGCAAAACTTGGCTACATCTTTAGATTAGATACATTTCGCTCAGGTTGGTCTAGTGTGAACTGCTTTGGAGCCAAACTCCTTGTCTTTGTACCCCTAAAATTGTGAACTATATAAAAAAAAAAAAACATCTATCCTGCAGACTTGTACACATCATGATCTCCCGAAAAACAGCTGGTTAAATCCAGTCGCTTGTGCGGTCATTGGAGACGGCTGGGATTATTCTTGTTCCCTTAGCGCATGCACATGTTGCTGTGTAATCAGACATTAAGACAGTTTGTGTGTGTGTTTGGGGGATGGGGAGGTGAAATGCACCTGAACACCACCTGCATTGTCCAGGTAAATGAGGAGTAGAATATAAGGAGGCTCTGGCAGGCTAGCGAGTGCACAGCCTCGGGGGAGAGCCTTTCGGCTGGCAGGAGGCACGGGTATAATTAGCCAGGAGAGACCTCATGATGGAAACTTTAAGCCAGAGCCCAGGATGCAGCCTTATTCACTCTGTGTTCATGATGGCTGGCTCTCTCACGCACTTTCTCTTACTCTCTCCTCCTCTCGTTCATTGTTTCACTCTCCTTTCTTACGTTTGTGTGTGTCTCTCTCTCTTTGACACTCACACTCCCCCTCTCTCTGACACACTCACTTTCGACGTGTCCCGTGTATTTGTATCGGAGCGGCGGGTTTTCCGAGAAAGATCGTCCGCGCTCGCGCTTCGACGAATGTGATCAGGGGTTTTTTTTGTTTTGTTTTTTTTTTAATATATTTTTATTTTTTTCACCAGTCTACAACATCCCTCTGCTCTGGCAGACCAGGCTGAAGAATCCAGTCCACTCAAACTTTAGAAACGCAGAGCCATGCTGGACGAATAACTTTGCTGTGGCAGCAGCCATTTTGCTCTAGGGTTTAAAAAACACACACACACACACACAGCGCAGAACGTGAGACCTGACTGAGAAGCCTTCCGAGCTGATTAATTATTAACCGCCATCATTACCGCGGATGCTGTGACACTCTCCGTTTATTACGTTACCGTGTTCCGAGCATGGCAAGAGCTAGGGACTCACACTGGTTCACACGGCTTACCCAAGCCAGGCTTCCTCAAGGGCGATCGGACGGATTGGACCATCGTTTGGGAAAAAAACATTGCTTTCTAAGATGTTTGCATATACAGCCGTTCCTACCACGTCCGTTACTGTGGACAGGGAGTCCGTGGCGCCGGTGCGTTAGCAGGTGCAAGAGCCAAACGGACCTGCTTCCTTTTGCGTTGCTTGAAACAAATATGCTAAAATGTTTGATTGAATTTTTTTTTTGGGACGGGGAGCTGGTGGGGGTTGTTATTGCACAGTTGTGGGTGAGACCCAGCTGGGCCAGGTGTCTTGCTACGTCATCCAGCGAGTCATCCAGGCTTGAGCAGATGGACACGGCCACCAGACCAACGTTCTCTCAGCTTCCCGAATTCCAGTCTGTCTTCTGTTCCCGCATTTAAAATTTTTTTTTACATTGGGTTTGTGTTCAGGCCTCGATTTCAGTCACGAGATTGAAGAGGGACACACACAGTGTAGGCTCAGTTGTGTGTGGTTTTTAATCATGTGTACCTAATTTGAATTTTCGATGCAGCTGAAGTCTTGTGGTCATTTTTCTCATTTCAATAAAGAATGCTTTAATGATACACCATGGTGCAGAGACTCTGGCGCGTGTGTGCGTGTTTGTGCAAGACGATTTTTGCAATAGTTTCCACTGTGTTTGTTGGGACGAAATTAATTGAAGTCCTTTTAAATGTTTTTGTTGTGCTACGCTGCAGCATATCCGAGATAAGTAGCACATTATGTAAATAAAAGCCCTGCTAATAGAGGTGTGGTCACAGTTGTGGTGTAGTCAGAGATTCTTCTGGTGGGCCATTCTCCCATTAACTCCCACTCACGCAGGGAGAGGAATAAGCTGGATTGAGACTTCAAGCAGGGGCTGCGTTCTTTTATTCAAGTCCTTAGAGGGAGTTCATGACATTTTAGTGTATCTTGCAAGTTCGTGCCACAACTGTGAGACATTTATTTGGTGACTGACAACGGCTGTTTATCTCTCTCTCTTTCGCTCGCTCGCTCACTCGCTCCCTCTCCCGTAGGCGCCATGCAAACCCCCGAGGCAGGCGCTGACTCTGCGTCTACCGTGCCCCTCCAGACCAGCGTGCCTGTGCAGACTGCCGTCACTGCACAGCAGGTCGCCTCTCAGGTGCCCGTCCAACAGCAGGTGAGACCCCACCCCACCCCACCCCCTCCACACCGGCCCAAGCATGTATCTCGCCTGCCTCTCATTACGCGACCCTCTCCCTCTGTCCCCACAGGCACAGACTGTTCAACAGGTCCAACATGTATACCCAGCACAGGTGCAGTACGTGGAGGAGAACAGCAGCGTGTATGCCAACGGAAATATGTGAGCACGTTTGTTTACTTCTTGAATCGTTTGCTATGAAGAGCCATGGTGTCTTAACTATGGGGCTCACGCACAGAATGTAACGCTGCTTGGGAAGCTTCCAGTGGGAGTTTGCGAGAAACTACGTAAGCTAGTAAGTTTTGCAAATATTTGTTGCTGTTAGCAAGGTCAACGGTGTATTCAGTTAGCAAGCACAGAGGGTGTTCGTTAGCAGAGCCCACAATGAGCTACCATTTAGACCCGGACTTGATAGTTTGTTTGGTTGCCTAGCAACAAAAGAGACACACATGTCCGTCCCCACATTTGGCTGAAGCATCCCACAGCAGGGTGTCTCAGCTGGTGGGGGTGGGGGTGGGATGGGGAGGGGGCTCCTCCATCACCTAACCATGACCACGAGTACGGAGGAGTGGTGCTGAGAAAGAGGCCACCTTCCTGCCCTGCTGGGCTGGAGAGGCGAAGAATACTTCACTGACATGCTGGAGCTGCCCCACTCCCAGCAGGGGGCACCGTGGGCCGAACAGGGCCCCACTTTCGCCAAATGGCCCGTCTGGTTCTGCGCCCCTGGACGCCTGCTCCAAGAGTACTTTAAAGAGCTGTGTGCCGACACTCTCCTCGCTGTGTGGGACTAAAATCTTTTATATTTAGAACGTCGCCTGGTGTCATGTTTCTCGTACAGCGAAGAAAGCGGTTGTCACCGCGTCGAAGTCGAGCGCGTGTTTCTGAGTGACACCTTCACTGAATTACAGTTGTGCTGTGCTCCTCAGGTGCTCCTGCGTATCCATGAAAACAAAGCTGCTGGCAGAAAGCCAAGACGAGTTCCGCCATGTTTCTCAAATCAGTTAGGGTCCGCCCCCCCCCCCCAACGGAGTACACCAATTTATCTAAACCCCAGGCAGTGCTGTCAAAATGTTTAACATGGCTGTCAGAAATAATTTCTGTGAATCTGTTTTTTGTTTGGTTTTTGCTTTTTTAAAAAAAAACCCCCCCCCAAAAAAAAAAACATTTTACAGTGTCTTTTTTTTAAGATTCAACATTTTTTTTCGATATTTGCCATTTTGTTTCGGTCTCACGTCCTTTATAAGTGACCAGCGTTCTTAATCATTTCTCTATTGGCTCCACAGAGCAGAAAGCAGAGATCTATTGCTTGGATGTCAGTTCATAGCATACTGTGTAACAGAAGCCCAAGCCAAATATGATATCATTACAGAAAAGGCCTGATTAGACCTGTAAATGTTCACAGTTTGGTGAAATTTAAAATTACCCTATATATATATAGAGATTTGTGTGTGCGTTTGTTTTTTAAAAAACCCACAAACCTAGCCGGACGTATTCCTACTCGGAGCCCCAGCTGTACAGCCAGAACAGTGGCGGCAGCTACTTCGACACGCAAGGCAGTTCCTCCCAAGTGACGGCGGTGGTGACGTCGCACAGCCTGTCCAACAACGGCAACGGTGACGGCAGCCTGGGAATGGGCCTGTCTGGAGGCCAGATCATCAGCAGCTCGGGGGCCTATCTGATCGGGGGCAATTCCATGGACAGCCCCGCCCCTCACACCACAGCCCAGACCACCAGGGCCTCCCCAGCCACGGTAGGTCCCCGCTCCGCTGTCTCGGCCTCCGCACCGGTTCCCGGCAACTTCACGCGTGGGTTGCCGAGTTCTCCTTTGGACCGAACTTGAATCGACTTTTAAATGTACTGGCAACCCAACTTCCCGCTTCAGAAAAGTCTGCAGGATTTGTCTGCTAGTTTTGACCTCAAATGGTAAGGTGTGGGAGTGTTCCATAATGGGCCCGTGTTGCTTTGCTCTTGAGAAATTCTTTTTCTCACATCTTTCTTTTTGGTTTGAAAGGAATACTTCTCCCAGACATGCTAATGACGCGCTAACAGAATGCTAATGAGGCTAATAGCAAGTGATGGCCGCCAGAGTGCCAGTCAGTGTGACCGCGTTTCCACGATGCTCGTGCTTTTCGGGTGAATTATTCCTTTAGAAGGAGCAGGCCGTGCGCGTGCGAGTTTGTGCTGCGCCGTGCCGTCCTCCTCTGTGTCTCGTTTGGTGGTTGGGAGGCTTGAAGCGGTTGTTTTATTTTCTGCTAATCTGTACTGATCACTGCAGACCTTGGTGGTTTTCAGTATGGGCCTCTGCGCTACAGCCTTTTATTACCC
>JAOXYF010000015.1:13351166-13376600 GCA_028565775.1 Sternarchorhynchus goeldii
GGGAGGGTGGGGGGGTGGATACCAGATGAACTGGAAAATACCAGACGAACTGGAAAACCATATCTTCACTGCTGTAATTTTTTTTTTTTTTGGTTTTGATTTTGATTTTTGAACTTTCCACTGAAACAATTTCAGTTTCATGCTCTTTTTGTTTCATTGATGCTTTTTGACTGGTGTTTACATATCTCAAGAAAGCCTGGCTTCAGATGTTTGAGGGAGATCCTCCTCCAAAGCCTAACTTGGTGAAAACATAGCTACAGCATGTCAATTAAAGACATTATGACCGTGATTGGAATATTATGGTCTTGATTTAGAAAATTGCCTGAAATATTTGTTAAAGTAACTGATAATCATGACCGTTCATAGGAGTGCAATCTGTGAAATGTAATAGAGCGTCACTTTTTTTTTTTAACAGTAATGAGCTGTTGGACACTTATGAAAAGAACTGCTACAGCTGACAAAATATTATGAAGATTATGTAACGGTCATCTCTGGCACCTCCTCCCAACATGATCACGCTTTAGTTTAGTTTTTCTGTCTGGACCCGTCCTGTACCCTCTTGTGCCTGGAGTAAAGCACAGCTCTTAGTTATTGGGTAGTTCTAAATGAACGTGCTTTTGGTCTTGCATGCCTTTTGATTGTGCTGCTATATCATGACTCTGTTTCTCGGTTCCTTTTAGACCGATGCCACAGTAAACGGTTCTGTGCTCGTGTGTCCGGTCCAAACGATGTGGCTGTCGCCCCTTTTCTTGCCAAAAAAATGAAATGCATACTGTTTTAAATTTGGACAGTTTATTATGATTATTATTGCCCCAGATGACCTACCTTATTTTATGTAACACTGAAGTTGGCCTTGCTAGCTTTGGTTTGAATCCTAAATGATCTTTTCGTCAACACAGAATGGTGCATATCAGTGCAGCGCAGAGAATGGGAAACAACATGGCCTCATACTTAACATATCAAACCCCTGATCTACTGCAAACAGGAGAGAGAAGCCTTTCTTTTAGCCGGGCAGCTTCACTGACCAGAGACTTCAGTGCCTTTGATTTCGCTAAGACCTCCAGCACCGGACGAAGCTCACTGGCAGACTGTTTGTGAAGAGCAGAGCAGGTTGACGGTAGCCGTCTTTCAGCTGGGCCAGTCCAAAGCAAGGTCTGCCTGCCGACCCATCGACTCGCACCTGGCGCAGATATGCACATAACAGGCAAGCTACTCCATCTCTCCATTATGGTGACTGATTACTGTGGAGTTTTGTATGGATCTTTTCACATTTAGAAAACGATGAACTAGAACTATATTGGGATTTAACCAATAAGAACGCTGCACTATCATAGTCATCATGCTGTTTTTGTTTTCCCCCTCCTTTCTATAGTATGTAGAGTGAAGTGCTTGTTTCTGTTATGTTCTGGAGATTTTTTTCTTTTAAATGCTTTTGGGATATTTTAAAGTGCCATTTGACAGTTTACTTAGTGAGTCGTGGCCTGCTGTAGCGCGTCATAATGCAAGCACAAGCATTGTGGTTACTTCCGAACGACTTGAGACGTCCGATCGGAAAAGCAGTCTTAGTTGTAAATATCGAAATAAAACGGAAGGTTATTTATTTTCCCTCCCTTTCTTTAACCAGTTTAATGACACATATGGTTGAACGTGTACATTGTGGTTCTTCCCCTCCCTTCTTTTGGGACGATGTATTGTACTTTACGTAAACATACAGTATGTATGAACCTTTTTTTCCCCCCCCACTTTTCTTTTTTGTGTGTTGTTTCAATTTATCTCTTAGTAAATTATATTCTCTGAAAAATTGGTAAGAGCTAACCAATCCGTGTAGAGTGATTTGTATTGTGTATTTTACATGAAGGATAACAAAACTGGGGAACTTTTATATTTATAAAGGCATATATTAACATTTAGTGTGTCATTCTGAGGAAAACATAGGAAATATCCAAGACACATGTAGTTTGTTTTTTCTGAATATTTCAGACTTGAGCTCAGGCTAGCTTATTAGTGTTGTTTACTTACTTGTGGCTTGTCTTTCAATTAATAAACTTTTTTTCTTGTTGAAAACACGATTCAGGAGTCTCATCAATGCTGACGACAAACTCCAGGTGCAGCTGTGCCCTCCCTCAACACAGCTTTGCCTCATGATGAATTTTGTTCATTGTGCTTGGGCAAAAAAAAAAAAAAAAAAAAAAAATTTAAAAACACCCAGACTGTGATCATCACACCTTGTAGAAGATAATCTGAACTCCCTGGTCTTTTGAACAGCACCCAAACACGTGCACAAATAAGTGTGTCCTCTTAACCAAAGTGGAAATGGTGTTTCCCTCAGATCAGTTTTTTTTTTTGCAGCAGAATGTACTAAGATCTGTCATTTTTCAATGTTGCTGAATACAGTGACCCAACAATACAAGACACAAACTCAGTGAACAGCTTACTTTCAAATATATTTCAATTCATTTCTAAAACTCATCTACGAGAAAGAACAAGTGTCAAGTCTGTATTCCTATGTAAACTGTATTTTTCATACAAAGTGATGATTTATCAGGCTGCACATAAAAATAGCAAAAAGAAAGAAAAGCCCCTGTAAATCCACACTCTACCCAGACCACGATCACAGGATCGTCTAAACTTACCATCCCATTCCTCAATCAGCTTGTACTTTTAAAGCAAAACACTACAGACACAAGCTCCAGGTAATACTGACACTTTGACCTATTAGTTTCGTATGGCTTTCAAGTTTGCACAAACACAGATCAGGGTTCCAGTTCAGTTCTGATTGAGACATAAATGGAGTTCATTACATTCTTCACTGATGAATCTGAACGTTCTTCGGCGCCAGAGAAAGAAGGGAATTAAAAAGAGAAACTGGTGCTAGGAAATTATGACTTTGGTTCCCCGGATTGAGGTATCTATAGTCTGCCTCAAAGCCAAGGAGGAATCAAGCGTGTGTGACACTGAGAAAACGTCACAAGCCCTTTTAAACATGTTTACATATAAATGACAGGCATGGGTATGACATTTAAAACAAAACTCAGTGTTCAGCCAAGGAGGCAGAACAGCTGCAGAAGAACCCAGTAAAGTGTTAATATCCCTGCAACCCATGTGTCAGGCCTGATTATGCTAATTGATGAATATGCTGATTTTATCATGGGGGGGGGGGGGCTGGAGATGTTGATAAAGTGCTATAAGAAACAATCGTCTTTAACTACAAGAAAAAACAAATTTTAAAGATTTGTTTATTGCCTATCCAACTGAAGTTGAACTCACCCTGCCGGTCTTAACCGCTATACATATTAAAGAATGAGAGATTTATAGATTTCCCCATCAATACAAGCCCTTTCCTTGTCCCTGTACAAAAAGTTGTACAATTTTACACATACTGCATTAGCCAATGATGGGGAACCTATTTAAAGTCTTTTTCTCATTACAATGCCAACCTGAAGAAAAAAATCGTATCCGTATATTTCTGCTGGCTTATCTGACAAAAATGTATTATTTGTCAGATAAGCTAAAGGCTTAGCTCAGTTCGTAACACGCACCTAATGAGCACACGTTTTTACCATGTGCACAGACTTCGGCAAAACAGGACCGAAACTGCAGGTGGCTTTCGAATAAACGACCAACACTGGCCTGGTTCCAGCACAAGTGATTATATTAATACGCAGGTCAGTAACATTACGACTGACTGATTGGTCATCAGTGTGATTCATAAAACACTGCCCTGTACAGCACTGATCATCATGTGTTGGCTTAAACTTAACACAAATTGTCCCTGAAAAACGTGGAGGCGGTGGGGGTTCAAAGATACGGAGTGTGAACAAACACCCAGAACTTCTGAAAAAATACAGTAATCTATATAGAGAAACAGTATCGCTTAGATCCTCTCTAGTCTGGTATGTGAAGAGTTGAAAAACCTTTAAACCACTGCTGCACTATTACATTGTACACACGTGCTCCTTTCCCTAGGCCTTGTGTACTCACGAGACGTACAAGGTAAAATGATACAGGTGCATCAAACGGGGAAGAGGGAGGACTGGAAACAAACTGCAGGAAGTAGCTGTTTCAGTCCAATCGTGCAGCCACCTGCCAGTGTGTGAAGTTTAACGAGGACACCCTCACAGTCTCTCACCTCGGCTTTTGGTTTTGCAGGCCAACGGCCCCGAGGCCTACAAACTGGGACTGTGCACCCATGGCATTCGGTTATTTGACTGCACTAGACTGGGGAAGGAGAAAATGCAAAAAACGAAAGAAAGAAAATACAAACAAAAACAAACAAACAAAAAATACAACGATCCCTAGTGCCCTCAGTTTAGTGCCTGGCAGCGATAAGGTGGCGCGTGTCGTGCTCTCAGTCCAGGGGCTGGGGGTCAGCGATGGGCATGGTGTGTAGCACCTCATCCAGGAGCTGCAGTGCCCGGTGCAGGTGGATCTCGATCCAGCACGGCGTCTCCTTAATGCTCTGCCTGGGGTAGTCGGGGCCCCAGCCCTTCACGAAGCTCATCCGCAGGATGCACAGCCGTCGCAGGTCGTCGACGCCGATGCCGGCGGCCGCAGACAAACCTGGAGCAGGTGGGAGGGGAAGGGGTGTTTTTTGCCGGCCAGCTGAAGAAAGAGTTTACGCGTGAGGGCGTCGAGAGAGACGGAGGAGGAGGAGATGTACTCACTGATGGCGGGCGCGATGCCCCCCACAGAGCCCGGGCCGGGGATGTTTCCAGCCACGGCGGCCGCTTGTGCCGCTGCTGCCACCTGTGCCGTCGCTGCCTGCTGCTGCATCTGCCTGTGGCACTGACGCAGGTCGAACACCTGCGGCGGACGAGAGCACGTGTGAGCCGGGCGGACGGATGAACCTCCCCCCCCCCCGGACGGTATAAAGGCCGTCACCCTCACCTTGATATACGCGCTGGGGTAGATCTTGTGCACAGCGTCGCCGGGGGCGCGGCCTGCCTCCCGGTCCAGGTAGTAGCTCTGCACGAAGACGGCGTGGTCACTAAGGCAACGCACCCACACGTCCCCCTCGCCACGGCACTCCAGCTGCACGCCCTTCCCGATGTGCAGCCTGCGGAGAGGAGCAAGCGCGGTGAGGTGGGGAGAACCCCACCACCTCCACCACCCCCACCCCGAGCTCCGCGGGACGGGACACGCTGCGTTTCCCCCACCTCACCTCGCTCTCTCGATGGCGTCCGTCCGGTGCACATTGCTCAGCTGGCCCAGGCAAAAGCGGTCGCCCCCGGAAGGGTCCACGTAACCGTCCACGGTCACCACGGGGCAGTTCGAGGGGACCTTAAAGGTCTCGCCCACTTGCACGTCCATCTCGAAGTAGGCGATGGAGCACCAGTACTCGGGAGCTGAGGAAGAACGCTCACATTTCAGCGTAGCCCCAAACTGCACGCGAGAGGAACGTAACTGGGTTATAGTGACCATGGAGCAAGGGGTGACAACCTCTTACCTGGGTGGTTGGAAATAGGTGGCTGAAAAGCCATGTCGTTGTGGACGGGCCCTGGGGGGAGGGGGGAAGCGACAAAAAAAAGGGTTCAATAAGCAGCGGTGGGCCCGAACTCACCTGCCATGTGCTATTAGAAAAGCCTGACTCACAGTAGTGTCCTGGGTGGTGCATAGGAGGATGGTGTTGGAGGTGGCCGTTCTGATGGTGGGGCACGGCGGGCGTAAAACTGCTGTTCCTCGTCCAGGTGGGCGTGGCGTCTAACAGGCAGAGGCAAAGCAAAACACCAGCCTTCAGCACCACCAGCCTCAGTCCCATTTCCCCGTTTCACTGCTCCGTCCGTCCGGGTTTTTTTTTTTAAAAACAAACAGCCGATGGAAAGGGGTATTTTTCCTTGGACGCAAAGGAAGGAGGGCGGAAGGGCTGAGAACGTGGGGCTTGGCGATGCTGAAAAGCTTTTTCCAGCTCCGAGTGCGAGACGCAGCCCGGTACAGGCACAGCTGGAGGAATGAAAGCTTACTGTGGTGGTAAGTGGAGGGTTGGCCTGGAGAGAAGCCATTCTGCTGTGTGCCCTGCGCTGCCACTGCTGCAATCTGTAGCAGACCCTCACTGCTATGGCTCCCTGAGAGAAGGCTACTGGTCTGAGCTGAAGAGAAGAGAGAGGGTGAGGGTTTGGAAATGCGAGCACACACACACGCACGCAAACACACACACGAATCGTTAACATCAATGACACGCCTCTCCACGAGAAAGCTTTTCAGCATGACCCTAATTCTTGACAGGATGAAAGACGGACACAGAGGGAGGACCAAAAATGCCGGCCTCTTTCTTAAAGGACGCGTTCAATGAGGAGACCTCACTTGTAGATCCCACCGCAATGCTGGAGAACGCGGAGGCCGAGCTACTGCCCTCCGGTGGCGGGAGCAGGGCAGGGCCGCTGAAAGCGTCCTGGGCCACGGGTCTAGAAGGAGGGTGCTGGATGGTCTGGATGTGGCCCTCAGAGCTGGGTAAAGATGAAGGGCAATCGTAGTCATACTCGTCTTTGACCATGAGGCCTGGTGGACCTGGATAAGCAGAGAAAAACCCGTCCCTAGGGTTGATGCAACTTGCTGCGAAATCCGTAAACACAAGCTGGGCGGCAAAACGAAAGGAGACACAGATTTGTAACGCAACAGTAAATATCCTGCTCACCAGAACTTGACAATGTGAGTCCAGACAGGTCTGCAGAGAAAAATTGTGACATCAGTTTGAAGCATGCAGAAGCGCAACAGGAAGGTTTGTTAACCAGCAAAGCCTCTGACTGACCTATGCCTGGGGACACCACACGCTCGTAATGGTAAGGGTTCACACAGACGCTGTCGCACTTCAGGTCAAAGGCAAACTGGCAGTACTTGACATGCTTTAGCTCGTTCTTGTGGAGGTCCGGCCATCTCCACAGCCGCGCGTAGATCACGTGTGGGAAGCCCTTTCGACCCGCCACCTGAAAAGAAAAACACGATCGCAGGTGGAGAGGGCCTCATCCCATTACCCATGGATGGACAAGGTAAAATTCTAAAAGTCCTGAAGTTGACTGGGAGATGAAATCATGACTTCAGTAATTAATTTTACCTTGGGGCTTCAGACAATTCAAAAATGCTAGCAGCATTTCATAGGGCCAAATCATAGGGAGGGTTTCAACTTTCAGGACATGAAATGCCCAATGGCACCTGTACCCAATACCCTGAAGTAACCTAGAAAGCCAACCATGGTGTACAATTACAAGACACGGACCAGACGAAATAATAAATAAGTACAACTTTTACTGGCCAGTTAATCAATTAATTAACCAGTGTTCAGAAAACATAGAATAATCCATACAATACTTATCACAATCACACCCTGTTGTTGGCTTTTTTTCTGTGCCAGACTCCACCTTACCTGAAGCCGGCCGTCCAGAGTCCGCTGGATAGTTACGCACTTGCTGGGATGGGCTCCATTTGTGGTGATAGCGGTGATGAGAGAGTCAAGTTCATCCTTCTTCTCTTTAAGCTTTTTGACCAGGCTTTCAATGGCCCGTTTAGCGAAGGTCTCACTCTCGCCGCCTTGCCTGTGACACATTAGACTGTGCACGATGCTGAGGCAAGCGTCGTTACTGGTCGGCGTGTTCGTGACCGACATGCTAAGCTCCCGTCTCCCAACGTCGCGCCGCACCTGATGATCACACACTGGGTTCCGGTCTGACCATTCACTTTGAACTAAAAACGCAACAGAATTAAAGTCAGCGAACTCTTTGAACACGCGAGCTGCAATTAACTACCTCTACTGTTAATCGAGATTCACCTTGCAGCTTAACGCGTCACGATACTTGCACATATTGAACAAACAATACAGAATTATTTGTGTACAAAAATGGTGCACAAGTTTCATGTAGTGGGAGTGTGGAATAAAACATTGTGCCTTCGGTTTTACGTGTGTAGTCGTGTTCACTTTATTGCCAAATTGACAGTAGTATATTTACTTCGTAACCTGACAGGTTCACTAACGCGTGACGTCGAGCTTTGTTGACGAAAGAAACAAAAACACCAGCTCGTTTTAGTAAAAGTCTGCTCAAAGTTTTGAGACTTATTACAAAAAAAGCACACGTCCCGTTCCCATGCAGTCTAAAGGTTACGAGTACTAAAGCAGTTTTTTTTCAATTAAACGTGAAAATAGCGTAAAGTCGGACGAGATTAAGTACATGTAAACTAGGCTATCTAAATATTAAACTGCATACGCTTCACATTATACGGCCACCCAAACTACATAGCACAGCTAGCCAACTATCTCTCCTCTCACAACCATCATCTGATCCGTTCGTCGTTTTGATTAAGTAGCTATAACGTTAACCAAGTAGCAAGATCAGTTTTAAAACTTGGCCAGCATACCTTCGACTTTGACACCTAGCAAGCTCGATACTAGCTTGCTAGCTACGTTAAGTCTCCTGCGATAAAGTTAGCTAGCCTGCTACATGTGCGTTGTAAGGGCATTACGTTGTGATATTAAAACAACGGCATCTAGGAGTTATCCACAGTGAAGTAGACGGTTAGTGTCGGCTATTATCAGCTGACAATCAACGACGCAAAGTCTTGGCAGCTTGGGCTATGTAGCTAGCTAGTTAGAAAACATTGTTCAGTTAGTTAGCTAAGTAGCTTAGCTAGCCACTGGCTATAAGGTTATTATGCTTCACGCATGCAATGGGAATAAAACTTAGCTATAGCAGTATCTGAAGTATAGAAACAATAACTTAACGATTTGATGTTGGATGAGTAAATGCGCTAACAGGCTAGCCACACTTGGTGTCTTGATAGCTATGTCCACTCCAGTCCGAGTTCAAACGAATATACTTTGCTAACTAGCTAACTAGGTTTTTTTTTCATTGGAGTTCCAACTTCAGCAGGAGTAGCTGTTGCTAGGTCGTAACGCGGAGATATCGGTTGCCCTATGTGTGTGTCAGAACTACAAAACGTTAACAAAGAAGATACATAATTTAACGCAGCACCTTAATGTTGTACGCTGAACGAAAAAATGAAAATGTTTTGGTCTTGATGCACCATCTTACGCCCAGAGCCTGCTTTGATTTCGTAGATAGCAATATGGCGAGTCGCGCATGCGCACATAGGCTGCTAGGCTGGCTAGCGAGACGAGCATGAAAATAAGATTAAGGCGCTGCTAGAGGTAAGACCACCGAGGGCCACTAGAGGGCGTTTGTGTGGTATTGAAGAGAACTTGTCTGCAATGCGACGATCACATGGTCCTGAAAAGTACAGCGCAGGACCTCGAAACGAGAAGATTTTGAAGATTTTTCCTACGGATTTGCGAACCTCTCTAATTAGTGTATTGTGTGAAACGAGTGATGCTACAGTGGCCCTAAACAAAAATACAGAAAAAGCCAGTATACATAATGGAAAAAAACATTCGTGTCTTTATTAGCATAATTATTCAGATTTATTAGCATTAGGGTCATAGAATGTCTTATTTTACTAGAGTTGGCTAATTGTATGAAACTATTTGCAAGATAATGCTGTCTAATTTTGGTAGTTATCATACATATAGTATATCATCTATAATATCGTGATCATCTATATCGTGATCTTAATACGGACACGTATTACGTCAGGCTAATGTTTGATAAATTAATTTTACAAGGGCTCATTCTGCAAAATCGTAATCTGCTGTAGGAATTGAGTGGACCGAATCTAAAGGGTACGGATTATAACAGGCGGGAAAGGACTGAGTAAGTAAATCCACACCTCATGTCTGTGTGGTTATTACTGTGAACAAAACTGAACCTTTCTCCAAATTTCCAGGACTAGTTTCGGTAATATCACAGTTAAGTTTAAGAGCATCAAACATTCAGTGAATACAGCATTAAATGTTGTCTACATGATACTACAGGAAACTTGCAAAGTTCATGATAGTTATTAGATAGAGGAAGAAATGTATTTATTTGTCATTTAAACAAAGATTTCATAGGTGGGCCTATATTTTACTAATTCCAACAACCACCTTTAACAGAGACAAGAGTCATATCCATATTAAGTGAGCTGAAGGGGTCAGAACAAAGGGTCAGCCACAGCACCTTATTAAATGCCTTATTCAAGAGCGGCAGCTCTAGCACGTGGAGCTGGGTGGTGTCGTGTATCTGGAGAAAAGTGAGAGGTCATAGCAGGGGCTTTTGGAGGAAGCAGATGGGGATTTAGAGGTGGAATGGGCTGGGGGGATGGGGGGGGGTCAACAGTGAAAACCAACTGCGGGGAGCTCAGGAATCTGTCGGCTCTTTCTCCCAGCGGAACCCCACTTGGAACGAGGGTCTCATCCTGAGTGATGGCCTGCAAGCTTCCCAGCTCTGACACCTCCTTATCATGGCTGTGTGGAAGAGAGTGTGGCAGAGGACCGCACGGCATGTGGCCCTTAGTAACCGCCTGGGTGTGGGGGTGGAGAGGTAGACCTGGGCATTTCCTGCCCAATCAGAGTCAGCGGTGAAGGAAGAGAGCAGGACGATCCATTCACTTTTCTTCTCAGCATTATGCACGTTCACTCTTTGTGAAGCTGATTCAGATTTTACATCTCAAAACACTCTCAGAGGTCATTTCTAACAGCAATCAAATAAATTAAAATAAGTTAGTAAGCAAGGCACGTTAAGTCTCAAGATACCAATGACAACCAATTTATTTAGTTATTTGATCATTCTTTGATTATTTTAGGGGTTTTCAGTAAGGCAGCTTAAATAATTGTATTTGTAGTGATGCATTAAATCGGAGGTCAATAATTTTATGACTCAAAACGAAAACACTTTATCGTGCCCCTGGTAATTTAAGTAATACAGTGATTATTTAAGTCTGGATTTCCAGGTGTGTTTTCATCATGCTGTGAAGCCTGAAAGACCCATAACATAAAGTACCTGAGTGCTTACGTTGAAATCGTCTGATGATGAGTAGAAAAATAAAAGATGTTGTCTAAATAAAGAAGGTCAGTTTGTTTTCTTGTTGGTGTTTATGATGTTTGGTTAAAAAACTGATTTCTGTTTTACTACTAAATACAAGGTTATACAAGAGAGCTATATGTCTGGTGCTATATTATTGTATTTCAGTTTAATTAATTATTACGTACATTTCTTGTCAAATGCATGTGGTTTGGACTGTGTAAATGTACTGTTTTTCAGCAGGAGTTTGATTCAAGCTGATCAGTGTATGTAAAGGTTGCTGGCATCTTGAGTTTTAAACCAAGGAGTTTTTCATGCTTCATTTATTGTGATTAACATATGCGTTCTAACCGACACAGTGCTTTTCCTGTTAAAGAAAAATCTTACTTTACAACAGCAGGTATTCATTAAATAAAATCCAAACGACCATGGTCTTCCATGGCGTCCAGTTAGCGCTCCATTCATTTCATGGCAGGTGAATTATGGAATATTTGTACAGCAGTGTGCTACTGACCTACAAACAGTGTCTTATTATTTCTACATAGAGTTGCTAGATAATTTGTTAATTATCACACGAATGCTGCAGTATTAATTATCATGGTGCAACGACCTGTTTGATTATCTCACTCATTCAGTCTTTCCTTTATTTTTCACGTTGGTTGATTCCGGAGTGTTTACTGTCGTTATCTTTCATACCTCTTCAGTTCTCACTATCTGCAGCCACATTCTGCTACCACCATGCCCTCGTATCTCTGCTGGAAAATAACGTGGCCGTTCTCATTTACATACAGAAGAGAGATTGGGTCCAGCTTGGTCGGCACACAGCAGGCCTGTGAGACCTTCTTAGGGCTTTTCAGATTGACCAGCGTTTGGATTATAGCGTGCTGAGTGGGCGTCAGTTGCGAGGTTAGCGGGTAACTGCACGTTCCGTGACACATGTAGGCGTCAAAGCCCGGTGGGGCCAAAATCCACGAGTCCCAGCCAATGTCCTTAAAATCCACATAGAGTGAAGTCCTCTTGCAGTGGTTTTCCTTGGCATTACGTCGGGTTCTGGGGGCGTTGTCGTAGAATACGTTGGAATGCATTTGCATTAAAAGGGCCTGATTCTGTTGTTTCTCGTGGTCTTCGTTCTCAGCTGGCCCGAGTCCGTTGAGATTTTGCAAGCCGTTAATTCCTTCTGTGATTGTCCGCCCTGGCTTATCCTTGTGATTTTCATCGCTCTCTTTGTCTGAAAAGACAATTAGCACTGGTTCGTGTTTTCCTTTTGGGTTCCTGTCAATGTCCATGTCAGTTCGAATCAGTCCACCTCGTTCATCTTCATTCTGCAGCAGGCTCTCGATGGCATCGTTTTCTACGTTCTCAACGTGTAGCTGCAGCCAGTGGCTTGTGGTCTCCGACTTCCTCCAGCTCTGAACGGCGCTGGTCAGATCGAACACCTCCCATCCGCTCTCTGTGCGGTGCCCGTGCTTTGTCGCAAGCTCCTGCATTCCAACCAAATCGTTCTCTCCTTCCCTGCCCTCCACCCCCTTGGACTTCTGCCCGAGCGGAGAACCATTTTCACCCAGGATCTCGAAAACAGTCATCTTCCAGTCGACGCCATTGTAGTGATGAGGATCTCGATGGACCAATGTGTAGAGGCGGAGCTCTGCTGCTGTGATGTGTTCACGCTGAGGGACAGAGACGTTGAACATGAGGGGGTGTGTCCTTACACCTCTGCTCGTCAAACCGGGGAGGGACGGGTCTGTAAAACAAATATCAACAATTCTATTTGGAATACAGTTTGTATGTCATTCGACTAGAAGTCAGCAATGCCATGGACTGTTCACCAAGAGATGGTGCTGAGTGCAGTTATGTCAACAAAAAATGAAATGCTTTTGTTGTCTTTAATCGTCCCGTACAAAATATCATCCCCCACAGAAAATACTCCAAATATTCATTGTGAAGTGATGCTCGAGTCATATAAGTACCTATTAAAACAGTAATTATTTAATCACAAGAGAATAAATGAATTCATGATGAAAAATTCAAAACTTAGTTTGTTAAATAAACTTTCTGAGACAAGGTGTTTAACAAGGACTGTGCATCTAAGCTGTATGAGCACTATCGGTATGATTACTGACATTTAAATCTAGATCTAAAATGCACTGCCTCTTATGGTCTACATTAGGTTCTAATACGTTTACAACATACATTTACAATAAAGTTGTACTGGTTGACCCATTCATTCAAAAACCAGAAGGAGTCTTTATGGCATGTAGTGAAAATGTATTTGAGAATTAATCATCAAATCATATAAATGAAGAGCACATTAAAGCCACTGAGCTCAACAGAAAATGTTAATACCTTCGTTCTTGAAACTGCGTGCGATGTTAGCGGTGGGCACAGCAGCGCGGTCATTAGCGTACTGTTTGTACAGCTCCAGCATGAATTCTGGCGGCTCTACAGGGGTCGAACGGGGCCTTGCCTGTGGTCCTTGTTCGGTCAAATTTAATGTGTAGAGGAAGTGCCCCAGCAACGCCTGGACGTCCCCGCTGTCGTCCTGCTCCAGTAGAGACGGGTCCACGGCACCGAGCGCTCCAGAAACCGGCACGGGCTCTTCGAGGGGCGGAATGGGACTCGCCTGACCTCGGCGAGGCTGCAGCAAGATGCAGAGGAGTATGGTCCGAATGTAGCCAAGTGTGGCCGGCTCAATAACAGCCATTGGGTGAGACCAAACTTTCCGTGCCAACGTATGAAGGAGGACTATGGAGATAGAGCTAAACTGTCCCGGACTCCAAGCGCCTATGGTGTGTCTTGTGAAAGTGTCCCTCAATTTCTCACTCTTGGGGCAGGCAGATTGATGTGGAGGTGGTGGAGGTGGGGGGGTGTGGGTGATTGATGTGGGGGTGGTGGTGGGGTAGAGGGTGTGGGTGAGAGAGGAACAAACCGCCTCGTCCTTGTCGATCTTGTGATCCAGCACAGAGGGCAGGAGTATGCTGTCAACCTCGCTGTGCTGACAAGTCTGGAGATGTTGCCACTCGGTTGGTCTCTGGCCCTCTTGTAGTGTGGCTGGTGACCAGCCACAGAGTTCACCATTCATCCTGTATCTTCTTTCCATGCATGCCTTGATTTGTGACTTTCAGTTCAAACTTGAGGTCTTACAAGAAAAGTGCCAACTAATGAACCACTTAGTTGGCAAACACATGGATTTCTCTATTCCTGCCTTCTGTACTATGATAAATCATAAAATACTATTGAGTTACTGAAATTGATATTTATCTAGACTTAAATTCTGTTCTATGAATATCATATAGTTAGATGTCACCTTGTTTTCTGTTGTAGATCCTTGGGACTGACATATGGAAAGAAGCAGAAGAAGGATAATATATTATGTAATTTCTTGTGGCTGTGCATCAGAATGTCCACAAGGGGGCAGAACATAGGTTGACAATACAGAGCGTAATTGCGCACTTGTATGTCTGTTTCTATGTATAACGGTCTCAAAATGTGTTAGAACATACGTTACCTACTGTGTGCTATTCATCATCTTACCATCATGATTCAAATGAGTGAGTCATTACAGGGCTATCCGTGTTAAATTCTATTTTAGTACTTTTCTTACCACCTCCTGTTTTGGTTGAGTAGGCAGTGAAAACCTTTAAAATACATACAAGCTTGCAAGCCAAATAAATGCAAAAGCGGTCACGAGGCACCCAGCGAAAACAATCATCTGTCAAAAACCTGAAAGCAGGTGCCGACGACACTTGTGACGTATCACAAAATCACTTCTCTGCAAGGAACAGCAGCAAGTGGGGTAATGTGTGTGAATAATGTGAATAAATTACTTGGAGTGAAGATTTCCATTCTAAATTCCTGTTTGTTGACTGTGGCTCATGATGAAGACAATTTCATCGGGCAAAACGACAGGACACAGAAGAGGATAATGCTCGCATAGTTACAGAAAAGGATAATACTCACACGCGCATTTCGTTGCCTTTGCTAACAGTCACATCTGTTATCTGTGAATTGTGGTTCAAGCAACAAATATGTAACTTCGTATGTCAAGGGTATTTCTTTTATCATATTGGAGCCTGGATTTTGCTTTACATAAAAAATTGTACAACATCTACAAAAACAGCTAGGCAATTTTAAGCATATAAATATGGTACTAATAGCAAAGTGTTCCACTGTGCCGAATCCTGTAGGTGGATTCTGTGCTGGAGGATAGAAGTTGCATTTCTCTTGGTCAGTCTTGGATGATAAATCGGCTCCATTACTTGCTAGCAGAAGTACCAGCAATCTCCAGCTGCGCATCTTCTTCGCAACACAGGAGTGGTGCGGGGTAGGAGGGCAATAAGGCCATCCACATACACCATTCCAAGACCCCAACCCTTAGTGAGGTTGGAATTGTGTTCTCGGGCCCATGAGGTGAATATCTGAATGTCATCAAACAAAAATAAACTCTGACGTGCCTGCCTTTTGTCTGTTTTTTTTTCTTCTCTTAATAGCCCGAACGCAACCGCGCTATTAACCGCGCTGTCAGATCGTTCTGCACCTGCACAAGCGCTAGTATTATATTGTCAGGTCGTCAGCCATAGAAAAATTGCACATGCAGACTCGGCAGATTCTGCCCTGACAGCGAATGTACACTCGCGCCATCAGGTAATTGTTCCTGTTTGATTTCGGCAACCACATGATTACAGCTGTTGGAATTCATCAGAGTGCAGCTGTTTTGGTTTCCTGTAACTACAGGGTGCGTCGTTGTTTTTAATCATAAAAAAAAAAACTACAGGCCAATTTTTTGGTACACTCTATATTTAGTGTGGAAATGAACAACTTAAACTTATATATTTTTACACAAGTAAAATTACACAAGTTTATTAAGCTGTGAAGCGATATCAAAAGGGCAGATTAAAACGTTAATTTTTATTCACGTCTCTTATCTGTTGTATGAACAGATAATTATTATATGAACCGATGATTATTACCATAAAGTAACTAAAGCAGAGATTCAATCATTCGACCCCGGCGTGCCGTTTTTGAGCTTTCAACTAGATCATATCATACATGTACATCTCAGCATAACAAAAAAAATTCAGACACGTTAGTGTGGAGTAGATGTTCAGTGGTAGATTATAAACATAGACTACGCATTTATCACTCAAAAAGGATAAATGAACTACTTTCCTGCCCAGAGTGTTAGAGCAATAGTCTGTACAATACAGTTGATAGAACACTGTGGCAGCAAGCAGTTGGCTTCCTCGTGGAACTGTGGGTTGGGGAAGTTAGTGCCACTTGTTGATCATTTGCCCCAGAGGAAGCCGTGGGTAAATGACACCCACTTGTTAGTCGACCGCCTCCTACAGGCGCAGTTCATGAGACAATATCCTGTCCTGTGGTAATGACAAAAGCAGATTATCTCCCACTGGGGGCAATTTAAACCCCCAAATTTAGACAAAACAGGACTTTTTTTTATAAAACATGACTTATATATATATATATAAAATTCCCAATATAAGAAGTAAACAATATAACAGATGTATGTGAATGGATATTTCAGTAGATACCAACAAATACTTGTTCTGTAAGTTATGTTTTCAGGTAAGATTAAAAAAAAAACATACCAAGCCTTACGACTTCATATTTTATTACAGATATTACATAAAGTTTCAAGACAACCCATAAATATCCCAAAACTTATGGTCCTAAGATTAAACAGCACTGACAGTTCAAAACATTTAGCCCAGGCTCTATAGCTGCATTCAATTTTAGTCATCATGTTTCCAATTTCTCAAGTGTATTACATTAACAAATACAGCCTGCCAAAAATATTGTATCATACACAGTGAGATTTACATCACAATGAAATATAAAAGCCAAAATGTGTCGTGCACAACACAAGTACCCACAAAAGTGAAACAAACCACTAAATCATGAGTTTTTTTCTTCTTCTGGTATACAACCATGTAGTTTCTGTGTCCATAAAAATGTTTATCTACATGCCAGTAATATCAGCACATCACAACTCTATTAAAGGTCTAGAAGTTACTGGAGAAACCAGACAGTTTGCCGTGTATTAATAAGTTCTTTCATCTGCCTGTCTGGAGAAATTCAGTCTGTATAATGATATGTCAAGATAATATTTTTCCACTTTACATGGGAATATTTTAATACCCATCTATGACATCATTATTAATATCTCACTTTTTCAGTCAACCACCATTGTGAGAGAAATCTACACTCAGATGTGGTACAAAAATATTTTTTTGTTCCATTGTGCTACATAATATTTTTCTAGTTCATTTTGCTCCCACATCTTCTTGTTGCTATGGTGAGTCTTTTTAAAAGCTATGCTGAATAAAGAGCTCATGTTATTGAAATCTGGCATCGTGACCGGGTGACAGTTGTTTGAAATGGTTAGGTTATTTAAACATATTTAAGAGTACATTCTGAATAACACTCTAGCAGTGCAACGGACAGGCTAGCATATACCTCCAGATCACCAGAGTAAGATGATTTACAAAAATAGCTCACTAATTACTACCTACAACAAGTGTCCTAACATGAGCCTAACTTACAGACCATGAAATATTAAAGCAGCTGTATATAATTTTTCCATCAACCATATCTATAACATATCTATAGCACACACATTAACCGGCATGTTGTATGTTACAATATACTTTCAATGACAAAAGCAATGACATTACTCAACTCTTTTCATGAAAAATGTCACCTTTGTTTCGCCGGCTTCACCGAGTTGCCGTCAAATAGCTACCACATTTTCCACGGCTACCACAGGTCTTGGCCGGGAAAGCTTCAGAACGCATTACATGCTGAAAGGAGGCAGCGTCTGGACAGCATGTCTGGCACCTGATGGTGCCACACAGCTTGAGGAAAACTGCAGCCATGATGGCAGAGTGGTTAGCTGAGGAATTAACCACTAACTCCTTGAGGAGCTGACTAGGGGTGTTTGAGGAGCTTGACAGTAACCAGGACTTCGAGCCGACAGTCATGGCCGAAGACATCAACCATCTGGGCGCTCGAAAGACTCACAAAGCAGCCTCGTTCAGTTGCTCACCACTCAGTTTGTTGTCACCACCACACAACCTGCTGGTCCTGATGGCATGCCATTCTGCCATGTAGGAGTCACACAGCTTCACTCCGGCTCTTCTGATGTTCGGTCGTGAGCTCAGAACACCCACGGAGTTTGTGATTGGCTGTCTCCCAGGGGCTGAGGAGGACACTGCTCCCAGATCAGGGTACGCCTAGGAGCTCCACCACAATTTCCATGCCATGCACCAGCTTGACTGGAATCACCAGGGCGATGGCAGCGTTTGCCAAAAAAAAGCCTACAACTCGCACCGCCAGAGACATCTTCTCTTGCCAGGGATGCGAACATGGCTATAGAGCCCATTGCACAGGAAGGGACACTGTCCCCTGGCAAGCCTCTCCTCTCCTTGCACCTCCTTGCAAGGCACTGTATTAGGTCCTGGGTGGGTCATCGTCGGCCTGCTGTGGTCTGTAGTGCCCCTGAGAGAGGTCCTGTTGGGCCTGGAGGCAGAATGGACGCTGTCACACAGAGAGCATGGACTCGAGAGAGAACTTGAGGCTCCCGTGAATGCAGAGGCCACAGCATGAGTGGCACGTGCCAGTGAACCTCTAGTACTAGCGGGTCACTGATAGAAACGACCCTGGAGGTAGTTCTCCCAGAATGCCATGCACCTCTGTACAGACTTAATTTAAACTTAATGTTGTGAATAGTTCTAAATGGTAGATTTGTGTGTATGGTGTAGTTAGTCCTGTCCCCCTTTTTTGATCAGCGTGTTGAAATATGTTTACCTTCATATGTTAGTTACCCTCCTCCCATTTTCCATGTTAGTTCAATTTCTCCTTGTTGCTATGGTGAGTGTTTGAAAATGCTGTTTAATAAAGAGCATTTTCCTGTTGCAGACATGTTGGCTTCTGGCTCTTCCTTTGCACGATGCTATTTCATTCAAACAGTTCAAATAGCTGCCACACCAGCACAAGTGCCCAAAGTCTGAGAGCCTCATGCCCCAAGTTGTCCTCATTACCCAAGTTATTCATCCTGCAGCTGACACAATGAGGCACTGGGGCCAATTCCTCTTGAGGCTCCTCTTCAGCGCATGGTTCTGTCGGACTTGTGCTAACAAACCCCTCACACAAAGGGAGAGACTCAGCAGCTCAGTGACAAAGCAGTTCCCGGCGCTGCATGTAATCAGTGGTCTCTTGTTTCCAAAGGTAAATATCCTCTGCACATCTGTGAGCGAAATAGTACCACCGCCACCCGGGTCAGACCGAGCATGCACACTCTGTCCGTGAGTATAAAACGCTTTGTGAGAAATGACTAGGTGTTTTTGCACTGCTTTCTATGGCAGAAAAAGTATCACAATTTCAGGCAGTTTCTGGGGGCAGTTGGTACAGCAAAGTGGGAAGAGTTCTTGTGTAAACATGAAAGACGAATGTGTGGAAGTATGAACGAGAACATGAGTATTATGGTTAAAATTTGATAGTTAAGTTAAACTTATTTTAGTGTGTATGTAATTTGTTTGAACAAGCAGGTGATTCAATTTAAATGAATAAAAACTCAAAACCTTTTGTGTATTTGACTTTTATAAAAATATCCAAAGCTAATGCAGTGAGAGCGTAGAACCCTGACTTAAAACAAACGCTGCTGCTTTAATTCAGTCCTCCTGTAACAAATGTGTAAACATTCACTATGCACATCTATGAAAATGTATTTTTTAAGGTTTGCAAAGCTGCCTTTTCAAACTCTTTTCAAACTATTGTTGCTAATATTCAATTTATTCTTCCTGTTTCTCCAATTTATATTTCCTGCTTCTCCAGAGGGCAAGCAATCAAATTTCAAGACTGCTCTGTCATCTGTCTTGACAATATGAGACTTGTATATAAAGGTCACCCAGACAGGTAAGCCATTTTTCAACCATGCCTTTGGCTTGAGGGTATCATTCCATTTCACATTTACACTCTCTGTATCTCTCATTAACATTCCAAACATTACATGTAGCAAACCAATGGCACCACCAGATATCAGACACATTTAATTGGCTCAACTGTTAAGATAATAAAATCCCTGATGATGTCGCCATACTTTATAGTAGTTTGTGGACTTTAAACCTAATGTATTTGGGTATGTGCCTAGCTATAATGTGTGCCATTCAAAGTTCCCATGCCTGGCAAACAGTAGTTCCTGTAGGAGACATCCGTTCGATGTCTTCCAGAAGCTCTCTTTTGACTAAGACCGCAACGTTTCTGTCTCCCGTCTCCACAGGCGGCCTCTGGTGCTCCATCTCGAGACGCACGCAACCTGTCAGATCGCTGTCCGTGTAGATCCTGTTCTTCACCCCCAAGCTGAGCGGGTTGGAACTCAGAACTTTTTCCAGGTGCGCATGAGCCTCAGGGGCCCTCTCGGCCGTCCCGACATGGAGGTGTGAAAGCCAGCGGTTGCAGCAGCAGGGCCCCGGGTCACAGGCGGCCCGGTAACCCCTCCTGAAGTTCTCATTGAAGTATCCATAGACAATGGGGTTAACGCTGGAGTTGGAGAAGGCCAGCCAGTGAGAGAAAGGGAAGATGTAGCCAGTCAGAAGTTCCAGGTGCTTGCCCTCAGGCAGCGCATAATCTGACAGCAGCATCAGAGTCCACAGGGGCAGCCAGGAGAGCATAAAGAGAAGGGCCACAACGCTTAGCATCTTAATCACTTTAATCTTCCTCTGCGATGTTGGGGACTTGTGCTGTGGCAACGACTCGGGCTGGTTCACATTGACCAGGACCGTGGTCGAGTAGAGCTTGGTGCAGATGCGCCCGTACATCAGGACAATAAGAACGAGAGGGATGAGGTATATGAGGGCAAACAGGACTGTGGTGTACACTTTCCTCATTCGGGGCTCAGGCCAGGTCTCGTAGCATGAGTACAGTGGGTAAGACAGATTATAGTTGTTATTGTGGATCATGAAGTGGCCTCTCTCTTGCTCCACTGTCAGCATCAGGACCGAGGGAAACATTATGACCAGAGCCAGTACCCATATTGTGCCAATGGTTGCCTTAGCGACAAAAAGCGTGAGTTTGGGCTTGAAAGGGTAAACTATGCAACGGAACCTTGGGATAACAAGGGGGGGTGGGGGTGGGGAGAAATAAATGGATTCAGAATTTGTACAGAAGTTACAATTTAGATGAATAATAACTGTATTGTTTTTATATTAAAATTCTAATATTGCCTATTTCCCCAAGTGGCTGACCCTAGGACCCTGACAGAGCTTCTACAGATGTCTGAATAAGCATGAACCAAACGAGAGTCAATGTCTGCTTCCATTTTAAAGCAAGATGCTGAAGCTATCTCATACAGCTTTGCAAGCTACGTTAAAGACACCACTCGGAAAGATGTAAACTGTATATACATTTGCATTTACATTCATGGTATTTAGCAGACGCTCTTATCCAGAGCGACGTACGACATGTATACATGTTTCATTTAATTGTGAAGACAATGGGGTAAATGTTATGGCCCTTTACACCCTCAGAAAGGGCCTAAAATATTTTTAAAATAATATTTTCAAAGTCAATAGTTCTTTGTTTTAGCTATTCATAATCTGACAAAGACCAAAGCAAGCATATTAGACTGCCTATTCAAACCTGCTTATTCGGTTTCTGCGTAAATGTAAAGCGTTAAATGAAAAGCATCTTTGTCTTCCTAACAGAATTTTGCCTCTGCAGTTGCTGGAATGAATGCTACTTTAATTTCTGAGCTTTCAAGAGCTTCTACTTACCATTTAGTGGTGGTGACTTTTAGTTTAAAAAGGGAGATAAGCGATTAGTGTTAAATATAGGCATTGTTCGTGATCGGTGGTCCAGCTATAAATATACAGAGAGCAATAGTAATTCAGTCAGAGAATATGACAGTAAAATTGACCAATTATATCTTCCTTCTTAATCGGTGGACTTTGCTACTTCCAACTTTATGACAGGATCAAACACAAACTAGCAAAAATAATTAGCCAGCTTGCTTGTTATTTCATAATGGAAGTGAGTAACGTTACAGTCAGTGAGGAGGACATCGTTGTTATGGATAATTTATTATCCATGCCGTTTTCTGCATTAATTTTGAATGAAAAGTTGGTAATTATGCATGGCTCTTTTCCCAAAATAAGTCGTAACATAGTCTACATATTTAATAGGTAGCTATGACAATCTAATAAAAATTTGTTTATTATTATTACTTGTTTGTGATATTAGGTTGGATTCGCTGTCAACGGTTACTAATAGCTGCTTGGCTGTGTGCGTGCTGTCGTGACATTTGGTGGTTTTGTGTGGTGTGACGATGTCCGTCATGCGTTTTGCCCACTTAGCTCGTCGTCTCCATATCCCTCTGAAGTGTAAAACCTCACATGAAGCGATTGTTTGCAAGCAGGGTTTACATTTTGCATAAGAAATGAGCTGTTTCGTCGCAATGCTAAGACTGGAACAGCGTCTTCGTTTTTATATCAGAGCTGTATTCGTCACAGGTAACTCTTGAATACCTTTAGGAGCAGATACAGTAAACTAGTCTGCTAGTTTTCTTTTGTCACATGATGGAAAGAGAGGTCAGAGAGCCAAGGTTTAAGAATCACAGGTCAGTACCGCTTGTCATTATACGCCATTTCTGTGCTCTGGTAACTAATGCAGTTTTTAGGCAGCATGGGGTCTCTGCCCTACCCAACGAAGTGCTGTTCAGCTTCAATACAGCAGTCTCATGCAGGGATTAATAATCATCCACTGTGGTGAATACCAATTATTGGAATACGTAAAGGGTAAAATGTTCCACCGCAGGGAACCTCAAGCACCAGGATGGATGACCACTGGCATTATTTACGTTATATCGAGCTTCCAAAAGTATTTTAGCATGAGTCATTTTAAGAATTTTAAAATTTCTTGTTATTTGCCAGCATGCACAGCTTCGTATTATAGAATGTGTCCGTTTTTTTTAAATGCTTCAGAGAAATTACTGTCAGTTATATAATCCTGGCAGAATGGTTCATTGCTATGCTTTGCAGGTTTGTTGTTACAATTGTACAAGGAAAAAAACCTACTGGACCAAATCAGAAAGGACAAGGTGGCAAGAATACAATGTCCTTGACTAGATATTTCTGTGATCAACTAAGATGAATTATCTGCCTAATAAGCTAAAATAGCTAAAATAGGTTTTAGCTAATAACAAATGAGGGAAGTAATTTCTGCAGTATGCACCACTGTATATGTTCTTTTCTGTACTTAATAGAAATAAGAACTTAGAATGTGAAAAGTCTTCTGAAAATGTCATTCTTTCTCTAAATAAAACAATGGACTAGGTTATTTGAAATTCTATCATGCCTTATTTGCAAGCTATGAATCACATAAATATGTTTTGAACCATATTTAGCATTAAATGTTTGAAATATGTATTGAAACACATTTATCATATAAATTTGAAGAATTGTTTATGTATTTACTACCCCCAACACACACACACACACACACACACACACACACACACACACACACACACACACACACACCTCCATGTTCAAAGAAAAAAAATAGAAATCAAGACATATTGCTCCACCAGGATGGTGAAAATAGGAACAAAGCTCACAGTGGGGGCTGGCAGCACATTTTGAAGGAAGAGTTACAGACATACACAAGATGTGCTGTATTCCCTGTATCCAGAAATGAATAAAATTCCTGTCTCAGCCAGTTTGTGGATTAATGTTTTCTAAATTTTCTGTGTGAATTTTGTGCCAGTTTTTAAAGCTTTACATTTATCAATAAAGCAATAACTGTTCATGCACTTTTTGTTTACCACCCATTAAACATTACATTTAAACACCAATTATGAAACAAATATTTTCTTCACTTGGGTTTTGCTTTTATTTTAGAACAGGCTGCATCAGATGTTAAAGAGATTTTTGCAGTTTTGTCACAGAAGTAAGATGCACATTAAGGTTTGACCCATTAGCCACTGTTAGTTTCATGCGTCAAAAATAACAGTAAATCCTCCAAGTTAATTTACCATTTTGACAATATGGATAAAAGGACGTAAACACTTACCTGTCAACTGCAATAGCCACCAGAGTGAATACTGAGGCACAGACAGACATTCCTTGAACAAGACCGCTTAGTTTGCATATCACATTGCTGAAGGGCCAACCTATTGACAGACAGAAAAACCGGAGGTCTCATTAGAATTCTGCATCACCAATTACTCTTGTCTTTGCAAACATCAGACTTGCATGACTGACATACTTCATATGTGTTAGCTCAAAGTGTGTGTATTACAGAGGAACCAGAATACTCTTTCCTGAAATCTGATAACAGTAACTGAAGACTGATATAACCTCATTTTTTTTTACAAAATGTAATACTTTTCTCAATTGTCTTCTTCTCAGCATCCAAAATAATGGATGCCACAAACCTGCCCCAACCTGCCCCAATTTGCCCCAACTGTGAAGTCGGGAAGTAGTTTGTTCAAATCCGAACCCAACTGTTGTTGTTGTTGGTGTTGATGTTGTCACTGGTATTGACTTGGAATTGCTAATAATACTGAGATTCTCCTGAGTGAGTGGGTCCTAAACAACCCCAATAATACAAAGCAGCAGATGCCATCGGCAAATTAAATGAGCTAATTTGATTCGGTCTGAGGAGTGATGCCCTCAGATCAAGTCACTTGCCTGTGATGAGATTGTCTACTAAGGTAGTGGGAATGCAGAAGATTCCTACGAGCAGATCGCTGATGGAAAGGTTGAGGATGAAGATGTTGGTGACCGTCCACATGCGGCGGTTCCTCAGCACTATGAGACACACCACACCGTTTCCCATCATGCACAGCAGAAAGATGAACAGGTAGGCCAGGATGAACACGGCCGCCATGTCCGGTGAGTGCTGGTAATACGGAGAGAACAGAGGCTCTTCTGCCGCGGTTGAGCTGCTGGAGTTGGTGGCGTTGGTGTCTGGGAGAAGGTCTGAGATCATGAACGGGGTGGTTGATTCCCACGACCGTTCGTTCACTTCACCTTTGCCTCTCTTAGAATCTCCCTCCATGGTTGAGAGCAGCAATCCTAAGGGAACATAGATGTAGAAGTGCAGAGAGAGAGGGTGAGAGATCATCCGCGTGTTACGTTATTTTCTCTAAGGCATTACATGACTTTCTCAATTCTGTCCAAATACTCACTGCCCTACCACTAATTCCTATCACTAATTCTATGTAGACTGCACTAATGACCCCTGAGAACTAATACCTGCAAGTAATGGGTAACATAATTACCACCCTGTACTACTTTCAAATAACTGACCGCTTAAATGTTATTATTATGTAGATCAGGCTGTTGCTAATGGCTCCTGGGAACATAAGACTAACATGTAATCAGCAGCTTAATAACGACACTGTGCCACACTTCTAATAACTGGTTGGAAAAAAAATATATATATATATATATATATTTGATAAATCATAATTTTAGGAAGCAAACAAGGCAATAATCAATGTAAAATTAAACACACGCCAGTGTACTAGAAGTACCCATTA
>JAOXYF010000015.1:13380241-13402394 GCA_028565775.1 Sternarchorhynchus goeldii
ATATTGAATCTATATTGAAATGTATTATTTTTATTTACATTATTAAGAAATTTTTAAATAAATTAAATACTGTGTTATATGTTTTAAATGTCTTGGTGTGAAAGTGAAAAAACACCTGCTACTTTACTTAATCTGCAATACAGTTTCTATGTATATTACCATAGTTTATCATAGTAAGTAAAACCATTTGAGCATAAAAATAGCTAGAACAACTTAAGCTTGGATCTAAAGAAGGTGATGAATACAAGGTACATTTTACCCAACACTGCCTTTCACCTTTTTGTAAACTAAGGTTACCACACTGTTACCAGTTCATAGGCTGTGCATTTAATTCATAAAACAAGCTTTTTAAGTTGCAACTGTGCTGCTCAACAGACTGAGTGGTTGATAAATCCTCTGTGAATATATATATGTTTAAAAAATTGCAACATTCATAAATACTGTACATTAAAGCGACCTAAAACCATTACTTTGCCATGCGACCACACGTGACTTTAGTTAATTACAATCTGACTGTCAGGAGAAAACCAAATAATTGTTCTTACCGTGGAATGCAATAGGAAAACAATGAGTCCCACAGGGAAGGTAAAGAGTAGAGGAAGAACGTTTAAGTGACCAAATCAAATGGTCCTTTTATCAATGTCGGGATATTTCGGACGCTACAGTTGCTCGATTTCGGGCTGTTCGCTACGAGGGCGAAGCGTTCACCTGAGTGCACGCGCACGCTCGGCATCAGACGTAAAACTGCAACTGAATTCTCAATGTCGGTTTATCACAAGAGAACGTCCTTCATTAAGCAATACTGTAATGACACCACTGTAATGAAGAATAACAGTGTAATTGATGAGAATAGTGACTATCAACTATGGTATTTAGTAGCAAGAGCAAAAATAACAGAAGTGCCAAATCCATTCGCTGCCTGATTCTTTTTTTCAGGTAGCTGTTTTCATTTCTGCTCTATGCAGCAACTATTAAATGGTTACATCTTTTTAAGTCATACAAAAGTAACCTGGAAACTAAAAAAAACATTACTATGGAAGAGGACAAATGCGTGTGATGAAACATGGTGCTATTGTTGGTGAAATACATACAAAAGCACCTGTAGTCTAACAGTTCTTAGTAAAGTTCTCAAACTCCACACGCTGAACTACATCAGGATATTGTGAAGCAAGGAATGCCTGGCGTGGCTACCAATATTTGAATGGAGCGGGAGAAACTAGTGTCTTGGGTTTCATCACACTCATTATCAAACAATAAATAATTTTTTTCGGTACTGTGAGCACACAAGAACATTTTTAATATGCTTATACACGGCATATAAAAGCTTGGGCTCTGATATTCCACTCAAAATAAATAAGAAATCTCATCTCGTTTAAACCTGTGAGTGAAATAAAACGGCATGAATTAGAGAAAGTCACGTTGTTTATGTTTCAGTTTCACAAGTGCATGAAACCAGTTTATTAAGCCACCAGGATGGTTAAAAGGCAACTAACAACTTGCTGGTATACTTCACAATGGTTTTAACGATCCCTCAGGAAGTATGTAGTGACATATTAAGTAGAAATAAGGGTTTGAATATCATGTGTTAAGATAGCTACTGTGTATAACGAAAAAAACGACAACAACAGCAACATAATTATAATAAAAATGTTTTTGGCTTTAAGATTGAATGACATTCAGATTATTTGAGTCATTTAAAAGTTTTAAGTATTAAAAGTTTTGAGTATTTGGCCTTCAACCTTGATCCCTTCGATTCAATATGTTCTATCCTCACTTTCCTCCACAGACTCAACCGTTCTTTGCGTACATACAAAACATACTCAGGCAGGGAGGTGCTTCAGTGGACAGACCGCTCTGATAACACTACCAAATATCCTACTAATACTGCCCAACAATGTTGAAATGTTTAGTTTCCAATTATTCTTTTTAGTTAATCAAAATCGCTTTATTCTGCCAAGTATGTGTTTACACTTACAAGAAATTTGTCTTGGTGAGGGAACACATGTATGACATTAACACCAACTAGACAGCACACATACTAAAGACAACATTTAACTATAACAGAAAAGAAACATTTTTACAAAAGCATTGAACATTGAAAACTAATGTATTAATGCAGTTGTGAAGGATAGCTTTATGCCACATGAGGAGGTGGGTTTATAAATTCAGTTTTGAAGTGTCCCCTGCAGTTGATGAGTGCTACAGCTCTAGGAAAGAAGCTGTTAGTGTTTGTGGTTGTTCTGCTCTGATAGCCCTGAGTCTACTACCAGAGGACACTGGCTGGAAGAGTTCATGTCCAGGATGAAGGAGGTCAGCAATTACTTTGCTGGTGCATTTCATCACCCTGCTGGTGTAAATGCCTTTCAAGTGGTGGCAGGCTACATCCAATTATCTTCTTTGCCATCCTGTTTATGCGGTGGAGTTCGGTTGTATAACAAGATGGTTATAGATGATGTAAGGACAGACTCTATGTTCGCTGTGTAGAACTGTGTAGAATCAGAATCTGCGGCACGTTGAATTTCTTTAAATGTCTCAGAAAGTATATTCTTTGCTGTGCTTTTTTGGTGATGGAGACTTTATTCTCCTCCCACTTCAGATCCCTGGATATGGTGGTGCCCAGGAGTTTGAGTGACTCCAAAGTGGAAACCACAGAACCATTAATGGTGGGTGGGTGAGTGGGGGTCTAAAGTTTATCACCATCTCCACCATCTTTTCTGTGTTCAGCAGCAGGTGGTTGCTGCAGCACCATGAGACCAGGAGGCCATCACAATATTCAAACAACTTTTCCAAAGTGTGTTTTAAACATATGGAGTCTTTTTCCTGCTAAAACTTTGGGGTCTGGAGTCTGTGAAAAATCGCTTTGATTATTTGAATACAAATTCTTTTTGGAAACCATTTCCTAGCATAGAAATAGCACTTGTTCAAATACAAATACTTGTTTATCTGCCAGCCAAGGCTGGTCTGCTTTCTGTTCTTATTCTACTTGACCATAGTACAACATTTGATACCATAACGTCACCCTTTCAGACTCATAATATCCCTTTTTTCAGCCCCTCTTATAATGTCCAGACTCCGCATTACAGGCCTGGCACATAAATGGTTAACCTCCTATTCCATTAACAGAAACTCTGTCTCTACATTCACCTTTGTTATTCATGATGTTCCCCAGGGGTGTGTTTTAGGCCCACTCGTCTTTATCATTTATCTCCTTCCACTTAACCATAATAATAAGACATTGCAATATCCACTTCCAATATTATGCTGATGATACCCATCTGGACAATTCCTCTCTGCCTGCAATCATCTTCCTTTATGTCCTGGATGTCTAAAATAATGAACTGAATAACATAACTTTCTTGTGCTCAAATGCAACAAAACCAGGTTTTGTTTAATATAATTACAATCAACACTCTCTAAATCACCTTAATCTCCGGAGGAGGAAGATGCTGGAAAAAAAAGCACAGAGTCCAAAATAAAAAGATGCTTAATGAGAAAAATGAACATGGAAGATGTGGGTCAGGACCATCAGCAGAACAAACAACAATAACCCCACACCTAGACTAGAAACAAGAGGAGTTTATACACATAGGGAGGCTAATAGAAGCCAGTGGAGGCAGGTGAAGATCGTTAAGATAGAGGAGGCTCAGGTGACTGTCCTTAAGCCAGGGAGTGAGGTAGAGTGGGAGAAGTAAATAAAAGACAATAGAAGCACACGGCTAACAATAATGACCAGACTAGCATATGGGAGCGGGGAAGGCAACTTTTGAAGGAGCAAGTAGGAAAAAATGTTCTTTAAAGGTACTTCTTGCTACCTCAAGTTAAGAGTCTAGCCATTGCTCTGGACAACAATCTTTTTGATGGAAAGCAGTAGTAACTCTGATCTTTATAAGATGCACACACCTAGGTAGATCACATACAGTCATTTGGTTCTTCCGTTTGCAAATGATCTAACTGTGAACTGATGGAGGCCCGAGTCTTTACGAATGATTTTGTGACCAATCCCAGAGTAGCTTCAACATTTCTTGTAACTGCTGAATCCTGTTGAATCTCTTGAATCAGATCAGATTGTGTATATGTATTGTTCAGTTTGTATTTTGCACACAATTTGTTTTTAAAACCAGTGACCTTGAACATTGAGACCACATCTTGAACATTTTAGCTGCCATTCATGCAATGACCCAGGTCTGTCAAAGCAATTCAAACATATTCCTGCTGATGCTTGCAAGCCCAATAAATGACTACAAGCCCAGGTACAATGTAAGCATTTCTGATAAAGTGGATAACAAGACATCAGTGAAAGAGACAAGGCTGACACCTTTTGTATTAACCTGAAGCTTTTAAAAGATCAAATCTTTCACTACAAATGTATAGATGTCTAACAGCCACCTTATATTATGTATAATGGAAGGCTTCAATGTGCGTATATATATATATATATATATATATTTAATCCACAGCGCACTAAATGGATTCTGTCCGGTGGAGCACAGAACTCACAGCTGTATTTTTGCGTATGGAATCAGCTACAAGCACCCAGCGTCAACGAGCTCTACACGGTAGACTACACTGTGAGGGGCAACGTTTATTTAGGCAAATCCATACTCAAATGGTAGAAAGGTCCTGGGACAAATAACCAGAAAAAAACAGTAATCAGCAACCAAACAGGGAAACCAGGAGGTTTAAACACACAAGCCGACGAGGGAAAAGAGTAACGGGTGAATACTGCCAAGGCAGAGAAAAAAAAAAAGCCTAAACAAGAAACAAAACCAGGAAATGAGCAAAAACTCAGGAACACATTACAGGTTGCCAAGGGGACTGCAACGCTAATGGAGGGGGACAGTGTACAGTGTTGTTGATCTACTAGTGAATAAGTTTTATTCTTTAAGGGTCTTTGTGGGCGTGTCCACCCACAGAAGTGTAGTCTAAGAAAAATGTTTCAGTTATTCATGAGAGTTGTTAACAATGGCACACTTTTGCTTGGCTGTATTAACATGTTATGAATTATGCATCTCCCACATTATCATACACAACTACAATTTTATCCCTATTTTATAATCAAATTTCTATGCTTTACTAGGTACATCTGTCTTATTTGGAATAAAATGTAAGCAGACTATAGTAAATCCATTGCTGTGCCTAAACTGCCACCAACCCCTCTGAGAGAGATCAGACCAAAGAGATCAGACCAGAGAGATCAGACAAAACAGCATACTCAGAGAAATCAGATGAGAGAGATCAAGTTGTCTCTCTTCACTTATTATTTAGTTACAGAGCGATAGGTATTTAAAAATCTATCAATATCGTTATTTTCCTCCAAATAATCAAAAACATCTACAGCATTGCAAAATATGCCTGAAAAAAAATTGTTACTATTATTATTACTTAAAATTGTTTAAATTATTATTATTATTGCACATTCCTGTATTCTTAACCATTGAGAGCCTGTAGCAGATAAGCTGGTAATGCTAAAGTCAGAAGAAAGTGATTTCCAGAATCACCGGAAAATTGATCTTCGTGGAGTGTCACATCTGCCCTGAGATGGAATGCAGGGTCAAGTGGCTCTGAAATCACTGTGTTCAATGGTTCGTGCAAAAAAGGGTCCTGAGATGTGACCGAATACCACACACAATCACAGCACTCAATGATCTTCCAAAATTGCACCTTGAGTAGAAAAATGACAGCATGAAGATTTAGCATCGGAGACCATGAGTCCGATGTTCTACGGTTCTGTTGTTATGACAACAGGCTGTAACTGACATGGAAGTGAAACTGTTGACAGGAGGTACGCAATGCAAAACTCACAGGAGATCAGAAGAACACAGCGCTGCAACCTTCAACCATCTTCACGTGTTCTCACAATTCATTCATACTTTAAACTAGAAAGAAAGGTCTTTAAAAAAAGAGAAAGGTCTAAAATTATATATAAGCTTTTAACTTTTCAATTCAGTTAAAATCAAGGCTAGAAGTGACTATAATTTTTGCCACTAATATTGTGTAGATCCTGTAGTATATTATAGTTTACTGACATCAATGTTATGTGAGGTTCTTTCACTGGAGCTCCAATCTGTATTTCATGTAAGGCTGCAAAATGTCTTATTTATTGACATGTATCATTACTCTCAGTAAAACTGAGAGTGTCCTGCATTTCCACATTTGTACAACACTGCCACCTTATGGTCATTCTTAGCAAATACAGAGAGGCTTTAATATTCATCTGTAGAAACTGTGTGCAGGCCATTCTGAAAGTGTCAAATGTGAAACGGTGTATGTGCTGTGGTAGTTGTAGTGTAGATGTCTATCCTGTTGTGTCTGGTGCAGGTTTCCTGGGCCTGTGCAGACTGCATATCCCAGCATCCTCCTACTGCATATGGTTGTTGCCTTCTCCACCCTAGGAAACATATTACATATTACAGAATTTCAGTGAAAGTACACCATTACAAGTTAGAAACAGTGAAACACATTATCATCCACATTATAAATGCAACGTTGCACTAAAACGTCCTTTTTTTTTAGAAGCAATCCTTCGATAGGCTTTATTTTTTTTCCAGTTATTTTGCTCGATGGAATAGAGACAGTTGCCGTGCAGTTTTAGTAGTCATAGCTCATAATTTTAAGTTTCTTTTTTAAAGTTTTTTCTTTTAAAGGCAGCATCCTACCTGTGTGTGTGAGAAGGGCCTGGGCTGTACAGGGCGAGATGCTTCCTGGCCGTGGGGTGCATGATCAAGCTTTAGTGGCTCAACAGTGACAGCATAGTACTGATAGCCTGAAAGACCCCTGTGGCTGGTGGCTTGCCCCATGGCACCAAAGCCGGGGAGAGCCGGGCAGTCACGGCTGGGAGTGTAGGGGCTGACAGACCCCAGCTCTGGCTCTACTGGCCGTACGCCCATAATAAAGCTCATGGAACCGAATATGGTCTGGATGATCCCTGAGCTGGGAGCCTTGGTGGACTGTTTACAGGAGACTTCTGGGTTTGGGGAAGGATGCGGTGTGCTGAGCTGTTCCTGATCTACCATCTGACTATGCACTGCAGCTAGAAGATCAGGACATAAAATACAAAAACAAAAAAAAGAAAAAAAAAGCTGGAAATCAATTCAGCGCATATGTATAGATGCATTGCTCAGTCTAAAATCCATGCAAAAATAAAATTATAGTCTTTACTAAGAATATCTCATGAGCTGAATTCCATTGGTGACTAGAGAGGATTGTAAATTCTAGTTTACCTCTGATGTCATTTAGTGTTGGTGTGTTTGGGGTCTGAGATGCTACAGTCGGATCCTGCCCTCCCGTGACTTCACCTCTGCCATCATGCCTTTCTTCCACATTATAAAGAGGCTCATAATTGAGCACAGACCTGGTTGAATGCAAAGGCTCCAGATCGAAATTGCCAATGGGTGGTGAACAATCGGAGAACTTCAAGCCCTGCTGAGGAGAAAGTGCAGCTAGCGTTTCAAATACTGGAGAGGGCAATTCTGTAGTAGCAGGAAAGGAGGATAGATGAAGGGAACTTTTCTTTGAAGACTGTCCTTGGCGGTCGGACACGATCTTAACACCAACTTTTGTGCTTTCAGTGTTTTGCTCAAGAACTTTCTTCCACTTCAGAGATTTCAAGTCGATTTTTGGCCTTGGGGTGTCTGGTTTTCGGAAAGGTGTCCTTGGAGTGCAGTTATATCCTGTGGTGGGAATAATAGTTTTCGAGCTTGTAGAAGTCGGGGGGTTGAAACAAACTAGCAGTGTTTTGGAAGCAGGGCATTTCTTAGATCCTTTTGGAAATGGTGCCATAGCTCTGGAATGGGAGAGAGCTTCCGATGTTGTTTCCATCTGTGACAGACTGTATGAAGTTTTTTGGCAGCCATGTTTTGAATCTGCAGGACTCCAAATTTCCTTCCAAGCAGGACTGGGAGATGAACTCATCTCATAATGAGGATGTGGACCTGGTACTTCTGTTTTCACTTGGAACTTATCTGAGTGATGTTTCACTTTGACTTCATGGTCAGTAGGAGCTTTTAACTGCATGTTGTGCTTGATCACAGCAGAGCTTCGCTGGTTTGCCAGGTTCTTTTTGCATTCACAAACGTGAGGAGTGCTTGGCAGTCTTGATTGGCTTTGAGGAAGTTCAGAAGACTCTGAACAGCTGCTAATATTCAGAAAATTTGCATCTGCAAAGTTCTGCTGTTGTTTAACATTTGTCAAAGTAACTCTGGTTCCGTTATGCTCGTCACGCAGAGCTCGTCCGAGCGTATGTGGACTGCCCTTGTTGTTGATTCGGTGTGCAGCTGGCAACATCGCTGCCTGAACATGTTCCATAATGGTTGGTGAGGCAGCCTCGAAGGAGGCGAGGGAGCCTGAGGCAAGGCAGCGAAGGGTGCCAGGGCTGCCGGAGGGTCTAGAGCAGAACCAGACTGGGGTGATATTGGCACTGCACTCCGAAACGGGGGAGTCTGAACCACTACTGTCCAGCTGGTGACGCCACAGCCTACGGCAGGTCTTCTTCGACAGCTTCTTTCTTGTTGGAGGACTCTTACTTTTCAATCTGTGAAATACACCTAGAGGTAAAATAGGTTATAATATGGTGAGAAGACCTATAATGCTGAGTGGAACAAAGGTAATATGGTAATATATACACTGGAGATCAAAATTAGAGACCGTTGTAACCTTCAGAAAATTTAGTTGTAATCTTTCTCTGCGCTACAGTCATTGCTGTTCTCTAATTTTGATCACATTTTTTGTAAAAAACAAAGTTTTCATATTGATATGCTTTGGTTATTTTGTAAAATACTGTTCTAGAGGCATGGTGTACCCTTTACAAAAAACTTCAAATGTTGATCAGTGTAGACCTCCAGTGTATAGTAAGTAAATGTAAGACTAGACCAACCTTTTACATCTGAAGTTTCAGAAGTAACCTGTTTTTAAATGAAAAAAATAAGTAATTCTGCACTCCTGTCCACGGTAACATGGTAACGGATTAATAAATAACTGCATTATATTCAGTGTGTCATTAATTAAAGCAACAAACAAGAGCTCTGCATTTAAATTAAGCTGCTTTTTACTTACTTTGTCTAATTTCTGGATGCTCTGTTTATATTTCTTAACGCTGCGCAGGGCCTGGTACAACTTTAACTGGTTCCCGTAACCTCGGGTCCGGTACGCTCGTACGATTCTACGGAACCGAGTTGGAGAAGCCGGAGGAGACGGTGAAGACTCGGAGCTGGAGCTGCACAGCTGCAGAGACCTCACCAACCGACTTAACGAACGTGCCGTTCTTTCTGCATTTGCATCTGTCGTACTCACTTTCTGTTGTTTCAGCTGTGTTTTCGGGTTTCCGGCATTATTAATGAAGGTTCTGCTGAACTGCCTCCACAGCAGCAATTTCCACAGCACTTTTGATTTTATTGTCTTCCTACGCCAGACTGTCTCTAAACGGGCGAATCTTCTCTGTCTAACAGCAGATCTGGGATCAGCTGTCCTTTGCCGACAGTGGGGTTGCGAATGTATCTGTCTGGTGGGGAGGGTTGGATTGAGATTTTCTCGATGGTTAGGCCGCTTTCTTTCATTATTCCTAACTGACGTAGTAGACACAGGCCTAACTTTCATCTTAACTGTAAAGTCGTCATGTTTATGTTGTACTTTTACTGCCTTCTTCCTGTTAGCAGATGGTGAATGTGTGTTGATATTTGCCACCGAAGGACCCTCTGTAGCATCCGATAAGTGCATTGATCACAGAGGAGAGAAGAGAGCTTCACTACAAGTATAAGCTAAAGGCCTGATCTTTTTATGTCATACGGGACTCTTAATATTCAGAAATGTCTGTCTGAAATTAACATAAGATAATGAATTACTGTTGTCTACAAAGTCGTAATCAGTGCATTGGGTTTGCTTACCTTCGGTACGTGCACTCATCCTAATGTTGTCTATATTTTGCGCTTTCTGGGGACATGGTTGCTTGACCCTCATTTTTCTGATCACATCGGAATAGAACAAAAGTACCGATCTTGTTCCAGAAAAGTTTCGAAAACATCAATTAGCTGCTTCAACCGATCATAGACTTTTAAAAAATGCGACACTTTTTAACACGCGTTCTTCATATCGTTTGACGTGTCAATTTCTTTCAAACTACAGAACGTTCGATAAGTAATCCGTGATTGCACAGATGATCGATACCAGCTAGATTAATTCAGAGAATATTCATTTTACGTAGCATAGTAGCTAACACGGAGAAAAATGACAAGCGATTCATTTGCCTTTAAAGGACGACAAAAGATAAAAAGTCTTTTATTTTTTCAAGCAGTTAAAACACTCATGTTGGAGGAACAAATAATTCAAGTAAGAATTACTTGTTTGACTAATGGCACAATCATATCTCTTATTTTAGTTTGTTATTTTGTATAGACTATTAGTCACATTTAATATCCATAGTATGCTCTGGCTGTACCTCATTGCTGTACATAAAAAAAACAACATAGAATACTTGTCTGTGTTGCCTACAGTTAAAGAATACTACCACTATTATACAGTATTATACTAGTATGCCGTTTCAAACCAAAAATGCAATTGTACAAGGATGTGATTTATTATCAAATGTTAAACAATACTGGGATCGTATATGTAAATGATCTTGCAATAATGGCACTGGCAATTCATGAGAGAAGCTAAAAGCAGAGAATATTTTAGCAGCTTGGATAAAACACTGCATGGAAAAAACTGACAGCCACAATTAGTCGTGTTCTCCATAACATAAAAAAATCCATTATCTGATTTCTGAGGACGCTGAAATGAAAGCGTTAATATGTTTTACTTTCTTCTTTTTACACACCATGATTTTTGTTGAGGTCAGCTTAAGATGTCGATCTGATGACGCCAGTTTCTCACCAATGCGGACAGAAATCTACAGGAAAAAACAGTAAGACACAAATCATACTTCATCTTTGAAATGTAAAGGTTGCCTCTGTTTTGCCAAAGGTTATTACTGGCTAAACCATCCCAACCAGCCTTAATGTACCTAGGTTTGATACTATGGTCAGACATGGTTAACCCCCAAAAAAACTATAGGCCATTTTTCCACGCGTTTCATGCACCAGGTAGATATAACCACACTCGGTAGAGGCCCAACAGGGAATTTCATCCTTGAATTTGGCAGTGGGGCTCACCAAACGGAGTCTCAGACCCAAGAGTCCAAGGGCTGCGGAGTCCGTTCCACCAGTCCCACTGCGGGTCTGCTAGCCCTGATGAAATGCCTCTTGTCATTCGCACCCTGCCAAAAAAACAAACAACAACAACAACAAAAAAAAACCACTGATTTGAACACCTGGTGTTGGAACCAGAAGCTCTAACGCAGCACAGCTCCAAACTGCCTTTAAAATATCAAAGCAGCTGCAGTACGCAGACAATTATTTTCCCGAGTTTGAACCGAGACTAATGTTAGCGTATCGCTCTGCACCCAGACGCTCGGCCGACGTGTGTGTGAGTACCTGGAAGGCCTCCCGCTCTATCACATGGCAGGGCCCATCCCCCACTCTATCACTTTGATCAGTGCCACAGTACGTGTCTAAGGAGAGATGGAGGTGCTTAACATAAGGGCACATTCCTTATAAACGCCACCTGTCCCAAATAAAAATGCATGAAAGCAGCAAACCGTGAGCGTCTCTCACACACACACACACACGCGCGCGCGTGCGAGCGTGCACACGTACACACACGATTCCCTGCATACACACACTTCATTTCTAAATTGGGCATCATTCTGAAAGCAAGAGGACAATGAAAGCAAGACGCCAATGTCGACAGGGTAACACCGACCTTGGTTTTTCTCCATTAAGGGCAGTGTGATGTCATCGTTGCCCAGCTTTGTATTCTTCTGTTTTCTAGTCACTCCGGAGACTGCTGGCTGGAGACACCAAAATCACAATTACTCAGCGAAGTTAAAGTAATCTATTTCTCATTACTTTTAAATAAAACCTTGACAAACTATTTAATACCTTCCCTTTAGCACCATTAAGGTTTTATATGACTGAAAATGTGTTACCTTAAAGTGAGTTTTATTCCAGCCTCCTTTGGACAATGTATGCCTTAAATCTTTGTAGGCCCACACAGTCTGCAGTATATGAGATGCAGCTTTGGTTTCTCTGACAGACTGGCTGGGGAATTGAAGATGCACATGTGTTATGTATCCAGTGCTTGTACTGAGATCAGCAAGGATGGCCTTCAAATGCATTTAACAGAATTTGTTCTTCATTACTTCATGTTACTCCTTTTAGTTTTAATGTTCTTTATGTTCAGATACCATTTTTCAGCTTTTGAAAGATTATGAAAGCTTATTAAGGTTTATTATGCTTATAAAAAAAAACAAACAGTGAAGCTTTATTTAAAAAAAAAAAAAAAAAGTTTCTGCTACCTGGTCCTGTTTATGGCCACCAACTTCTGAATGCCCTGTCCCTGAATGAGGAAGCGAGCATTCTCCAGGTTGTCAGTGATGATCTCGTGGATGGTGTTCAGGATCGCCACCACCGTGTCTCCTTCCAGGTTCTTGGCAGGCCTCTGCTGTCCACTGGGCAGGTTGCTGACCAGGTCCCTCATGGTGTAGCTTCCTACAAAGGAAAAACGCACCATCTCAACGGGTCATCTTAACCAACTGTCGTGTGCAGTAAAGGCTATAATGAATACAGTACTAGTTTTTTTTTCTAATTTGTAGGCAGAGCGTGTTACAGTTTTGTATCTACATACATCATGACTCAAAGGGTGGCTAGCTGACTGCAGAGCTGGTGCAGTTCAATGAAAAAGCTCTGTCCTACCACTGGGAAATGGATTCTGTTCCCAGCAATGCCACCTTTATCCGTGGCCAGGAGTCCAGGAGAGCAAAACTGGCCATGCTTTTAATGGAAAGGATTTTTCCATAAAGTTTTTCTCCCTTTTAATAAAGAATGATGCTAATCGATGTAGGATGCATGTACGATGTATGTGTTAGACTTTATTATACTCTCACTGGATCTACTGTGTGATAGGCTTAGACAGGAACTGGAAACTGGAAATGACCAACAGTGGGAATATTAACTAACATTATGAAGATATTTTGGTAAAAGAAAACAATGGAAAAAAGAATGCTTAGTGCATTCTTACCAATTAGATCTTTGTTTTTGTGGTCAATAGCCAGGTTGCGAAGAGCTATAGCGATAGCCCGCACCACTTTATCTGCATCTGAATGGAGCAGTTCAACCAGAATTGGTAGGCCCTTCTCTTTACGCACAGTCGCCCGGATATAATTGGACCACTGAGAAACAGGAGAGACAAAATGATGGTCTATTAAACCATGCATTAATTTCAAAGGAGTCTCATTTACATGTTCGGGTTTCAAAAGATAATTTCAGCGCATTGTAAAAAAGGTTTCTTCATTCAGTCATGGACTTATGTCCTCTAGAAAGTCTCATTTGCTCTTTCTCTCACTGTTTTTTTTTTTGTGTCTCAGTTCTTGGAGAAGAGCTCCACTCACAGCCCAGTGTCCTGCAGACAGGTTCTGGAGGGCCCCTCCAGCTGCCTCTAGAGTATTCTGGTTGTGGCTCAACTTGAGGAGTGACAGGTACAACCTCACCACCTCTGGCTGGTAAAGCAGCTCCAGGCCTACACACACACACACACACACACACACACACACACACACACACACACACACAAACATCAAGGCTGTGAGCTACAAACAGCATAGAGGGCTGACAGGAGTGATTTATAGTCCGCCAAAGTCAACCACAGTATGAAATAGATATGACAGACATTCAGTATGCACAGTAAACCATATAAATGTGATGTGTGATACAGTTCATCATGAACATGTAGCCTACAGCAAAAAAAAAAAAAAGATACATGAAACTTTCTTGGAATTGGTAGTAATGTGGATCTCTGTAACAATGGCATTAATATGCCAGGCAAGCTCCTTTCCTGCTCTCTCTCTATTTAAATAAGACCTTTAAAGCCCTACAGAGGCTCCGCTCAGGCATCAGACGCCCAAATGGCATAGACTAATTCTGAAAGGTATAATGGCAAGGGATGACCTAAGGCATATATCCACAACTTGGCTTGAACACAGAGCTGAAACTCTTAAGAACTCTTTCATAGGCCCTCAAGAGTGTTTAGCGATTCAGCCTGCACACCAACGAGCTGGGTTTCTGATCCGCTGGAATCTCTGCCCCAAACCTTCTTATCTCAGCTGAAGCTTTCTGAAGAAGATGGAAGGGAGACTCAAGGGACAGGAGCTTCCACGGGGAACAGAGCTGTCAGAATCTGTTTACATTGTCAACACCCACTCGATTCCCTGACAGTCACAACGAATCAATAAAAACGCATTAGACCATACGAATATATAATGCTGTGTCTTCTCGTATTCGTGTAAGCAAGTTCTTCTGTGCAACCAGCTGCATGGATTATCTTGTTTACTTTCTCTGCAAGAACCTGCTCTTGCTTTCTGCTTGTGACACATTCCAAAGTCATCTTGAATTCCAGAAATAAACAACAAAACCAGGGCAACCAAATCTGACACTCAACAGGAACCGCTGTATTTCAAGTCTGGAAACATCAGCTCATGGGCTGTCGTGAGAAAACGATATGAAATAAAATGATCTGCACTGTGGCAGGATGCGTGGAACACAGGGCAGGAAACACATAAACAGATAACACTGGCCTGAATTTGATCACAGACCTTCGCAGTTCAACCGATATCATTTTAGCTGAGAAACGATTCAGATAACAGTGAGCTCAGATATTCAAGTCTGTGAAGCGTATGTGGCCAGTCTTGATGACCCAGTTACATAAAATTACAAAACATTTGTCCTTAAATACAAAGCCATCTAAGAACAAAATCTCTATACTGATCTTTTCACATAGGCAAAATGTGCTAAACCACCTTGCTACAATGAGACCCAAACACTAGTGTAACAAGTGCACATCACACTTCACAGCATCATCACGTTGCAATTTCTCTGCTCATAAAACACCTTTCCCTGGATACTTGACACAGCAGCTGAACACATTTAATTACCTTCCTACACACAAGGAACGCCGTCTCAGATTGGACTTCATGTCCACTTAGATTGAAGCACTGGTCTCAACTGACCTCAGCTTCTGGCACACTTCTCAAAGCCAAATATGTGTCCGTCAGTAACCAACCAGCTCTCCTCAGCAAAGCGGATCCCACATTCTCTCTTTCTCCCATCTTAACATGCACTCAACTTCAGGCTAAATGCCGTTGTGCGCTGAATACAACTCCACAGTTCTGCTCTGTATTTATTACACCACGGAGACCTCAGGTCTACCCGTTGGAAGTCCACGCGCAGTACATTAAAACTAGTGCCTGCCATTAGTGTGGTCTACTGAAACATTTATTTTTCATCCACCACAAGAGATGATGGATTAAGTTGTTTTCCTTGTAGTGGTGAAAGCATCCACATGAAATATAGTCATGAAGAGTGGTTGTGGTTAATATAGAGGCGACTACGGAGGCGAGGGTCCACACCTTTCGTCGGCATCGTGCGCTTGGGCATGTCCAGTGTGCTGTACGTTTTGTCGCTCGCTCCGTGTCTCCTGCCTGAAAAGGCCACAGGACCGTCAGCGACGCAACACTCTGAGCCGATCAAAAAACAAAACCAAAAAAAACAAAAACCGAACAACTCTCAAGCAATGAGTGCTGGCGTTGTCCTAAGCCTGAGTACATGTGGGAGGTAGTGTGGGTGTTGGAAGTGGGAGTGCTGAATAAATCGAGTGTACGTGGCATGATGGGAATAAAGGAATCAAGGTTTTCCCAACACAGACTACAGAAACCCATGAGGCAAGGCAGGAACAGAAACAGACTCACAGTGATTGAACCACTCCTCTGCGGGTGAAGACAGTCAGAGCGACAGTGTAAAAGCAACCACATGGAGGGGGGAAAAAGACACACACCATGGCAGAGTGCACGTGACACGCGAAATGGGACATATTACAACAACAGCCAGTATTATTAGCTTCTACAGACATTCTGAGGTTTGGGAAACATCTACCGATGCAGGATTTAGTGCTTCAAGATGTCATTATAAGATATCAGTACATTCAAAAAGGCCATAAAGAGCACTGTAGTTGTGACCTTCTCTGGATCATAGAATCCACTCATAGTGAGGCCAGTGGGATTTCGTGGCCAGCTGCTGTGAAACTGTAAGCAGTAACAATCCCGAGTCGATCTTTGCAGACGTTTGTCAACTAGGCGGCCGCCCCCCTCGCCGTACCTCGGCCGCTGAAACAGTGCGGTTCGTCCTTCTTCTTCTGACATCCGCGAGGTTTGGTGGGTGGAGCGGTGGGGTTGCCGTAGAATCTCTCCGCACCGGGAACCTCTTTGTGAACATGGTAGGACAGGTTCCGCAGGATGCACACGCAGTTCTCCACAGACTGGGCAGAGCACAATCGACAAAGGGCTCAAGAAAGCCAACGGACCAAAAATTAAAAAAAAAAAAATTTGCCGTGGCCGACCACCAAGCGTTTTCATTTTGTATTGCAGGACATGACAAGAATTCCTCACTGGAAAACAGATTAAATATAATACTGCAGTACAATAAGAGTGTAATATTAAAGGCAATATCTAGGTCCAAGTGTACGGCTTCAATACGTTATGGAATTCTACCAAGGCTCCATGGTTGTTTTTGTTTTTAATGTGTTAATGTATCTGGCCTTTGAGTTCATGAGGCAGGCCATGCAGTGATCCTGTTACTGCTTCCTACCTTGTTATTCATGTCCCTCTTAGTCACAGCGGAGTAGAGGGCGTGAAGAAGAGCATCCACGAGTCCCTCACACTCGCGCATCCGCTGACGAGCCTCAGCCCCGTCTGAACTCACGTTCCTGCGGGAGGTAGAGCTCCTGTAAGCTGCACAGAAATGCACCAGGACGGTACCACAGCCTCGCAGATCGTTCTCACAGCTGGACCAGCCACATACAAAATTGTTCATTGGTTTAGACGCGACACCAACCGCTTTGCTGGCACCGATAACAAAGTCCAGCAGATATAACACCTGGCGTCTGGCACAACATGCACAAGTACCTTAAGCATCCAGAAGTGTTTTTGAAAACTGTGGTCCATTCTGGATCTCCAGGCCTAGAAGGGTCATTGGGATCCCCTCTTAAGCCTGAGTGTGGGATGATAATCTCATCTGTCAGGGTCTGGAGCCCGTGGTTGATGACGACCATTTTCAGGGGTTCGTGAGAGGAAAGATTCCATAGCGTTCCTGTAAGGTTAGATTACAAAGCTTTTACTTAAGGGAAGTGGTATGAAAAAATCATCCTCTTTGTTTATACACTCACCAACCAGCCTTGCACCTGCATCCACTGGCCACTTTATTAAAGCTCTTAAACGTATGGAAGCTGCCCTCCTTCTGTTGACCTGCATGCTGTTGTCAACCACCTTCCACACTATTCATCACCACCCAGCTGTTCAGCACAGGACCATTGCTGGCCAGACATTAATGGGGGGGGGGGGCATTCCCAAAAGCAACACTCACATGATGCAGAGCTGGTGAAAGTATATCAGGCAGTAACTGAAGTGCTGTTGTCCGAAACTAACAACAGATGAAGGGCTGGACTGTGGCCAGTGCAAATTGTGCATGGGCCATAAACTCTATGTGAACACCTAGACACCTAGTGTTTCTACAAAAATGTTTTTTCTAATCAAGTGGCTGATGAGTGTGTGTGTGTGTGTGTGTGTGTGTTTGTGTACCCATACAGCTCAGTAACTAATCATCATTCACAAACATACATATGAAAAGGGACAAACCTGTGACTAACTCGCGGACCTCCATATCGCTGGACTTTCTGAGCAGCCTTAGCAGTGCAGGGATGCCATCACTGTTCTTGATGGCCACCTTGTTGAAGTTGTCCCTGCCGAAGGAGATGTTGCGTAGGGCACCGCAGGCCTTGCGGTAGACCTCCACCTTGGGGTGGTCCAGCAGAGCCACCAGCACGGGGATGCCCTGGAGCTCCCGCACGTCTTGCTTCACCTTGTCGTTCTCGTAGCAGAGGTGCTGCAGGTAGGCGGCGGCGTTGGACTTGACCGGGTCCATTGGGTGGCTCAGCATGGCGATGACCTCCCGCAGATTCGGGTCCCTCCAGCGCGGGTCCTTGCGGATTGTGTCCAGACTGACCATGCTGGCGCGCTTTTGCGGGATCAGGGTCTGCATCCTGTAGAGGTCCTGCAGGTAGGGGTGCACAAGCGGGCCCAGGTGGTCGTCCACCGGCAGGTCCAGCGTGGGTCTCAGGTGGAGCGTGGCTCCCATCATCGGATGGCTGATGGCGGGGATGATTCCTGATCTCAGGTCAGCGCCGTCCTCGTCCCTTTTAGACGCTCCGTTGCAAACTGACGCGCCCTGACCGATTCGACTGAAGTCTCGGTGAAGAGGAAGGGTGTAGCAGTTCTCGGGTAAGTAGTTCCTGGCGGGCAGGTTGGAGTAGGGTGGAGGGTACTGGAAACCATGAGGCATGGTGTCATGACCGCCGAGGGGACTCTGGAGGGAGCTCTGAAGAGCAGCCTGCTCGCTGACATTCTCCCCCGGCGTGTCGCACGAGGTGCTGGCCTCAGCTATGGCCTCGGCAGAAGCAGCGCCAACACGTTCCTCCACTGAGACAGACAGAGGAGAAACGCTCTCCGTATCGGGCGAGCCTTTCTGAAATACCTCTGTGGCAACAGCTGTAGTTTCCTGAGAAAGAAAATGTTATTGAGGTATTTTGTCACTCAGCACTGATGCTGTGTATGAAAAGTGCAATAGATATAAACTTGTCTTGCTTTATCTCGCCTCTGCATGTTTTTCCTTGTAATCACTGAATCATAATCTCGTTGAATTCATTCTTAAATTCGATTGATGTTATGATATTATTATTATAACACATTAGGGATAGAAGCTCTGAATGAAAGCAAAAAATTAAGAAACATCTAACCATTTATTCCCATAATTGTGCAATGATTTTTACTGTGCTGGCAACAGGCGAGGGTTGAATATATTTATCCGAGTACTTGACTTGCACAGCTTATGCAGAAACAATTTTTCACTCGGCTGAAAATTAGTTTAATGGGGGCGTTGATGTATTGCGGTTTAGAGGAGCTCCTGTTAAGCCCAGTCAGTAAATTGCCAACAGCGGGCCAGTCTGAAGAAATGAAGTGGATCCAATTTACTTTAACCCGAAATCTACTTTAACCCATTGGATAGCTTGTCTATACCTATAAGATGTATATTGTCAATGACTCCTATCTATCTGTCTATAGACAGAGAGAGAGAGATTGATTAATTTATATCAAGTAATTATGACTTCACCCTAACCCATGATTAAAATCTAAGCTTTGAATAATAACAGTGGCATTTGCAGTGTATAAAAATGAGCAAGCCTAGATTCTTTTTGCAACTGTTCTATAGTTGTATAGTGTTTAATGAATATCTTAGCCTGCTCACCTCAGGTGGTTCTGGCACCACCTCCTCATGAGAACTGCAGGCAGTGAGGGGGGTCAGCTCAGTGTCAGGGCTGCAGGACTTCTCTGTGCCTAATCTTGAACTCTCATCAATCTGTAAAGACAGTCCAGCAAAATCACACCACTACTGGGAGATGCTCACAGTCCAGCAAAATCACACCACTACTGGGAGATGCTCACAGTCCAGCAAAATCACACCACTACCACTAGATGCTCACAGCAAAAAAAAAAAAAAAAAATTTGAGACACGATTTGAGACACACGTGCAAAGTTTGCAATTAACAAAAGCTTAAACTTTTATTAGAACAATGTCTAAATGATCTAGTGAAATATTACCGAAATCACTAAGTGAGAGAAGCAAAAACAACATACGCAATGCAATTTATGTGTTATATTTAAAACTAAAAATGGTAGTGGCCAGATATAAACCATTTTTTGGCATTTCGCCTGTTGCTATTCACTAAGTACCGCGTGATTAAGCTAATGGAATATCACCATGGGGCAGATAATACACAGCTTCCATCTGCTTTTATCATCGCGGCTGCTGCATTAACCCATCCTCCACACGGTGATGTGTGCCTACATTAGCCTCCGCGTTCTGGAGGCTTCCGTCGGCGGAAGTGAGAGTGGACAGGTCGGAAGAGGGCGTGTCCAGAGCTTCCTCTGCGGCCGGTGTCTCCTCTGTCTGCTCTTTAGTCTGCCTCTTTGACAGCTCTGCCAGAGGGTCGTCTGGGCTCTGCTCCTGCAGACCAACGAGAGCGGAAGAGAGATCCGTTTAAGAGGCCTCAGCCGTAACGGAGGCTGACCTGAGCGGAATCGTAGAACCAGCCATCAAAGTCAAACCGAGAGGCTCTTTTTTCGATAGTTTTCAGAGAAGCTCTTAAAGAAGCTTTAAGGAAGACGCTGATGCGTTTCATTATTGTCTTCTCTAGTATACTGATGCGTCTGATCGGTCCCTCGTCATTGGGCCTAAACATAAAACAAACACTTTAGACAATTAGAACTATTTGTTTAGAGCATGATAAAACAAAGCACTGCAAAAAAAAATGCAATTTAGTGAAATTACTTTTTGCTCACAGCTGGACCTTTCACAAACATTCTCAAGAAAAAGAACTGCTTTTTTGCAGTACTTAGGACTTCTTAAGGCTCGGACTGTTCCCTTCACCAAACAAGAGACAGACAGGAGTACACATGGTTGCTGCTTCTCAGCCAGCAGTCATCGTTCTCCCATCTCTCTGAGTAATTATCAGCCTCTTTATGGCTCCTGCCGCAGGTACGCAGTCCTCAAATCATACAGCGATCTCCTTTAAATGACGTGATGACTGCCTGATGAGGCTGTTATGGGAGGCAGAGCGTTTATAGAGTGGACGAACGGATGGATGAAGCGTCTGCACTGCAGCATGCCGACAAATGGCTGATCGCTCAGGAAACAAACATCAGCCTTTTCGATAATAAATCACCATATGCCAGAGGACCCGGGTCGTCTCGCTCTCGTGAGAGGCAAGATGTAAACACGTCAGTGAAGATCTCGCCTCCTGCCTGATCCATGCAGCTCTCTCAGACAGACAGCGGTCATCGCTGGCTAATAGCAAGCAATGAATGTTTACAGACAGATGTGACTGCCATAATAAAAACAGAGATAGATCTACATTCCTGAAAGCGAGAGGGGCAAAAATAGCGACAGCACTGCACACCTGCAGTCTTCGGAGGTCTCGTTCCGTCAGGGTGTTGAGAAATTGTCGTGATTAACCTCAGACTCGTGTACTGGCTTTACAAATGCCGGTGCAGCCCGGCCTGTGCTAGCAATCGGGACAGGAAGGGGTAACGGAAGACAGGAAAGCGCAGTTCTGTCAGCTGGGATTTGCCTTCCAGCCTAGTCTGTCAGTCTGTAGACTGTTGTGCTCATGGGTAATAGGAGGCTCACTGATCACTCAGCCCGAGTCACGAAACCTCCAAAACAGTGTGCATAAACATCTCACCTTAATGGTGCTTCTTGTCACTCCATCTCCCAGGCTTTACACCCCCTACCACACACACACATAAACGTTCTGATGTGACTGTTCCAGCACGCAAATGAACGCAGAATTCATCGCCTCTTCATCTCTTCCCTTCCTCCGTCGGCCACGGCGCTCAATCACTCTTTCACGAGCGCCTTCGTTCCTCCGAGTGGAAACTCTTATCGCTCTCGCTACACATGCCCGCGGAAAACGACAGCTTAACGTTTTTAATGAGCTGCCGCTGCCCACTCAAGGACACGGCGGGCGCACGCCGGCCGTAACATCAACCCAGAGTCAAACGAGTTATTCACCAGTGACAGAGTTCAGTGAATGAAAGGTGAAAACACTCAAAAACACGTAGCTTTGTGACCCACACCCCCCACCCCCCCACACGGGACGCCCGAACTTAGTTGTGCTGATCAGGGCATGAGACAGCTCCCACAGTTCGGTACCCGGGGATAGTTATTTTACATCCAGCTTTGCACAGTCTCTGCCTCTTATATTCTCCCACGCTCGACTCCCACGCCTCATCTCCCGCCGCCGCCGAGAGCTTTGCCAGCCGCCCGAAGTTGCTCGGCGTGCGGTGCCAGTTGCCCGGGCCGACTCAAGCTGACAGCGACACTTCACAGCAGTGCCATGCACCTCTGCAGTGTGCCTGCCTGTCTTAGCGGGAAACATCACTGCAACAGGGCGAACACAT
>JAOXYF010000015.1:13415075-13469677 GCA_028565775.1 Sternarchorhynchus goeldii
ACATTTTTTAAATCAGGTCCTCTGGTAATTTTCTCAGCTATGCAGCAGACGAACCCCTCGGAAGCACACCAACATCCGTGAACGTTGTCATGGCGAAGTTTGCCATGACGAAGAGGAACGTGACGCCAACGCATGCCGATAGAGTGAGGGACACATTTCTCTACCAGCCAAGGACACCTGAGATGGAAAGAAAGGGGGAAGACGATCACAAACCAAGCCCAGCGCTCCTCAGCGGCTATTTCAGCTCCACGCAACCATATAAGTGGAGCTTCCGCCAGGCACATGCACTGTCCTCGTTTTAGCTGTCACAATGGGCTTTGCTTCTCCACAACTTTTTTTTTTTTTATTATTCAGTCCCTCAGAACTTCTTTTGATCAGGGAACGTTGAAAGATTTCTAGCTGTTGCGTCCTGCCTAACTAAGACCCCTCGTATAGAATTAGGAGCCTGTGGGTAGAATATATCTCCACAGTACAAAGATGAAAGTGCGGATAGATCCAAAAAGAAAAAAAGCAAAGAAAAAAGAGATTAGTCTAGGGGAAGATTCAGCACACAGAAGGAGATTAGAGGGAAAGGTAACCACTCTCTCTGGACTACTCAGGAATCGGCAGATAAGACACCCTGGGCTCACATACGTCGGACTACACTAAACGTAGCACAGGAGGTGATTAATGTCACGCAGCCAGGCTTCAATTAACACTATTAACTGCTGTTAAACTGCAAGCATTTAATCTGACATGTTGTTTTTACTGGGAGTCCAGCAATGCAGAATAGTTTTGCCAAAAAATATATATATATATATATATTTTAGTGCCACGAACGCTCAATGACACCAGATCATTTTAAGGAGCTACTGGAGGAGGTTCAACGCAAGACCAAATCTGCAGCCTATTTGTAAACAGCACACGCCTGTACCAAGCCCTGATCAAGCTCTTGTAAAGCAGTGCAAGGGCTCTCAGTCACTGTTTAGGTCTTATGGTTCAGGCTCGGCCCGTTCAGGTCCTCAAAGGGCCCGCCCAGCCGCCACCCTCTCTGGGAATCAACCCTGCCCGACCTGTCTCCATAGAAACGGGTCGCAAATGGGAGGGGCTGGGGCAGGGGCTCTCTCTGAGGGACTGCCTGGAGTGCTCTGCCAGTTGCATTTCCATAATCCCAGATTACAGATTTGGGATTACGGAGCGCTGTGCTGATCCACGCCAAGATGCGGCATTTAGATGTGGAAATCTCTAGTACATCTGATGGTAATAATCAAAATAAATGTATTTTTTTAAAATACTAATAAAATTCCAACTCCAACAAAATGGTCAGTTCAGGAGAATTCCCACTTTCGTCACTGGTCTTTCCTGTAGCACGTGTCTGGGGAACTTGCCATAATGAGCGACAGAAGCTCACAGATCCTCATAAATGCTGAACCTTCACTAATGTTGCTTATCTGCCGAGACATTATTTATTGCCATGGCTTCCATTTACAAGCAAACGAACAATGGCAATGCGGCAGAATCCTTCATGCATGAGAGCTTATAAAATCCTGCTCGACACATTTTTAGTGTGAGAAGTATTTCTGCATGCGACAGGCAGTTCACTCTAGCAGTCCTGGTATTTTCGGTGAAGCAGAAACGTGTTCATCACCAGACCTGCTGGCTTTATCTTTCCCTGCTGGCATGTGGGACTGTGCCTTCAACATACAACAATTTGTTTGATATATTAGCCATGATTTTATGCTGAATTTTTCTGTGTATTTTTGCTTCTGTTCTGTCTGGAATATACTGTACAATATATTATTCTACCTCCTTCCAGACATCTCTGTAGTACTGACCATTATTTTATTCTACTCTGTTCTATTCTATTCTCTAAAACAACAAATTGTCATTATCCAAATATTGGTCATTCCATAAACATGTTTTTCAAAAGGGAAATCATGAGAACAAAGCCCCTATACCTTTAAGAACCTCATTTCTTCTCAAAAGGATTACTCTGAATACCTCGGCAAGACCTGCACATCACCGATTTCAGACCATCTGGACTGCAACAAGAGTTCATTATCCTGCATCCCTCCCAGACAGGCTCCAGTGCTTAACAAACCCAGTGAGCCATTTTAAACCCCATTCGCTGTCTGCATGAAGCCTTCACTGAAAATACATCAGTGGACTTAATATAACAATATTAAGCATCCTCCTTTTGGATGGACTATACAAAATGAGAGATACTAATGAGAAATCAACTTACCGTTTCATTTCATCAGCTGTGTTGCAGATACGCTGTGAATGCAAACTGCACAAAACCATGCTGGAGAGTGAACCTGCGCCCAAGCTATGGTATCATTCACAAGACTAAGTTGATGACACTGAGAACCAAAGGTCAATGTCCCTCCTCCATGTTTAATTAGGCTCTTGGGTTTCTAGAAAATTCTTAAGGCATGTGTTTTTAGGACAGGTGGACCCCCAACTTGTTTGCTACCAGGTGAAGTGATCTGCGTAAAAAAAAAAAAAAGTTGAGAACCATTAATGTGACTCTATTAAAGGAGCTAGAGTAAAATAAAGCAAAGCCTGGCTTTGTAAGGACTAAGTAGACAGCTGATCCTACAGCTGAAGTCCTCACTTCAAGAAGGGCTTTTGAAGTATTCACTTCAAAAACCAGACAGAGGACTTTCTTCTCAGCTAACCTAAGCCTTCTGGTGGGCAGCCAGTCCGCAGAAAGCAGTGGTGGACTGGTGTTAACGTGCACTGTGGTGCTGTCCATGGGGTGTGGCCTCTCCCAGGATACCCACTGGTCCAGTTCTTATACTGAATGCAGGTATTATAGGAATGAAATGAATTTCTCAGATAAATGAACCTTCAGTAAGCGGCATGCTGTTGCCTCAGTGGGACTATTTATGGCAACTTCGTCTAAGCAAACAAAAGCCGAGCTGACCGACATTAATTCTGCCTACGGAAGGATTGATGGTGGACTCCAGTTCTCTCTGTAGCCATATTAGTGTTGCCATGATGTAATCTATCTCAATGGCAGGAACCAGTGATTAATCTCAGAAATAAGATCCTCTTAAAATGGTGCTTTACATTAGCTTGGCACTGGAGGATAGGAAAGTGCTGTTTACTACAGAACTGCTATATTGTGACGCACATGGAAACGTTGGGGGAAAGCCCAACCCGTTCTTTACAACAGTCGCTAGAAAATACAGACCGTGGTGGGTCTTATAGGCTTGAGAACACAGTGCATCTACAGATGCCTAACATATTGCTTGGAATTACCTGGTAATTGCAAAGGTGGGTGCTTTCACTGACATTCCAGTTCAAATCTCAGTTGTGCCATGTGCCCTCTGAACAATGGGTCATAATTCTATAATTCCAGAGAGGAATTATAACTTTTTCAGGCCAAGGTTTTTATTTCGGTTTGCTCCTCTTAGTAGTGCTAAGCGATGCAGCATGGCTGGCATGACTGTCTAGTTCGGAAACAACATGGAGGACAGCTCATGTGTGTTGGGGAAGAATCTATATCAACACCAAATCCAAAAGGCCTACTTAGCTTGGGATGAAACCAGTTTAGCTTTGGGACAATTGGGAAACACTTTCAATTGCCCAAAATTAATCTAATAAACTTATGTTACAGGAGCTGTTTCCAGCAGACCTGAGGAAGGTGGAACTAATGTCAAAGACCCAGTGGTTTCAGCTCATTACCTTGCACATCTGATAGCCATTGGCTGCAGTGTTTAAACTGCTGAAGCTCTGTTGGCAGATATGTGACATGGGAAATCTCTATTGCTCCTGCACCAACACTTACTGTGTGGATGAATAAAATGAAGAAAGAGCAGAGGGGTGTGAACTTGGGGGAAAGGTGGATATTCGAGTCATAACAGAAGGAAATTAAACTGCGCTGAAGTGCACCCACATTTGATTTGGCCTTTTTTTTTATTTCAGTGTGAGATGAGCAGCACGGGCTCATGTTTGTTTACTCTAACAGCATAGATTCCTGGATCAGTGCATTTAAGAATTCCAGAACTGGCATTCATTGGGCCTTTACCAACACATTTGGTTAGTCTTATACCAGGAATAACAGAAGTGCCAGATACTTTTAAATTCTAACCTTACATTCAGCAGATTTACATACAATCACTGAATTCAGTTTTACTGCAGTAAACGCTCTTCTTTTTCACCACTACCTGTAACCACTTTATATAAACATGATCTGCATTATAAACAACTAATCTCAAGTCATTTGACATATATATACACTATCCACATCCTAAAGTCTATCCCAAAAGAGTTAAGACGCGCCAACCCCACTCAACCCCACCCGTCTCCATGTCTCTGGCTCCCCTGAAGGCAAGAGTGAACAAAAACCAGTACCGTCTCAACAGAAAAGGTCAGCAAAGAACAAGAGCTCCATCAACTTGTATCCACTGACAACATCTGACTAAGATACACCCACAGACCAGAGTTTGAGCCTAATGTAAGATACACTGATGAGGGCTCTGTACAACTGTATGATCTTGTATCAGCAGATCCACTCGAAACACCCAATCTTTTTTATCTTGACATATTCACTTAGGTTTTGGTGATGTATGTAGCCTGGCTATGAATACAGAGCAGGCCTACAGTTTAAAGTAAAAACAGATTTAAGCACAACAATAAATCTCCATTATGTACAGAAATCGAATGTCTACTTTTTATGTACTTCTTTTTATGTACTTTTTATATACTTGTGTACTTTATAGCTGAACACACCAAGCTATTGTTTCTTGTATACTGTATAGAGATCGTTCGTTTACTTTTCTCAGTCCAGCATCCTGTCCTGTTTCTGTCATTTTGTAAATTAGACAAAGGCCTGTGCGAGTTATTCAAATTTCGCAAGTACTAATATTAGTGAAACACCTTACTAATACTGATCCGTCCTAAATAAACGGACAGATCAATTAAGTTAAAGACAAACATTTAAAACGTATATCAAATCATGACTTTACTTTTGTTGTGTTCAATTCTGTATGAGCCTCTGAGTAAATGCTACAGTGCATCTGAAACCTGCGAATATCGTTTTTGTGTTTATGGTAACAATGTTTCCGAAGTATAGAAATAAATAGTCTGGCGCCCATGTTTGACTCGTGCAGTATAATAACGTGAAAACGAAGAACAGCGTGGAAGGTCCCCGCAGGAGACTGGCGGCAATGGACACTGCGATGCGCGCGCACACTCTAAACTTCTCTCCGACATTCTGCAGTATCATTGCATACTGCTGAAATACGAGCCTAATTAATTTGTCAAGAAATTGGTCTGAAGGCAGAGCACCAGAGTATGGACGTTGCGAATACCCTTGATATGCGCTATTCTTGGGATCCGTGGGGGGAAAAGGCCTCTAATGCCATTCAAAGAGTAGACCACGGTGTACATGTAATACACGTTAGCACTCGTGCGATTTTTTAAACTAGATGAGAACTCCTAATGCAAAATTACGTTAAAAACTTGTTTTACCGCAATTAGAAGAAATATTTCTGTGTCGACATGTTGCGTTTTTACTGAACCGACATATGAGCTCTCCGGTCTGCGTTAAACAATCCCAAAAATATACAATCAATTAGAATAAACCGTCCTGCAGGACTGTTTTGGCTGGTCTACAGAAGAGGTTCAACGCCCTCTGGTGGCACACGGCTGAACCTGCACCACTGCAGTGTGTGCGCCAGTAACGAAACGCGTATGTTCAGTAAACTGTCACTGCAATTGGCAGGTTTCCGGTACTGCACCGGTAGGGGCCTTTAAATGCAAACACGCTAATTAAATGTGTGTGTGTGTGTGTGTGTGTGTGTGTATATATATATATATATATAAATATAAAACTGCGCATATATATGCACAGTTTTATACTATTAGTTAATTGCTTCAGCAGTAAAATATCGATGAAAAAATCACAATCAGTTGGAGCAAAAAAACAAAAGCAGCCATGAGGAGCCACGTCACTAACACAGTTACTCAAATAGCGCAACGGTAAACAGATGCAACACGTTCTGCATAATCATTGCCAATTCTTGTCAAAAACATTCGTCGTCAAGAACGCTCAAATGCGGATAATACTGCCGCATAAATCACAGTGGGACAGGATCTACTGAAAAACTCTACACGGCTCAGTGAACGCGCAGTTACTGGAGTCTGCTGAGGTAATTGCGGGCTAACTCCCGCCCACCTCCCTTGTCTGCGTATTCACAGTTGAGCTCGGCTTTTAGGAAACGCTGAGGTCACATGTAGAATCCCTCCTGCAGCTTTTTCATGCGCTCCACTACAGACTCCCACCTCTAAAATTACAACCTGCACACTGACAATTGAAGGTTATTAAATCGCAGGAGAATTGTGCAGAATTGACTCAATTTATTGAAAACACTGGAATCAAACTCGCTCTCTTTTACAAACATGAACATAAAGTATAAAAAATAGATCATTGTGTATTAGTAATTATGCAGATTAAACAAATATTTCAGTTTAATAAAGTATTTATAAGTAAATATTTTCTTAGAACCATGCAACTTTTTTTAAAGTAATACATGTGCTGAGAATTTAAAATACTCATTGTTAAAGGTGCAGAGTAAGTGAAGACTCCAGAGGTTCAGAAATGACAGGACGCAAGCACATGCGCAAGCACATGCAATGTAAATGCATAATCATCCAAAGCCTTGCAATTTTACTGCTATTAAATTAAGTCGCTCAGAAACAAGATGCTAAAGCCAAAGAGGTTTTCAGACTGCCACAACACGTAATATGGCTGTGTTTAGTGCCCCCCCACCTCCCAACTGAAGTGTATTCAACATCCATAGTTACTATAATGCAGCAATGTAAAAAATTATAAATTACATGTATACAAATTGTGTCAAGAGGATGGACAGGAGAAAGTGACATTTATCAATATCAAACCCTTATGCAAGTCAACAGGTGTCAGCGACCTGTTAAATGATCAACCGTAACCATATAAATCCAAAGCCTTTTTGAAAAAAGCTTTTCAAAGAGTGCAACACAGGTGGAGGTGCTTAACCGCTAGAAGGTTTGCTAGTTAGGCTGTCGTATGGGTAAATGTAACGAGGTGAACGGCCTCGGGCTGAGGAAGTTTGAGCTTGGGAGCCAGCTTGGAGGAAGCCTGCTGGGAGATGAAGTCTCGCTGCTGCCGTGCCTGTTCGTCGCCTTAACGCCCGGCCATCTGAACGAGAAACGGGAGACCAATAAGTGTTTCAAACTCTCCAGCAGTAATGAAGGCGCGGCTGAGACGTAATGGGGAAAACCGTACTTCTGTCTTTGAGATTCGGGGTAAGATGAAATAATGTTGCTCCATTCGGCCACGCAGGGGCAGACCAGTGGATCGAAGTCAAGACCCATCAGTGCCACCAGGACATCACTGTCCAGCTTGGTAGGAGAGTCACTGTTCAAAGGGGCAAATTAAAAAGACATTTACATCAATCCCTTTAAATTGAAGTTATTTTACCTCATGCCAAACTAAGCATTTCAGTTCACCTTTAAGTAATAAAGGACTGTTCAGTCTGATCTATGAAAAGGTAACAGAGGTTTTGCTTATTTGAACTAAACAGTAGCGAAGTGAGCAGTTCGAAGGCTCAAATCAGCTGATTAATCAGCTGGGACCCATTATTGCCCACCTACCGGCAAGCTTCGCGCAACTTCACATAATGTCTAGCAATTACTGGAGGCCAGGAAGAGTTTGTTCAGTTTTGTAGCAATGTCAAGAAGGGGCCGTGTTCTGTACTGTGAGGTGTTTTGTATGCATGGATAGAACCACAAAGAAGTCAATGGTTGAAATTCATTTTCATCACTGTGTCCTCCACTGTTCCAATTATTTTACTGTGTACCCGGCGCTATCTAGAGGACAGCTTAAAAAACGGTGTGCAGTTCGATGCTGGATTTCCTTAGATCCTATTTAGCTCCAGCTGTGTGTGGCCCAACAGCTTCTCGGCTGTCCTTAACTAGCTAATCTTACCATGTTTTAATGGTTTTGCTAATCAACTGCAGGCCCACTTAAACTAAAATTACAATCATTACAAGCTTCTGCTAGCCAGACAAGGTAATGATTTCTAAAATTTCACACACACACACTAGAGTTTACAGCTGCTCTTCTTAGCAGAAGATAAGTAAGTGTTTGCAGATTGCAAGGGGCATAACTATTCTGGCAACTGACCAATCAGAACACACTGGGGTCTTTTCAGACAGAGGGTAAAAAGAAATGATTTTTCTATTACTGAACAGTTTCTATTACTGAGTTTCTTGAACAATGAAGCATGTAAATCTATACTAGGAGAACCCAAAAATAACATTATGAACATTGAAAATGAGTATAATTGGTTCCCTTCAAAACAACTGTAATCAGTTGTGCAGCTTCCTGATTAAAAAAAAAAAAAAAAAAAACCTTTAGTCCTGCTGGCCCTTTGTAGGCCAGACAGAATATGGCTACAGGAATAGCTTACCCGGCTAGAAAAACAATCTGACACAGTTCCTCTGCTGGGCTCCCTTCCTCTGTTATGCTGCATGTAGATTTGTAGGAGGAGCTAGTAGATGTAGAGCTGCTCAGATCTTTCTCCTCGCAGCTCCATGGAATGGCATGGGTCAAGACACCCTGTGCAGGAAACAAGCTCCGCCCACTTCCATCCTCCTCTGTGCCTTCATCCGCCGTGTAGTATTCCTCTGAACCAGAGTCATTCTCCTCGGCTCGCGTCCATGCCGACTCTCTCGAGGAGCTCGCGTTTGCCAGATGGAGGTCATCGCTTCTTCCAGAAGTGAGCAAATCCAGGCCAGAATCCACAGTACTCTCTGCACTGTCTCCAGAAACCTGGTCGAAGGAAACCCTTTCAAATTCCTGCAGCAGGTTACACACAGGGAACCGTTCCTGTACACATCCGGAGCCAATTTCTTCAGGGTGCAGTGATGTCCCGGAGGCACAAGAAAGCAGTTCATTAAGGAATATCCCAGAGGCTGAACTGGGCCCCTTTTCCTGTCCTGTAAAAGATGTTGTGAAAAAATTAAGCATAGCTCTTTCTATCCCTGCCCCACCGAAGAAAAGACTAAAACAAAGCAAGAAGCCTATTCCCTCGCCTTTAAATCCCCAAGACTAAGCCTTACCAGAGATTGAAACAGGATTTTTTAAATACACCCGTTTCTTGTTTGAAGTATTTGTCTTTTGAACGGTGTCGTTCAAATACTTTTCCAACATTTTCAAGCCATCTTCTGTAGATAGGTCAGTGAAGCAATTCAGAAAGTCCCAGTATTCAGCCCAGGGGTACCCCATCTCATGTGCCAATTCCCTGTCAACAAAGACAGCTACTATTGTACAGAAACAAATTATTACCAACTGCTACTAAAACTAGACAAACACACCCATTTTAATTACTTAGCCTTTTCTAAGATGCATTCTAAACTTATCTTCATACCTTCCAACTCGCTCAGCTCCTCTGTCCGAATCCGACTTTAAAATGTGATGAAAATATATGGCTCTGTCACGCGGTGGCGTTTTCCACAGTCTGTGAAACTCGTCCGCCTGTAGAAGGGATCTTAATTAGGCGGTCAGGAGACGCGGTGACGATGCTAGTTAAAAGGAGCTGAAGTTACCTGAACTGAATTCAGAGGGCCCACTAATGCTGTAATGGTCATGCTGTCCTCAGTAGGCCTTGGACTAAGTGGCAGTTTTGTGCATTCAGAGAATGGGGCCCATGGTATACCAATGACAGGGTTAAGAGTGTTGTCTGCAGCTCTGAGCAGTGGAATGAAAAAACGATCTGAGAGATAAAAGTCAAAAGGTAAAAATGAGCCTATTAGTATTTGTTTACTCAGGCAACACACCATACCCTGTTATGCTTCTCACACAGCAGCTTACCTTCCAAATATTCTCTGATCTTGTCTTTAACGTCTCTATTTTTGTTTCTTCTCTCACATATCACCTGTTAAAGCAATAAGAGCTGTTATTCTTCAGACTGGAAAACTAAGGTCCCATACAATTATGGGCTGTACTTACACTGGAGGGTCTCTGCCCATACTTGTTTCTGATGGTTTTGTCGATGGCTGGATGCGAACAAAGTACATTCACCACGTCCGGACATCCAAATTTACAGGCAAAGTGAAGTGGTGTCTCATTTATCTGTAAAAAACAAATTTACACACAAAGTTCACACCAACAGACTTTTAATTCAGACTAAAGTCAGGATTTTGTCAGCATGCATCACTAACCCCTTTATCAGGTGTGTTGAGGTACAGGTCGACTATATAGTCAATTCGCTGCAATAACATGTCCTCCTGATCATCAGGATACATGAGCTTCATGAACTCAGAGTTCTCCAGGGTCTCCAGGATAAGCCGTGCCATCCCTGCCTGATTCTCCTTTGCTGCTACATGTAGAACATTGTATCTGCATCCTTCCTAGATAAAATATAGCACTGCATCTCAGTCCATGCCAACATAAAGACATAACAAAGCAGAATTGTTTAGAAACGGGTTCAGCGTGGCTGATAATCAAATTAGAGGTGTGGGTTTACATAACTGTACCTGAACAATGGTCGGATTGTCTCCAGATCCAATAAGGTATCTTGGGTTACCCCATACGAGTTCTTTGAATGTCTCTTCTTCTCCTTCTTCCACAGATCTCCTAAGTTTCGCTGTCAGGTCTTGTGGACGTGGACTTTTGAACTCGTTAGCCTTCTCCACATTCGCCATTTCCAGATGTTTTGACTTTTCTGGGTAATCAAAGAGTTTTTTACTCCCTTATTATAACTTATTAATATTAATGCTGCTGTTTTTATATGATTTTGGACATTCTTCACTGCTTGTATCTAACAATTAAACAATAATTTAACCATACCAGCTTTAAAAAGAATAAATAAATGTAAAAAAAAAATCACTTCCAAGCACATCTGTACTTGAGAATACAAACAAAATTCGTAATAAACAATATTAACAAAAACGCCTCTTACCAAGGTGATGATGAGGTTCACCTGCTGGCACTGAAGTGGGAGATTTGTCTGCTGAGTGCATTTGGGGTGACAGACCACCCTCACATATGCCCTTAGCAAAGCTCTCAGCGTCCTGTCTGTTGGGGAAAGCTTTGAACCTGGCCCCTTTCATCTTTCCAACAGCCTTCAGAGCTTTCTGCTGGTCAGTATAAACATGGAGAAATCCTGTAGGAAGAAACAATCATTTTGCCATCAAAATAAAGATAGAAATGACATCCCCTATTTAAAAATAAAGAATAACATCTAAGACATGGTCTTTGCTCATACGTTTTGATTACGTACCATCCTTAAAAGATCCATTGTCCGGAGGTGGCAGCACTCCATAAAAAAGGGAGGGTGATTCTGGACAAGTCTTTTGGCTTGACTGTTCCAAAGCTTGTCCAGATGAACTCGCACCCTCCATCTCTAACCTCGTCACGTCTGGGGAAACGTCTGGAGAACGTGCCTGCTCCGAACAGTGTGCGCTGCCACCTGGTTCTCCACTATCCACGTCCGACGTACTGCACTCATCCGCTTTAGTCTCCAAAAGTGTTCGGGCCAACTTTTTCTCGAAGATTCCCCTAGTGGTGGCGGTTATAGGGCCACTCTTCAGCCCTGCTCTTGTGAGCTCCTCCCGAAGCGCCTCCGGTGTCAGCGTTTGAAGCCTACTCAGGACCGCTTCCATAATGTGGCAATCTGATGTGACAGTTAAAGGATTGCTGTTGCGTATTTGGCGTATCCCCGTAACATCTCAGCTTTCATTACTAATGATCGCCAGGTGAGACATTTCTCAAATAAAAGAAGCTCCCGAATATTCCATTTTACTTTAAATAAAAAAAGCTTTCTGAAAACGTTGACTTTTCAGGCAAATCAACTAGTTAGTTACGTTAGCTGGCTTACTAGGCTAGCTAGCAGGCTAACTACTGCGTTCCCGTAGCAAGTTTTCTACAACTACTTCGAAACACGTGCCAGCCAATCCTACCAAATAGACGAACAAGACAATACTCACCGTAGCACCAGATATAAACACAGATATAAAATTCAGCGATCTTAGATATCTGAAATCAAGGCTCCCTACGACTTTGACCTAAAATACATTTTATACCATTTGCCAGTCGTTGTCATATCAGTCGTTGGACAGCTAGGCAGTCCGTGTTGACATAATACTGCGCATGCTCTGTAGGCAGCCCCACAACAATGCGCAGACTCGCTACGATTCCTTAAAAGGCCAAGTCAGTTTCTAGAAGTGGATATTGGCTCGTTAATAATTCTACGAGTTCAATGAGACTTAAGCATTCCCCCACTTATAAGGCCTACAGTTTAGTCGGTCTAAGAAAAATGGAATTAATGTCCCATATTCCTAATAAAATTGTTAAAATTGTCGTTTTTGTTTTCATTGGTAATATAATTTAAAAGGACTTTAAAATACTGCATCATGCACGAGTGTGGCGCTCTGTGCAAACCAGCAGATGGAGCTACTGTACTGCGGATTAGATTAAATTGCACGATACTCTAAACAAGTTTAAAAGCTGTGTGAATGGGAATTATAGTTAGATCCTTTAAAAGGGGTGAAGTTTTATTTACATAGCATGAACGTAAAGTTTACAATATGCATGCTCCTGTTAATCCTGCCAAGAACATAGATGTTTACAAAATGACGAAAAAGCAGGTGCACCTTATTGTTTTCCTTTGTTTTCATTCTTGGCCTGCGTGCATTATATTGATTTTGGCTGCCAATGCTCGGTCTCTTTGTAACCTGCGGAGTTTTGTCGTTATAACTCTTTATAACTGTAGCCTACTCATACCAATGTTACTAATGTTATCATTACGTTATTGATACACCGGTATTTTTTCAGTGTAGCTAAGCATATTACTTTATATTACTGAAGATCCCTGACATTATACTTTAAATGTGTATTGCCCTTATTCCTTATATCTAGGATGAATACAAGGAATTATTTTTGATATAATATTAATAGACGTATTTCCAAGACGAAACTCCCATAAATTTGACATTGCATCCGCCCGACAGTGGATAGCCTCTCAATTGGGCCTCAGACGCTCTTAATAACTGTGCACTACCTCGGGAGCCATTTTATGCGAAAGGCATGAAAAGCTGCCCGCTGTGGCATTTTTCCAGGTGACCTCTCCCCTGTCTCACTCCCTTCCCGTCGCTGTGTCCAGCGAGCGTCGGCCGGGTGATTGAGGGTGCCAGCTGGCCTGGTTCCTGACCGCTGACCGTTTGCACTCTTCATCCGCTCCATCATGTGATTTATGGCAGCACCGAAGAGCCGTGAGCTCGTGCGCAAGCCAAGTGAGCGTGTCGTCCGCCCACCCGGCGCTTTATCGCACGGGCTGCTGGAGCCCGTAATTTACACAAGCAGACAGTCACATATTTCACCGGCTGTCCAGATGATGAAGATTTATACGCCTTCAAAAGTGTCTGTTTATACAATAATTGTCCTGGAGAGCCAAAACCCTTGACATACAAATACGTATTCCGCGTGTGTTTTATACTGGCTTTTGTTTGTGCTTTATCATAATACCAAAGAAAAAAATATTGACTTCACGACAACCATAAATCTTTTTTCTTCTGTCAAGGAATAATCCTAAGCGTATCACTGGAGGCAAACCGGGAAATTGGGGGATTTCACACATACATTGGGGTACTTTCCAGTGATGGTTAAGAGAAAAGCGAATAAGACAGAACAGAACTGAATTTGACCGAAATGAATTTGGTTTCCACGAATGCGATTTAGTCATCGCCAGACTACACCTGGAAGGCGTGAGTGATTTTGAAAGCCTCGGTGACTTTGTGCATGTCACCGGCCTGAGGTGGGAAAAGGTCAGCCTTCAGATGACTACAGATAACCAAGGCCTTAACTTCTACCTTACCTACAACCACAAACTTCATGCGGTATTTGCGGTTATGACGAAAGTGTTATTTTAGTGCACTGAAGTCTGTTCGCAAGGATATACGGGCAGCGTGTTTGGAAATATTAATTCCATCTAAATTAGAACATAAACAAAGGCATTTGGATAAAAGACTGCTCCTGGGTTTCCAGTTAAAATGCTGATTCTGTTCCCTTCTGGTTGTAGTTCAGTGCAATATCAAAGGCGTTCTTCGTGGAGAAAGTCATTATTTCCTAATGTAACATCAAACGGAGTGAAAAAAAGAAATGGAGAAATTAAATGAATTTTTACACATGCAATCCTCATTGTGTTCTTTTCGGATGGATTTAATAAATTGAGAGATTTTCATATGAATATAAAGACTGCATCACTTTCATAATTAGCCTTGGATAGGAAATTCAAATGATCCACTAATGTTAATAAGGGGGAGTCTCGTTCCTAAGTGTCTACAGTGCAGTATAATTTCAGGCAAAAAATACCCCTCCCCCACCCCAAATCACATTTAATTAAAGCTGGGGTTTGAAAATTTCTCAGTGGATTCAATCTTCTTAAAGGCATTCATCCCCCCTCAAATGTTCACAGCAAAGCCACCTCTCTCACCACACAATTGTTTATTTAAAAAATGAGTTTAATTTGGTGAAGGTAGGCTAGATGGATTATATGGGAATAAAAATTGGCTTTATGTGTTTATTTTGAACATTGTAGTGCTTTTTTTATTAGGCAACAGAACAAACAAAATGCTCTTTCCCTGTTTGATAAAATTGGAGAACAAGGATCGGATGCCCTGCCAAACCCTTGGTTTAGCGCAAGATATAAAAGAGAATAAGTGCAGAAAACGTGTACACAAACAGCACGCCTTTAAAAATCTAACGGGCTTGAAACGAAATTACATTAGGTTGACATCTAATACATTAGAACACGATACTTACAATATATTTATCACTCCCTTAGATAGCCTTGCTAGCTTGGGTATTGTTTTTTTTTAGCCGGCAGTTGGTCCTTGTGCAATTGTGGGTAGGGTTTACAGAGGTAATCGCCAAATTCTGTCAAAATTGTGGATTGGACTTGCTTTGTTTTTGACAGTTAGGTAACGACTTTCCGAAACAGTAACACCGCACGGGTGTGGAGTCAGTCATCCACAGCACACGTACACACCTGCCAAGCTGCCTTCAGTTCAGTTAATTGTCAAGAAGTTAACCATTAGAACACGCCACGACATAATAGGAATTTAAAAAGCACAGACTTTTCCGCTATTAGTGTAGCCCTAATTTGCGCTTGTTAAAGAGAATGTAAATGAATTATTCCATCACCATTTGATTAGATACAAGGCGAATATCAAACAACGGGAAACTGATAAGCAGCCCGTTTCTAAGAACATCGATTCCGACTGACTGATTCGCACAGAGCGTCACTCTCCAGGCTTGCGCTTAATTTAAGTCACATTAAAAGTAAGACATTTGCCATGTGTAAAATGTCGAAGTGGCAAAAAATATTAACGCTGTTGACATTTTGATTGCCAAAATGTCACAATCAGAATGTAGCATACGTGTTACTTCATGTTACTGTGACATTTTATATTTCCTATATACTGCCTAGATACGGCAACGATATAGCCTACAGGCTATTGCCAGCTTTCCGCGCAGAAGCCTGCTTCCCCTTTAAATAATTCCGCGAATTTTCAGCGTGGTCAGGAAAAGCCGTAGCCTGGACGCTGGAAGCGTCACGGCCCTTTCCCGCCCACTATTAGCAATGATTGGTTGAAACATTGGCTTATTCAAACAGATTCTCTAAATTGATTGGTTTAGTATCCGGTTAGTGGACTCGTTAGAATGAGCCGTTGTGTGTACACAGACGTATTGATTGTCAGGCATGGAGAGCAGAACAGACTTGCCTTGGAAGCGGATACCTGGATTAAAAAGCTAGCTTCCACTTAATTAGATTTTTTTGTTTGTTTTGTTTGATAGAAATTGCTTGTTTCTCTAGTCAGAATATGAACTTTGCCTTATTGTGGATACGTTGCTAACGGATTAGGCAAGTGTGATAACAACAGCATTATTTTTCTGTTAGCCAGCTATCTAGCTAGGTTAAAATAGCTAACAGTTAGCTAGCTAATCTTATATTCCGTTTTCTTTCTGTACGGCGGTGTTTTAAGTTCGCTGTAATGTTGTTTTGTTGTATTTGCTCTATGAGATTGTTTGCTATGTTTAGCTTATAAGCTTCGTAGCAGGTGCGTTTAGGCAAAAAGCTTTCCTTCTCAGAGTGTCGCACCTGGGTCGGTGAATGTAGCCGAACGTGATAGATATGCAGCACATAAATTTGATCGTACGGGAGACACTTTACCGTAATCGGAATACGAAGGGGGAGAGATGAAAGCAGTTCTGTTTGACTAAGGTGTTTGCAAGGACAATTAATGGAGATTTTGTGTTTAAACTACGCCTTGGGATAGCATCGATTGTGCAGTCGTGGGACAATTGCTGGCGTCTGGATAACCTATTTGGGGAACCGAATACTCCCTGAGACTGCATGGATTCATTATCACCAAATTTTGGGTGGGTTTTGTGGTCGTGCAAAGGCAACTGACCGAATAAATCCCCAGACAAGAGAATTGCGAACATGAGTGCTATGGCAGGCATGACTGTTCTCGGAATAAGACCATTTTAAAACACCCGGACCTATGTGGATATTAGGAAACCTGCTCTTTAATTTATGGTAAATATGTCTTATTATTCTTTTCGTTTGTACTGTAAATATGCTAGTTGTTTTCCATGTATGTAAGCGCGTTATACAGCATTACTTCACTGAAAAGTAGTGTGGATATGCCATATCCCTTTAATTCTTAACAAATGAAACATTTTAGAATTGTCTTTCTTTTTTTTTTTCTTCTTGAATGGTGACTGTGTAAACCCATATTGTCGGAAATGCGCCTTGGCTTTCATGTCAGCTGACTCCTTCCCGATTGATGCAACTGTAATAAAGGGGGCCTTGTGCCAGGGTCCCTATGGCTACAGGAAATGCTTTGAAGTATATTACCGGCCTTTGAAAGCGTCTGCTAAGACGGGCAATTCCATTGTCGGAGCTGGCGGAAAAGGAGGCCTATAAACACGCCTTTGAGGCTAAGAAGTTTACGGTCGGCCGATCGGTACCTGATCTGAGGAGGTGCTAAAATATGTGCTTTGCGGACAAGTCGACTTTGTGTAAAGTGTGCTCGTAACACGAATGACAAACGATCTAACATGACCCAGCGAATTCCTGATGGCTTGACGTGTATTTGAATTGCAAAGACTTTGAATGGTTAAGCAAATGGATTTTTCCCTCGATGTTAGTTCGCTGCTTCTACAAGGATGAGTGATAATTCACCCTCAGCTACGAATTCATGAATCCTTACTCTTCATTTCTGTAGCTCTGCTCCTTTTATACCCCAGAAATCCTACGTCTGATTTCATTTGACATTTTGTTACATCTAGGTAAAGCAAGGCCATGAAATAAACATTGTGGCCTTTGAGTTAGGGAACATAATTAAATGTTAGAAAGAGACCTGTAGCCCTCCCAGCCCCCCTTTTTGCCTACCCTTAAGGAAATTGCTTTATTCATATATCATGAGCTGACGTCCAGTCACTTTTACCGGACCAGTTTCACATATTTGACAAGCTCTGCAGTTTGAAAAGCTGCAGCAGAAAATCTTCATTTTACATGCCACTCACATGTGCATTAAAAGGAATGTGATGACATTTAGAGCCAAAGTAATTACTTTCAGATTATACTACTGTACTTTGCCTGTGTCACTGGGTACCTGACACACTATTTTAAGACAAAGGTCAAGTCTGCATTTTTAACAGAGTAGTTCAAAGATTACTGCCGGTCGCAGTGGCCTAGGTTACCGTTATGGAAGGGTTATCAGTATAATGGTGCCACTCTGCTACATTTCTCACTTGCTCATTTGGATCAAGGATCCAAACTATGGGGGTGGAGCTATATGTCATGCGTACATTTCATTGGATGGTCTTGCACTTTCATGGCCAGTCATCATTTCCACTACATTTTTGTACAAGACTCGTGAGATCTGTTATCCTTTTTTTTCTCTGACTCCCTCTTCCCTGCTACAGTCTGTTCCTGTCTGCCGGTCAATAAAAGTCTAAACACCGCGACACCTTTTCTTCACCTTAACCAAGAAGCCAAGGGAAGGCAGGGTACAAGCTCCTGCTCCCTGCACCCTTTGAACAACATGTAGCTTCCTCTTTTTTTTATGTGTATTCCCATTCATCTCATCTCCTTGCAGAAGGTGATCTTCACATAGGCTTTGCACTGCAATATTACGTCTATCTTAGCATTCACTTAAGCATCAACAGATATGGCAGCTTCCTTTGGTCAGAGAAATGTGGCTCTCTGAACCGATCGTCGCTAACAAGCTAGCAGCGACTCCTCTGTTGATACGATTAGGCTATGTGCTAAACAGAGCCAGAGATAAGGGCACTCTGGGAAGGGTGTGTGACCTCAGAGAGTGGATGGACGGTCACCCAACCCCACTTGCAGGGATAATGTCAATCTCTTGGTTGCTAAGCAATTTTCCCCCTCTGCATCCACAGTAATCACCTTTTATCTCCTAAGGATGTCGCGTGTAATTATAGGCCGGCTGTCGTCCTTTGAAATCTGCCTAATTGGTCTCTTTATTTTTACGGGTTGAGGAGCTGGGGTGGAAGGGGGCTGTGGGGCACAGGGATCAGGCAGGTGGAGAGGGGAGTTGCTGGTGTTTACTCAGGCTTCCAGAAGCACTTCAGCCTTCTAGACACTCTCTCTCTCTGCCACAAAAAGTCACAAAAAACTAATTTATACCAATTTACTGTTATATAAGTCTTTGGTAATAATTCTTCTGCTTTAGACTCTGACTGAGCAGGCAGCAGGTGGAGGTCACTTTGGATTAGTAGCCAAGTAAAGTGCATTTTCTCTTGGAACTCCTCGGTTCCTCCGCATGCTTTGTTGCCAAGGCGGTCATTAATCGCCAAGGGTGGGGGGGGGTTCTTCCCGTGCGAATCCCCTGCAGGAAACATTTGGCCAATCTTTTTCGTCGAGTTCTGTTTTATTACCATTTTTAATGACTTGAAGGAATCACTGACCCTTAACTGCGTAATGAATTGCCTTGCCGGCTCGCTGGGCAGGGGATGTGGGTGGAGGAGGACCCACAGGTCAGGTGTGCTCTCAGTAGCCATAAGACCCAGTACACACACGGGCCTTGCTCGAGAGCAGACTGCCATTAACGGCACGCTACGGTTCAGGAAATAAACGGCTATATTTATGACTGTGGAATAATGACGTTCCTTGAACCCGTCAGTTTGTTTGACCAGGGTTTTTTTAAATTTTTTTTTTATACCTGACGGAGTATGTTTACCCTTGTGTCTCATGAACAGGTGAAGAACTGCTAAAAGTCCTGTTGTAAGCCCATTTTACGGTGTCTGATGCTAATGTGAACAAGCGAGTTACTGTTTATCTGAGCCTGCGTGCTCTGTGTGACACGCCTGTTCAGTTGGGTAAGAGGTTGTATGGCCCAGCCGCATTTGAAAAAAGAGGAGGGGGGGGGGGTGAATCTTTGTCTCTCTCCTGCGCTTCTGATCCCAATTATGCTAACTACCAGAAAATTTAACCAGGGCCTGCTCTCTTATCTCCTAATCCTGAAGTAATAGATTCCATTAAAAATGCATGAGGAGCTTTACAGATGAATCCGCTGCAGTTGTCTATCAAGCCCAGTTCCCCTGGCAGCCCCCAGTCCTCGAGTAGGGGGAGGGTGGCGGGTGGCATCGGGGTGGTTGATGGCTTCGCTATCTTTTCGGCGTTCGGGGAGGATCCCGTTTCCACGGAGAGGGGAGGCCACTCGGCGAGGCGCTGTTCCCCAGGCTGAGGCTCTTCTCAGCTCGGAGGGGCTGATGCACTTTTGATGAGACGTTCGGCCCCTTCCTCTGCCAGCGTCACGCTGTGCCCCCCAAACCCCCCTCCCATCTTGCGCTGGAGTGCTTTCTCCCCCCCAATTGCTGTCACTCATAATTGAGCTACTGATTTGGAAGAGACCACAGAGGCATGGGGGGGGGGGGTGTCTTGTTGACACCTTGTCTTAGCTCAAACCTGTCAATCGACCTATAAGCTAAAAATATATCCTCTTTTGCATTGTAAAGTTTCAATCAGGTTACTTTTTTCTTTTTTCAGTGAAAAGAGAAATATTAGATATGAACAATACCCAGTGAATCTAACTGCAGTATATCTCATTACCGGACCCCTTAAAGAACTTTTAATGTGATTTCACTAAATAACGCTTTTGTCTAATGAGCCTTGATTCTTTGCGATCGGTCAACTCTCAGCCATATTGTCACTGCTGGTCTCCTATCATTCTGGAAGGTCTGACTGACTGTTGGCTTGTTCCCCTGGGGTGCAGGTCATGATGACACGAAGGAGAAGAAATTACCATAGCACTCTCATGCTAATCCTGTCTAACCCAGGAGTGAAAGAGTGCCTAGCTTAAACCTTTTTTCATTATCATCTAATTATTAACTCAGGATTTTGAGAGCTGTAAAAGCTGAGTGTGTGTGTGTGTGTGTGTGTGTGTGTGTGTGTGTGTGTGTGTGTGTGTGTGTGTGTGTGTGTGTGTGTGTGTGCGCACATGCTTAAGTAGGAGTAAAAGGTTATCAGGTGTACTTTATTCTGATTTTACTTGCAGACCTCGTAAGATTGTTTCAGCTACAAGAGTTAGTTTAAGGAAATAAACTAAATGAAAAATGAATATGGTTTTAATGTGCAAACGTGGGGGGGGGGGGCTTGTTGAAACGACTAACTTTTCTGCTTCTATATCTTCACTCATCCACTTTAATGAAGCCCATGTTAATGAAGCCCATGTTAATGAAGCCCATGTACGCTGCTGCTTTGGTTTTGCTTGTTGTGTTGAGTTTCCATGTCTAATCCATTGGTTTTTACTCTTTTGATTTCAAAGGGATTCTGCATGGATAAGATTTGATTTAAAAGGATCCCAACATTCTGTTCTTTGTGAGCATAAGTGAATAAACCTACTGCCCCCCACCCACCCACCCACAGCAGAGCCCAATTTTCTCTCTGCAACGTGACCTTATCTTTCCACACACTCCCAACTCCACACTGTAGCATGTACAATTAGACACCTTCCATCCAGCTCCCCTCCAGGCTCGAGAGCGGGGCGAGCGAGAGATGAAAAAGAGAGGAGGAAAATGGAGGGGACAATTTGTCTGCCAGTGCGATCTTATCAGAAATCCTTGGGAGACAAAAGATCAGCAGCGTTCTGCAGGACTCTTATCTTCCCGCCAGGCCTTCGCCGGGGCCGATAAGCCAGTCTTATCGGCAGAGTTGATGGCACGGAAGAGTGGCAAGGATTTACTCTCCTTGCTCTTCAAAGTTTGTCACCCTTGCTCTCGCCGGTTCGAGGCGGCCCGCGCGGGCCCCTGGCTGGGCGCTCCGGGCCGGGCATCGGCGTCGGGCCACCGTTTGGAGAGACGAGCCGGTGCCGACGGGGAGTCCTTGTCTCCTTCTCTCCACGGCCGCCTGCGGCTCCCGTGGCTTTGTGGATGCTTATCAAGAGCTTTACCTACGGCACGACCACCAGACAGGACGGGACCGCCACTATCGGACCTTTTAGACGGCGTACATGTTCCAGAACATGCCGGAAGCTCAGCCTCGCCTTTGTTTGGTCTCATTTGGTGCTTCTCTTTCTCCACCACACTCTCTTATTCACCCTCTTCTTTGAATAGATTTTTGTCCCCATAAACAAAGCTCTTTTCTCTCTTTTCGAATAAAAGGGGTGGGGTGGGGGTGTCTTAATGCATTTTTATCCCTGAGCCACTCACAAGAGTAATGGACGGCAGTTTCACAATTGTCTCTCATTTCCTGTTGATAAAGCTGTGCAGGCATTTCCCAGGAGATCCTGTGTTTGTCTCTCTTTTCCAACACCCCCCCCCCCAAAAAAAAGAAAAGAAAAAAAAAAACCCTGTATCTTCTTTTGACAAATGTGCAGTAATGGAAGCCTTGTTGTGAAATTGGTCCTCTCACAAAATAGTCAGTGAGAAAGGCTTTTAGCCGTTCAGCTGTCTGTGATCCCAGACCGGCTGTGTGGTTTGAAGTGGGGCTCTCTGTGTGTACTGGCTGAAAAAGAGGGGAGATTTCTCCAGGCTCCTGACAAGAATGAAAGCCAGGCTGTCTCCTTCCTCCTTTGAGGTGCAGGTAATCAAGTTTATACAGATGGCTTCCGAACACTCCCCTCCAGTTAGGGACTTACTTAGACACTGTCCTATGGAACCTGCAGGAAATATGAGCGTAATGCACCGGACAGGAAATAAATCAAACGGGTTTGTTTTAAGGAAAAGGAAACAATGGGCCAGACACATGAAGAATCGACCATCTTTAAAGTTAAAGTCTGAGAAGTGTCATTATACGATGATGGCACACGGACATGAAGATTGTCGTTTGATTTGTTCATGTAAAACGTAATTGAGCGAAGGCAAATGTCAAGAGCGAAGCGGCACCAACCATTTATATCTCGGCCAAAGAGGAAAAGACGAAGCGTAGATGGGAAAGGTTGTCTAGATGGAGTCTCTGGGAGATAAAGTTGGGTGCCTGGCACGTTAAACCTGTGGTGGCATTATGTTGTTATTCCTGTCAGTTTAGATTGCCCCTGGATCTATCCCCTTATGTAGGCTTAGCAGCACAAAAACAGAGGGAGGTGAGATTTCTGCCATGCTGGGAGATTGATTAGTGCCGTCGTCGGCTCGGCATGCGTCCCAGCTCCACCAAATCCCACCAAAAGACAAACGCTTGCCGAGCCACTGCTGTCGCCGCCGTTCTTGGTCTGTCCCAACGACCAATCTTCCACCCATAGTTCTGTTTATTGACAAAAATGAGAGAAGACATGGATCCTTGGTTTTTTTAGCTATTGATGGGCAGCTGATGTTCTACAATTGATATGTCTAACACAGGCCGTAGGGGACACCCAGGTATTTGTGCCGCGATACTGTTTTGTGTTTCCAGGATGATGTATTTATAAGACGTATCAGGATCGACATTGTGAATGTACCTGCATCTAATTCATTGCTTTTACCCAGAATCCTGTCTGCAGGAGGTAATCGGCACTGATCTCATCTCTGGAAGCATATGGATTGTCTGCATCCAGTTGAAATATGCTAAGGTTACGCGTATGAGGGGAGGGGGGGTTTCAGTGGTGGGGGGGTTGTTTCAGGCCCTCTGTGAAGTCCCTCTGCTTTACTCTCCCACAGATCCCTCGTTGCTCCGTGCAGCCGTAGAGCACGACACCGCGCCATGCTGGTCTGCCTGCAGAGAAGTCAGAACCAACCCCCCCAGCGCCCAGTCTGCGCCAGCAAGATCCTGGACACCCCCGTCATCCAGAAAAGTGAGCGCAAGGACTCCGAGCGCCTGCCGTTGGTCGTTAGCCTCCACGTGCGGGAAACCCCATCGAAGGTGGACCCAGGATGATGATGATGATGATGATGATAAAACACCCACAAATGGCGCTGTACAAGGTCCATGCGCTGGGTTGTATTGTATGCCCAGACGGGGTGGGGTAGTTTGTGATCAGACCTTTGTTCTGTGTGCTGCAGCTTACCTGCAGTCGTCCTGTGGTGAAGGGCGCGGGAAACGGAAAGCTTCAGGCCGTCACTCCTGCCAAAGGGCCCTCTGGCCGCAATAACAGAAGATTTGGAGTGGAGCTTAGCCCTTTATCCAGAGGTGTTGGAGCAATCTCGCCAGAGCCAGCCTCGCCGTGGAAAGGCTCAGTGACGGGGGCTGCTTTTATGAGGTGGAGGGAGGGGGGGGGGGCAATGAAAGAAACAGAGAAGGGAAGGGGGGAGGGAAAAAAAAAAAGGTTTACTGAAGCAAGGTTCTGGGGGAAAAATACCACAGTAAATTCAATTTTCAGAGGTAACCTAACCTTTGATTTTCATGGTTTAAGCGTATTGAGTGGATGATGGATCCTCCATCCAGACGATGGATTTTTATCCATTAGGTCTGAGAGCTGTGGATACGTTTTCATTCTGCTACTCTGAAGTAGGACGCACAGAAAAGTCTGCTTAGACTAACCTATATAGATAACTAGACCAAGCTCATAAAGAATCTATATTTCCATCTCTCCTATCCAAGCAAAGCCCCTTATTCTGAGGTGGTAGTGAGTGAGGGGGTGTATTTGACTACAAGTGTTTTTAAAAAACGAGGGTTCTTTGATGCAAAAACGTTGCTTAATAAATTAGGTTTCTTGCTCGAATTAATTTGCCTTAATTAGGCCTCTCCAGTTCTGGGGAATAATGAGAGGCTGAAGCAGCCCTGTTAGAAGGTCAGATTAGACGAGAAGCAAGATGAAGTTCACCTTGGCCTCTTCCGGCTCCCGAAGTGTTCCGGATTTATCGGCAACCCGGATCGGCCGGAGTCGCACTCGCAGCCCTTATCCGCGACACCCATCTCGCCACCTCTTTAATTTAATTCATGAGGGCATTGATCAGAGGCACCGAAGCTCCATGCCTGCTGCACTTTTCTCCCTTCCAAGGGCGGACTTCGCTCTGCCATAACGCCATCTCCAGCCCGTCTGTCGTCACGGAGATGAGGCGTAGTCCCCACCCCACCCCACCCCCCCTGGGGCGAGATGTCGGAGGAGCAGCGCCAGTCACTTTGAAGTGACGCGTAAAGCCTGCATCTGCTCCAGAGAACCAGAGGGTGGTTGAAATCTGCTGTGAGTGCACTATACATCAGTGGGCGTTACACTTATCAAGCTGCAGACGTACAAGGCAGTGCTGATTTGCTTTACTGTACGAGTCACTTTTCTGTAAGAGATTACAAAAAAAAAAGTAGGTTTGGAGACGGACGCGTTTCCAAATGTTTTCGAACCTGCTTTGACCTTTTTTTCAGATCGAGCTTCACTTGGTTGCTAAGGGCGACGCAGACTTTCACGAGTCCACATGTCATATGCTATTGATCTCATTTCTCCACTTCACAGATCCAGAGTTGCCTCAACCAGAGCAACACTGCGGGACTCTTTATTATTAAATTCATATTGTCTGGGTTTGTAAGAGCAGTTCAAAGTGTTGTCCGTGAACATGGATTTCAGAGTCTGTTAATTATCGTTACTGTCAGTATGCATCTTGCTCACAATTAATGGAGCACAATTTGTCATCCTGGTAAGTTGTGGGCCATTGAAACCGATGGCCATTGATTGTTACCCACTAACGATTTGCTCATGGATAACTTGCCCAGGATTTGCCTGCACACCCCTAATTGATTCCTGTGTATTATTTGCATCATCTTTCATTAGGAAGTGAAAGGATGATGATGTTTTTTTGTGCTTCAGATAGATAGATTGGGATTTAATCCTAGATTTAATAGATAGATTGGGATTTAATCCTAAACCCAAAGATTCCCCTCATGATGTGAGGTTGATAAACAAGATCTGGAACTTCCTAAACTAGGGTTAGGGTATAAGGTAAAGGGTTAGGGTACGTGCCCAAGATAAACAGCAGAACTGAGAATGAGCCGCATTGCCTGTTGGCTTTGGGCCACTCGTATCCTCTCCTCCATGTGTGAGGTGTTTAAACCGTTTGCCGTTTCGTTACGGCAGGAGACTTGAAGCACATCTCCGCACCCCCATATCCAGCTGGGGGTAAAACCTCATTGTCTGTCGTGCTATTAAATATTAATTTGGAATCAGTGGACCACTTGTCTGCTAAATGCTGGAACAGAAGGGCTCTGTTTTGCCGCAGGCAGAGCCTCGAGTGATTTTCGCCATGTCTCTCCCTCCCTCTCTCTCTCTCTCTCTCTCTCTCTCCCTCTCCCTCTCCCTCTCTCTCTCTCTCTCCCCCTGTTTACCTACCCCAGCAGCACTTGGAGTGTGATGTACTCTGACAGCTCCTCCCCCTCCCAGTGCACCCAGTGCACTGCCTGAACCGTACCGCGTCCAGGGTATCATCCTGGCCATCGCAGGGTTTGGGTGATGTTCCACCCGGCGTTAAAACTGATGCCTCCAAATTGCGGTGACCGCTGTACCAGGCACCAAGCTCAAGCCCCAACACCACCCCCCCCCCCCCCAGTCCATCTCTGGGGGTTTAATGCTTGGAGTGAAATACAGCTGGAGAATCCGAAGCCGCAGTTGCCTGGAGGCATGTGTCATATTTGTTATTCTGGAAGGGAGCCCGTTGCAGCCCTGTGAGGAATATACGGTGCATATGTCTGCCTCAGCAACTTCTGGACCATGCATCACTCTGAGGGTTTATCACCCAGGCCCCTTCCTGGCAACATGTTGTGACTGTTGGCACCACATGTGCCAGGAGGAGCTCGAAACTTCCCAGGGTTGCCATTCGGGTACCGTCTCCTGCCGCCTCCCCAGGTTGGCTGAAGCAGCATGTCCGCCCCTTAATCATCCGTGTTCTTTGGGTGGCAGCGAGATTCTGATGTGGCCGTCCTTGAGGTTCAAATCGTGATGACGTCGCCCTTAGGAAATTGCAGGCTCTCAAGAGTGGGCCGATCACCAGCGATGGCTCCACAAGGGCACGTCCTCTGGTTTTGGGTTGAGCTTTTTGGGCTCCGAGGGTCAAGCCGGCCTCGAACAGCTGGACTCTTGAAGCTCGAGCATCCACAGTCACTCATGTCCCTATGGTGTCGGTCCATATATAATCATGGTAGAATGCATGAGGAACACTTCATGGCCAGGCGTGGCGAACATGTGCGAAGAGAACCGCTCTTATCATAAGAATGACTGACTGGGAAGGTGAGTGGCAGCCATGGGAAGAGCCGAACCTCTGTTAAGCCTGTTTAGACAGGACCTCACCAACACCTCCTCCCCCGCTGAAGTCCAGCACGCCTGAGCTGAATGGGGAGAAAAGTGTCTGGCACACATCTTGGGCTATATTTGACTGTACTGGTCCTGAAGTTCTTGGAGATCCAGAGTATCATATGAAAACGGCGTTCTGATAGGGCTGCGATTGTCCTCCCACCTCTGCCGCCACCATAACATGACTGACTCCTGCTTTGCGATTCATGTCAGTTAGTATTAATGTCCGTTAATATTAATAATGAGGCCCTGCAGCTTCCATCCTGCACGGGCTCCGGAACGCTTCTGCAAGGGCACGGCTACCGGCGGGGGGGTGACGTGGTCCATGGCCTCGCCCCGCTATTCGTCCGCTCCGCTGCGGCGAGGTGTTTCTGTTGAGCGTGCCCCCACAATCCAACCCCCCACTTGAATTTGACGACTTGAATTTTTCGGGCTGCCATGTTTTAACAGGCGTAATTGTGTTGAAGAGGATGACTACCTCCTACTCGTTTGATTTAACTGCGGCGTTTTAAGCACTCGAGTGAGCTTCTCCGGCGCTAATGGATCGCTGCCGAATCGAATGCACCGAGAGAGAGCGAGACTCATAACGTAAGAGAAGCCTTTGTTTTGGCTTTGACTAACCCCTCCTTCCCCAGTTATTAGTTCTTATGACTCATATTTGCATATTACATAGTTTATACGTTCCTGAACACTTGAAGCTAATTCTTGCCCCTCAAACTGTGTGTTAGATAAAAAAAAATAATGAGCATATCTTCCATAGACCTAAATCCTTCATTTAAATGTTTTTCCCTTTAATGGGATACGTGCTAGGTACTGGTGTAAACAACCGTGCTGTCTGATTGGCCATTGGTGCTTTTGTCTCCTCTTAGCATGATGTGTTCCAGATCTCAGATGCAATTATTTCAGGACTGTGGATGAGGTGGTGTTGCTCTGAGTGGTGACGGTTGTGCATTAAAAAAAAACGCACAGCACAAAGGAAGTATTTGATTTTGTAGGAGCTTCTGTGTTGATGGTAGTGGTGACTCAAAGTGTGCTGGATTTAACAAATTACTTTAGGATTAAATGATTGTTTTTGAAGTTGAAGGAGTTCATTGTTGTTGCCCTGGATACGTACAGACTGGCACATTCTTTGCAAATAGTTTTTACCTCGGTGGCTTTTACGCTAATAGTTTTAACTGTTTTTCCAACACATGCATTGGTCTCCTAGTGGAAAGTAAAGTACTGGCTTTTGATTGGTCGGCTGCTGCGGAGAACCAGAGCCCAGTGGAAATTCAGTGAGGGAGTGTTGCTCTTTTGTTGTGTCCTCGGCTGGTTTCCCAGTTAATCGCTGATTAAGTCAAACATTTACAAAACAACGAGGCCTCCTCTAAGTGTAACCGGGGGGGGGGGGATTAGGCAGCTTACAGGATCTGAAAGCTTCGCGTGTGTTCGTGGGGAAATGGATGCTGGTCTGGAGGTGAGTGGCGATGAAACCCGGACGCGTTTTTCAAGCCAGTTTGCTCGCAAACATGTTGTTGCCGCTCTTGTTTTTGTTTTCGGTCATGAGATTTTTGTGCCGTTTGTGGTCCTCCAAGTTTCAGAAAGGCCTCCACTCCTCCCAGTCCTTCTCAGTTCTCATCCTCACCTCCATCCTGTGTCACCCTTTAAAATTTTTTTCCTTGCCCTCCTCTCCCCTCCGCGTTCTTGTTATCGTCCTACTTTAAAGAGCTCGTTCTGTTTCTCGTTGGCTCTGCTGTTAATTAGCTGAGTGTTAATTGAGATTTCAGAGCCCCCCCCCCCCCCTTCGCCCAGGGCTGACCTAATGTAATAGAAGTCACTTTTGTGAGCTTTGTTTGATCAAAGCATTGACCTTGTCTCTGCCAAGCTGAGCAGTCAAGCAGCACTCGTTTTGACTCTCTCTCTCTCTCTCTCTCTCTCTCTCTCTCTCTCTCTCTCTCTCTCTCTCTCTCTCTTTCTGCTGCCGTGCTGGGAGCTGCAGGTAATGGCCTTGCATGCATAAGAACGCTCCCGTTTGAATCCCACGCATCCCAGCCCATGCCATCCTAACCCGAGGTGGGAGAAAGCCACTTAAAAGACTTGCACAGTGTAAATTGGTAAGCGCTCCGAGACGCCTCTGGGTAAAGCCGGACATGGCAAAACGGCTCTTTGGAATTAGCGACGTGTCCGCTTGAGAGGTTTTGAGCTGCTAGGTAAATTCTGCCGCGGTCCTGGAGTGGACGCGGACAGCACGGCATTCTGGGAGGTTAGCCGTTAGTCCGCTCTGCACGATTAAGCGCTTAGGGTCAGAGCACTAATTGTTTCCCTCTGTCACATGCTACAGCTAACGACCTAAAGCTTGGGCAAGACTTGTGCATAGTTCGTTTCTTCTCCAAACCACAGAGCAGCCTAATTCATTATGCATACTGAATCAGCCAGTGTTTCCACCAAAGGTGCCCAAATCTCAGAGGACTGTCATGCTGGAGAACGGGAAAGACATGAAATAAAGATGTGCAAGATGACCAAAGCCTCTCGAAACCTCGTCAAGAGAACCGTCCTGTCGGTGCGGTTTATGAAGCATAAAAGCCCCCTGGACGCACGATGCCGTCGTAGGGTGCATCCTAAACGAGCCGGTTTCGGCTCCGGATCAAAGCGGCGGTGCGGGGTGGTGCATCGTGCCTCCTGGCTCACGCAGCTATTTTAAAATAGCCTCTACTCTCATGATCCGTTACCACCAGTGGTCTTTCACAGATTCTTAACAATGACATATAAATTCCTACCCATCTGTCTGTCTATTTCTGGTGCTTCATTGTGATGAATGACCCCCGGTGAGCACTGTGTGCCTACAGGAAGCGTGCTGTGCTGGGAGACGCGTTGGTAGGTCTCTGCTCTGCTCCTCGTCCCTCCATTTTAAACACCCAATTTATTTCTTTTATGAGATGGATCTTGTAGATTGAATCATTTTCACAGTCGGAGGCTCGTTGTGGGCTCGAAAATGGAATGAACTCCCAAATCAATCCTGAACAAAAACAACGTGATCTCACGGTTACACGATAGACACTTAAAATGGCTTCTGTTATTGGAGTAAAAACTGAATTGTTTTATTCAGGATGGTCTTTTTGCTCCTCTTTCCTGGACTCTTCTTCTGGCCTCTTGAAGGCTTGCTGCCACTTTCTCTGACTATCAGATCATCAAGCTTAATTTTGCCACATGTCTTTTCTTGTCAGATATTCCACAAAGGTGTCGTTCAGCGTGGTGGCCATGATTTCAGCCAGCAGATTTATTGCTTAGAAGTGGAACGCGTTTTCTTCTCTGCCGTCCCTTTGTTGCAGGGAGCTAAACAGCCATGAAATTGCCTGAATAATGGTGTTTAAATTCAATCTTGGTTTGTCCCTTCAGCTTTTCCGTACACCATTGAATGCGGGGTCCCCCTGGAGATTGCCGTTTTCCATTTTGCTAGACTTCTGCGGAAGTTAGGCCCGTGTGCTGGCACCACTGAAGAGACGGTCATCTCTCTAACATAACGTATGTCTGCTCAGTCACACAGCATCATTTCCGACACGTATCACAGGCGCCCTGTTGCTTTATTGAAGTTGTCGGTGCACATGGCAGAAGAAACTGCCTGTTTTTGGGGGGTTTTTTTTCCCTCCCCTGACCATAATCACCCACTCTTTAGTCGGCTGCCGGTTCGTGTGTGTTAGGAGGTCCCGCTTATATATGGGCGTGGCTTAGGTACAGCTGCTTCGCGAGACGTTCAAGTCTCGTCCCGTTTTCCTCGCGTGATCGACTCCTGCGGTTTCTTTCTTCTTCCAGTCTCCAGCACTTAGCCGTGCTTATATTTGAGCCCCTTTTGAGTGGGTCGCATAGCCAAACGCCATGAAATGAATTCCACTCAGTGCCACTGAAACCAAATTAGCTTCTACCCCTCTCCCCCTTCTCATCTCTTTCTTGATTTCCCAGGGTAATCCAATTTTGTCCTGAAGAAAGACCAAATTAATTTCATAATGCACTGATCAAACATGGCCTGGGGGTGTGTCTCCCTCCACAAAATGAGTTTTTAGAAAGATGCAGATGTCTAAGGATGAACATCCACGAGAGGAAATGAGGCGGAGGAAGGGGTGGGGGGGTGGGGGGTGTGTGTGTGTGTGTAAATAAATAAATAAATGAATGGCAGGGCAGGCGCTCCAATATCTCCATTTATATTGGGTGATTGATTGATTTTGGTCTCGTGTCTGATCCTTGATCATTTTTTGCTCATCCCGTATTTCTTTCTCTGTTTATTGCTGAGCACTACAGTTGTTCGGTCAGACGGCAAAAAACACTCAGTTTATTTTGTTTTTGTTTTTGTTTTTTTCCCTCTTCGTGTAAACATCATCATCATCACCACGTTGTGCTGTAACAGGAGACTATGCTATATACCTGATTTTCCCCCTCCAAACCTTTTGCAAAATGACCTCAGAGCATATCTGTATCTGAGCGAATATTCCTTGGGTTGGTGGAAAATCATAGTCTCGGCTCAGCCGTCCCGCTAACTCAAGCGTGTCTGTTTTCAGGTGATTTGAGCTCCATGCGGTCGACGAGGTACCCCTCTGCCGCCGAGCTGGACGCCTACGCACAGAAGACGGCCGACAGCCCTCTGTCCATCAAGATCTTCCCCTCCAACGTCAGGGTCCCCCAGCACAAGCAGATCGGCCGCACGGTCAATGGCCTGGACACCACGGCCCAGCGCTACGGTCCGTACGGCCCGCCCTACCCGGGCGGCTACCAGGGGCTGCTGACCATCGCCAAAGCTCCCACCGCGGCTAAGGGAGTGGTGAAGGGCCCCGACGGTAAGAGGACTAGACTGTCGCCCATCCAGATGGCAGTAGCACCGTACGCCCCGCCCACTCACGGCGGGGCGGCCGGTCGGCACCGGCAACGGCCGTGCGGCGTGGAACTGTGCAAGCCCCGCCCGGCGCCCGCCGCGGCACCGCCCTCGGCCGCGTGCCTCTCCGGCGGGCGGAGCCTGGCTCTGGCACCGCACTCCGACCACGCCGCCCACAGCGCGGCCAGGCAGATGGCCAGAGCCTCCCACGGCCAGGGCCCACACGTGCCAGGGGAAGCCCATTCCAGCCCTTCCCGCCAGGCAGCCACGGCGACGGTCTGCTCGGACGCCAGCTTCGGCCTGGCAGGCCCCGCCCACAGCAGCCTGGCCTACTCCGGCGCGGTGCTTCCCGCACAGACGGCGGACGTGGCCAAAGCGTCCGGCTACATGGACAGTATGGATTACACTCTGTGGCAACTCAAGCACCAGCGGCATCCACAGCAGCAGAAGCAACACTACCAGCAGGGCGGAGCTCTGCACGTGTACGGAGGCAGGGCTGCCGTTTGCTCCTCGCCAGACCAAGTCTGCCTGCCGGCGGGGACCACCCAACTCGCCTACAGAGGCCACGCCCTCAGCGGCGGGACGGGGCCGGCCCTGGAGAAACTCAGCCCCTCCCCCCTGAACTGCGTGACTGCGCACGGCGAGCTCCCCGCCAGCCACTTCTTCCCGCCCCCCTGGAACGGCGTGCTCACCACGCCCGACGCCGACTGTTACAACCCGCAGGAGCTGCCTCTGGGCTCCGTGGGGCTCGGCCCCGGCCCCGGCCACGCCCACCCTCGGCAGGGGCACGCCCACGCGGCCCCGCCTCCCTACGCTGCCCCGTGCTGTGGGCTGCCCGGCCGGGGCGTGTGCCAGGCGTCGCTCCTCAGCAGCAGCCTGCAGTCTCTGGAGTGCCTGATCAGCGAGATCCACCCACCCTGCATCAAGGAACGCATGCTGGGCCGCGGCTACGATGTCTCCGCCCTGCCACGCCCCCTCGACCACCAACCCCTGCACATCCAGCTGCCCGTGTTCAGATAGGGCCGTCGGCCGTGCCGGCCCGGGCAGGGTAACGGTTGGACTGTGCGGGTTCAGAGGCGAGGGGTAGATCAGCGTCGGTCACGGTGCCAATGGTAAAGGGCTCGGCGAGTTTCCGCAGAGTATAAAGGCTAATGGGATCACAGCTTAACCTGTGTTAAGAGGACTGAAGAAGCATTCAGAGGAATAAGTACTCAGATATATATACTCAGATACTGTTTAGCACCAACAGGGATTTTTCTTGTTATTGTACCATTACTGCTGAAAAATTAATCTGTGGGGGAAACGCACCCTTTTCAGATTAGCTGCCAAATACATAACAGAAAGCCCACTAGTTACAAGACATTGTGACAACTTCAGGTCTGTGCTGTTTACTTCACAAGCATAACTGATGAAACCAGTGCATATAGTGGCCCCATGGTGACATACGTGTGTAAAGCCCTGTTAAATACTACTAAATCATAATAGTTATGATTTTTTTCGAATTGCACTGTTATAAAAAACGATGACGATTTCTCCAGCATGGGTTGGTTCTAGGAACATTTCGCCTAAGAAGAAAATGAACCTTTTTTGTTTTTTTCCCCCTGTATCATTCTAGTTGATCCATAAACAAGCATATTTATAAAATTCTCAATCCTAGTCGTTTCATCCATGTTTGTGGCCGACGCTTTTCACGTCAAATGGTTTTATGCCACTTTTTGCATTTGCAGTCAGAATATGGTTTGTCGCCTGGTTCTGGCAAGCTGATTACTAGGTGATTGTTGTCTTCTATAGCCAGTTAAGTGTTTGTTTGTTTGTTTGTTTGTTTTAATGGGCCTTATTAATGGACTGGGAAGATAACGAAGTGTCTGCTACTGTACTGGCTCCATCAGTATTCTGATGTCGAGCCTAAAATGCGTTACTGTGATCCGAGTCGTAAGATAACTTCAGGTGGGATTCTCCATCGGCGACCCGCATATTTTGTTCATTATTATTTATTGAAGTTTGAATTTCTGTAAATTGCTAGAAGGTACTGTTTGGTATCTGAAGTTCAGATCCGTGGATGGTCTGTGGTTCCCATCACTTTCATCACTATCGAAGCTCTTGGTTCTTGGGAGGAGCGTTTGAATTAAATGGCACACAGTGGGCTCGATGTTTTTAAAAAAAAGTGCAATTATGATGTTGGCAGTTAAGCCCCTGTCCCTGGTCATGCTTCAGTGACTCTGTTTACTTCTGTATGTATGACTGTCTGAAATCTCCTCCACAATTATGATTGTCAAATAAATCTAATTTAGGGATGTTTTTCTAAATTTGCTTGTTTGTCTTTGTGTGTGTGAGTGCAAGTACATGTTTTAGTTGTTTGGGGTTTTTTTTTTTTTTTTTTTTGTTTTTTTTTAAATAGCCCAGACGCTACACCCTCTAGAGACGTAATCATACCCTCTGAACCAGCTATAAAGGCAGGCAGGCGTAACCCATTTCTAAGACGATGTTTACATTTTAGCATCAATTGAGCATAATGAGTAGACAAGGAGAGGCATTTCATGTGTAAACAAATTTTTAAAAGTGTCTGTGACGGGTGGAGACGAGGCCGTAACACCGCCAGGCTTCCCAGGCACGTCATCCGAGTGGCGGTCGGGGCCTGCATGCGGAGGGGAGGCGGAGCAGCGATACCCTCTGAGGGCAGGGCATTGAGGTTGTGCTGGCTTTATCCACCCTGGGGACAGAGGCTAATCAGCTTTCAGTGTGACCCGAGCTCACACACATCTCCTCAGCCTCTTTTATCAGCTCTTCAAGGGCACGTAGAGTAAACCGAGAGAGAGGGAGGGAGGTGCTGATGGAAACCAGACCATGAGCTTGCCATTCGTTCCAGCAGCAGGGTGTTGGGCTGAACAGTGCCAGGCTGGTGGACACACACACACACACACACACACACACACACACACACACTCCATGCGCCTGCTTTCCTCCTTGCCGTCGCCACCGCTACTCGCTCACTTCTGGGTGCAGGGCTTCCAGCTCCGTTTCCCATCGAAGCAAATGCGCTAAAAAATGGACAAGAAACTTGTAGTGTACATTAGATCTAATTATCTCATTTATACTGATTATACAAAAGCAGCTTCTTTTTCATATATAATATAAAAATATAATTTGTGTGTGTGTGTATATATATGAGAGACTATAAAATATACACTATGCAGGTGGATATTGTACAGATTTCATTATTAACAACAGAAGGAATTGTGGGTGTGCATGTTTCTCTTTCCCTTTTTTAAAACTTCAGCATACTATCGAGTGCGCGCGAAGCACGCGGTAGAACCAGCGTAGTCCTGAGAAAGTCATATATATGGAAATGGGAATCCATAAGGCCTTCCTTTTTTCCCCTGCAGTGTTGCATTTGTGCATGAAAAATGTGCGCTCGTCTCAGGTTAAATGTCTTGGAATATATTACTTTTAATAAAGCATATTACGCGGTTATTGTGGAATAGATAGACGGCCCTACAACAATGCGCCGCTCTTATCTTGAGATTTCTTGGACGTGCAAATGTAGCTTTTATGGCTTGTCCCAATCCAAATCCATTTATGCAGTTACAGACTTTCTCTGGCCGTTAAGAAAAGCAATCAAAATGGAGCACGGATAATGTAATTGTTTTAAAGATTTGAGGGGTTTTTATGTTTACCTTCTGTGGTCACCACAATACAGTTGCAGGCTTAAGTAGTTTACAGCACGCATTAACCAGAGCTCTCTAGAAAAGATCCCTTACAAAAACGCAAGGATCAAAACAAGTGATCTTTTCAAAGAGAAAAATTAACCAGGAAAACGCGAAGCTTCTGTTTTATTATTAAAAAGGAAAGAAGACAATGGCTAGAGAACATTCACAGCATAAAATACAAATGAAGGCTATTTAATATTTAATTAAGACGTAACCAATTGCCACGTTGTAAAAAAAAAAAAAAAAAGGTTGTGGTCCCAGGCCTTTCGTCGTGCCTCTTGAACCAAACAGAACATGTTAAACAAATAAATCAACAAATTAAAAGATAAACAAATCTAACGAACAAGAGTGAACCTATTTGCAGCGGTGTAGTTTTTGGACACTGAGAGGTTTTGCAATTTAATGCCGTGCAGAATTCTGATTAACATGAGGATCACAGATAAAGGATAAAGAAATCACCGTTCCGAGCTGTTTGCGCTTCCCCACATGTTGATGGTTCATTTTAAAGCTTCCGGAATGGAACGAGACGGATGATCAGCTTCTCGCATGATCTTAAAAACTGTGGACAAAGAATTCAGTGGTCTTCAGAGTTAAGTGAGTCCTGCTGTCGATATGGCTTTGCTGCCAAGGACAGTTGGAGAATCAGGAATTTGCCGTGTCTGTGAGGCGTGTTGCGTATGGCCTCGCCTGTCGCGTTTCCTTTAGAAGCAGCTGTGCCGATAAAGCTGCAGGATTACCAGGTCCGTTCGAATTCAGAAAGAGGATTAATCTCCTCTGGGAGGTTCCACAAGAGACACATTGTCCTCCGCCAGCGGGAGCCTCGGGCACCCACTGCCGTGTTGCTGGGGTACTGCTGGCCGCATTTTAGCCTGAGCTCGCAAGCGCGACCTTGCGGATCAAAAGCTGCGCAATAACAATGCGTCCACCCTGCCGTTTGATAATGTAACTCTGTATTTATTGTGTGTGTGTGTGTGTGTGCGCGCGCGCGTTTGGTATCCGTCATTGACTGAAATTCATAACTTACTTTTTTACCTGTCTAATATGTCAGATATTTTAGAGCTTGGTTTGTTTCACTAAATGACAAAGTTTAAATGTATTAAATTAATCTATGGAAAATGTTTCGTCCATTTCACATTGTAACCGCACAAGCAAGCAATGCCTTACCGCAAATACTTTGTACGGTTCATTGAAATGAACTATAGCATTTTGTCTCCCTCTAGAGGCTTCACAGCGAAACACAACTAAATTAACTAAATTAAATTTGCTGATCAATATATACTGTACTAATACAGATAAAAAAAAACATAACAAGGTAATATAAAACATTACTGACAATGTTGACATCTACTTTAAAGCAATGATACAGGCAAAACGAATGCAAAAATCAAGACAGCCTAGCAATTTTATTTCAGATGTCCTCATTTTTAATTCCAGTATCTCAGTATCAATACATCAATATGGCTACAATGAAAACAGGTCAGAAACAAATTCACACATAAATAAATAAAATGTACATTTCATAATGACATTTCACTATGTTGTAGTGAATAATAAGGCTGATTCTTCAAGCAAATAAATAAAACAGATTTTAAAAAAGGGGATTCGATGAAAACTGAAAATTGTTCTGGGAACACGAAGGACAAATGATCCACCATGTAAGTAACAGTATTCATCAGTTATTTTGATATTCAAATATAAACATCTACATTAACTGCTTTCACTGTTCTACATAATGGTTTAATCACTTCCAATATTGCTTAATATATCTAATAATCAGGCCGTTCAGTCTGAGAGGTTTCTTGCAGGTGATGTTCATCTCTGCCTGCTGATCAGGTCGCCAGCACAGACTATAGCCTCCAAGTATCAGCTCTGTGTAGCAACATCTGATCATATCAGGTCTCAACTGTTGAAGAATATTTCTATGGACACGGTAAGACGTCACTGACCGTTGGGAGGCTCTTCTTGAGCCTTTGAGAGATCCTCTCTACGACAGTGTAAACTAAATGTAAATCAACAATCCCCTTTAAGGGGTTATGGCCAACTGAGGGGTGAAGTGGTCGTTCCTTTAAACTAGATGCACATTCTTATGAGCTGGACCAACCCACAGGAGAGCTGCTTGAGATTTCAGTCTTAGCCATTAGTCTAAACACGCTGATTTCAGTCTTAGCCATTAGTCTAACACACTGATTTCAGTCTTAGCCATTAGACTAAACATGCTGATTTCCACGACCCAAAGGCAAGTCTGGCGAGGCTCGTGTGTCTGGTGCATTACATTAAGTATTAGACTAAATTCTGCTGGATGGTTGTTGTTTTTTTTACTGTATTTGTTTTGCAATTTGCTGATTCCAAGGGCCAAAGTAAAAATAAATAAATTTCAAAAACCAACACAAACAAAGAAAGCTCTTGCAGGCAAAGCAAATTCACCTGGCCAGGTAACATACATTATAGTAACTCTTAAAGTATTGCTCCCACAGGATTTCTCCTAACACTGGTGCCCATAGGTGCCTAAGACCTTGCAAAGGGGATGAGTGAGAAAAACGACACTTGTTTGGTCTGCGAGTAGCCCTGAAATGGAAAGAGAATGAAGCATGGTGGAGCGGAGGGCGGATTATTCTAGAAGAACGCTGTCTGTCCTGAGAAAAGCACAGCTGGGCTCAACCCCAAACGACCACAAGGTGCAGGAGCTCACACTGTGTAGTCCAGCTCAGCGTTCATCGCTGTGTACATCTCGTAGATGGCATCCACGGTGGTGGTGAAATTCACCAAGAACTGCTGCACTTTTGCTAGGCATTCTTCCTCTGTGACCTCCTGACCTTTAGACAAGGCTTTCAGGAGGTCAGATCTGTATGGAGCAGCAAGAAGAGCAGCCTATTGGGAGGGAAAAACCCAAGAGGAGGTTCAGTTTTAGGGGTCTAAGAGTCCTGGTGACGGACTATATTAACATAGTGGTGGTGAAATCAGAAACAGTGGCCAGACGTACACTAACAGTGACAAACTGGGATGTATATTGCAGGTTGTGGGTGTTTTTTGATAGAAGAAATTAGTGATTGGACCGATTACAACTGACAAATACATCCTTCTGCTAAAAGGAAGTTTTGTCTTTTTCATAGAAAGAAAAGAAATCTAATTTTGCAGAGTTACTGAACACAGGATTTACCATGTATATGAACAAGATACTTCAATGTTATTTTTTCATGCAACACTGATCTCACCATTACACAGCTTAATGTGATTTCCTGTTTTATACTTATCTTCCTTTATTAACCTCTTAAACTCCAGGCATATCAATTGAGTAATTACTCAGTAATTACTCTGAATTATTCAGTAATTATATTGCAACTACTATAAAAGGTATGTAGCTACGATGAGAATGGTAAGTGTGATCTCAGAGACTCAACTCCTCGGAGTTGAAGGGGTTAAGGATGGCACATTTTACTGAACGAATGCTCTGTTTGTTCTTGCTAATGCAACACCTTCTTGTATGTACATTCAGTAACACTGAATGCATTACATCATTCACGTTGGAGAATACACCCTTGACTGCTCTCTCGTTACGTTTCGAGCAAATACCTGGAAGACCTTCTGCACTATCCAGCCGTGGTACCTCTTGAGGGCTCCGTCATAGGCTTTGGTGATGTTGACGCGGATGAGGTTGGGGTTATTCTGGTCTCTGTCCCCATCTGCCAGACTTTGCAGCATTATCTGCACAAAGCGCAAGCCTCTGAGGAAGGAAGTTAGCAACTAATAATGTCAGAGTTTAGAAAAAAAAAAACATTCAAAATAATATACTGACTAATAATAATAATAGTCATCACACATCAAGCTTCTTGCAAATTTAAAAGTCTTTTTTTGAATCTCAGGTCTGTACATCAACTCTGTGTTTCCAGGCAAGGAGGTGTGGACTCCCTTCTCACCTCTTTAACCACATGAGAGCCAGAGTCGCTCCAGCTTTAGGCCACTCTGTCCCATAGACACTCCTCTCGACTTCCAGTATCTTCTGCAGGGTATCATACTTTTCTGGGTCTGAGTCATAAACAGCTTTGATTTTCTTGGAAAAAAAAATATATAAGTAAGAACGCAAAGAGCCTCACTGAATCCTTATGTATTTATAGATGATAAACAAAAAGAGAAAGGGCAGTTGCATGTGTGTTTCAGACGTACTGTGATGTTTCCACTTATGTCAGCTTTGATAGGAGCAAAAACTTTGGAACCAAGACAATCTGGCAAAAAAGCACAAGAAGGTAACATGGGGGTTAACAAAAACTGTTCCTGGTTGATTGATGTTGATTACAGATATAATCAATAGATGGAAAATACTTTGTCATATGCTTTATATAATAATATAATGTAATAAACTCTATGTGATCCTGTCTTGTTATTTAATACTAGGAAGAACCAGTTCAAAAGTCTCTACAGATTCTTACCAGATACACACTATTAGCCCTCATGGCTTTTCTTAGTTGATAACAGAGAAACAATGTGGCTTGAGGGTTGTGTTATGAACCACTGGTTTTTATCACAAACAAGTAACTACATTAGGCTTATTAAACCAATTAAATTAAAATTTCCTGGGTCCCTTGACTCTGAAGTCAACAGTAGGCTTGCTTTAAAGGAATGAACAAGGCAGTATGTCCATGTTGTGTGATAAATATTTAATAACTCTCTTATTAGGACAGCACTCTACCGGGATTCGTGTGATCACTGGCACCCTGAGGTCTATCTGTTTAAATATTCTCCAGTTCAAGTTTCATTTGAGGGGGTGGGAGGGCTCAAAAAAGCCTTCTGGCACGTTAAGTTGCAGAATTTTATTGAAAGGAAGCAGCTTTACAGGATAAACTTTAGCTGTAGTAGTCACTTAACATTACTCAGCTCTAAACAGCATACTTCGCTGACTGTCCTACCTATGGAAAACTAGCGTTTGACATCTTGTTTCAACAGTCCTTCACATGTACGTTATCAGCGCAAGTTACAGTTTCAGAGGCTAACGTTACTCACCAAAGAAAGGCGGAAGATGGGACACCGACTCCAAAAAACTTTTCGTGTCGACTTCTTTTGTATTAGGGAGCTGGGCAAACTGATTATCCAACAGCAGGGCCATCCTAAAAGTGCTATATGAAATTTACAAGCGAAAGCTTAACCGGTCAGTTACAACACAATAAACCCGGAACCCGTGGAGTCATTCGTACTGGAAGTGGGATGTACCCGAAGCAACAGGTGCTAAAGTAACGAGCCAATGAGACAGACGACGGTCCGACTGCATGTTTAAACTAACCTATATTCACTGCTCGGGCAAAGTCATACGGTAGGTTGACCGCAGAATAGGTAGCCATCAGAAATCATTACAATGGCATTAGTATATAAAGTGAAAAGAAGGAATGTTCTGGGCAAAGACAAAGAAACAAACCCTGAACTATTCACATAACTGCAGGAATTTCTTGGGCAGTATTTGGAATACATGAAAATCACACGCGTCTTTACTTGTGCACTAAAACGCATGTAATAAATCGTGGTTTATTAAATTCACTGGCAAGATTTTCACAGAAGCTAAACCAACATTTCTTTTTTTTTCAGCTACGTGGTTCAGGTAGTCCACCCCTGCATCTTGAACAGATTCTTAACTGACAGTACAGGGATGGGATTTTAACTAACACCATGTTATTAGTTGCATATGTAGTAGACAGCTAGCAGCATTTAGATATATATATATATATCTATATTACACAACGTACTGAAGAAGAATAATTATAAACAAAGAGCACCACATTCAAAGTCACAATCGCAACGGCTGGTGGTCGCTAGTACCAGCGCGACGGAACACATCCTCTGAATGAATCTCCATTCGCAGGTGCAGTTACACACAGACGCATTGGAAAGGAACTAATGAGAGATGCTCCCGTCAGCGAGGAGCATTTACCCACAAAACGGATAAAAAAAAAAAAAAAAGTTATTTAAAAAAAAATTTTTTTTAAGCAAAAAAACAAAACCGTGTTATAGGGTCTCTGGAACATGGTATTAGGAGCTCAGAGCAGGTGAGAATAAAGCATTTTTATATAAACGAGTGAGGTAATAGCTTATAGAATAAAGCATACATGTAAAGATGCTATACACTTTTAGTACTGTACATCTATTAAAAGTTACAGGACGTTGGTTAAAGTGGTGTTTCATGCAGAAAAGTCCAGAGGACCAGGTATTGACTGAACACATTATGGCTGTTTTATCTACAAAATACTGCATTGTTCTACTTGACAAGTTACCAGAAAATGGCAGTTGCCTGCTGAGCTACATGTTGGTGGAATGTAAAAACCTTTAGCCTTTATACAGAAAGAAATGTTAATATTCCACTGCATGTCAACAATTGTGACATTAGGTTATACAACAAATGTTATAATTTAAACATTGGTTAACAAAATCAGACCACGATTTTTTTAAATAATAAAAAAAAAGACATAAAATACTTTTTCATAATACTGATGCCATAAAAAAAAGAAACTACTGAAAAAGAGAAGTTTTTCATTTTGAAGTGAAGAGGGCAGCAAATGGCCCTTGTGGCAGATCAGTCGCTCTCTTTGGTAGTCACGGTGACGAGTTGCTTGGCGGCCTTGGCAATGTCGTAGGCGCACTGGATGAGCTGCTGGGTGACCAGCTGGCTGTCGGCAGGGCACGAGTCGGGCGGTGTGGCCCGGTGGCACTCGCCCTGCAGCCGGCCGGCGCTCGACGTCAGCAGACGCAGAGAGCCGCGCACCGTCTCCGAGCTTGGTCTCTGGAGACGGAGAGGAGCAGAATGAGCGTCGGTTATCACAGACCCATGGCATCAGCTGTTTATTTAAAAACTCGGAGGTGTTGGCAGTGAGGTGGACGTCAGGATTTGCATTGCATTTCCGAAACATAACCTGCTTTGAAGTAAAGTATTCCCCAATTAGCCAGATTATTTAAGGTAAAAGCTACAACTGTTCAGTAGGAGGGAAAAGTAAGAGACAGTTTTATCAGTCAGTCCATACTTGGGGATTAAAATATTAGAAAGTGCTTCATGAAAAGTCACCCTTGGACAAGGATCAAACTGTTCCACTGTTCAGAAATATATTCGTCACAAAAACTGATCCCAATTCATCTTTTCTGACAAAAAAACGAACTTTTACCTTAGGAAAGAGGGTGGCCATTTCAGTCACAGCTTGATAAATTCTTTCAGAGCAGGGAACGAAGCTGCAAAGACAGACGAGAGACGGTGAGAGTCATTCCTTGTGTTGCATCAGAAATGTCAAGAGATATATTGCAGCACATCACAGCAAAAACCACAAAACCGCATTTTCTTCAAAAATCAAAGCCTTGTAGGGTACTGTGGCTGTGTACCAGTTTATCTAATTACACTGACTTCAAGGCTGACTGCTGAACCTAGAAATGATGTGACAGTAAAAACAAAGCCCATTTTCACAGAGAATAATCAAAATGAATTCATTAAACAAAGGCTAGCCATGAAAAACACAAGCCCAAAGACACAGGATGCACAAAAACACAGACGCCTAAACACATTCAGAGTTGGATCACAGAGAAGCAGTCAGCAGAGCTGTGTATGACGTACAGGGTGCGGCCCTCAATGCGAGTGATGTTGGCTACACCTAAACATAACAGAGCTATGAATATCAGTCCACTGCAGTGCAGGCCAATTTGCAAAAAATGATAGATAAATAAAGACAAATGATCCATTTGGTTGAAAAAGAGCAATACAACTGGACAGATCAACGTTTCTACCAGAAAAAGAAAAGGTTATGGAGCAAAATATGCATATTCAGTCCAGGAATGCACAGGATGGTCCATGTTTGCCTGTGCGAACATCTGGTTATTATAATCACGAGGGTGTGCTGTTCCAACACTCCCAACACGCTCCCACCACTGAGAACTCTTGGACAAAGGAGCCAGTGTGTCTGGGAGAAAGGCAAGGGGTGGAGTAGCGCGATGCTGGCGACGCCTACAGTGCGACAAGCGAGAACCAGCAAAGGGAAGTGAAAGCAGATAGACAGCAGGACTGGTGCATGGAGAGACTGCTGGTTAACATTTACCAATTCAGTTCCTAACGCACCAATTTCAGTTCCTCTTATTTAATAAAAACAACCACCTGGCAAAATGTCGCGGCAGAAGCCTGAAATGAATTTTCGATATCAAGGCACGGGATCCAGGTAAGCACAGGTGCATGCATACGAGCGCACCTGTCGTGCCTGTTCTCCTGTGCTGCCCGCAGCAGCTCCTGGATGTTCTTGGTGATCTGCTCTGTCTTGCTGATGACATCTTCCGTGGAGGGCAGCGCTGGGTCAGCCTCGCACTCCTCTGGGTCCCCCAACTCAGGGATGGCCCCTTCCCCGAGACGGACTCCTGTCCTGGGAACACTCACGGGGCCCTGGCTGGAACACCCAGTGCAGAACAACGCAACACCACACCTTTTACCGCCTAGAAATAACCGCCTTGGCTTAAGGCCGAGGGAGCGCAACACTGTTGCGTGATAGTCCAATACCCTGCAGGGTGTACTATCAAACCTGAATTTGAAACACGTCATGACAAACTTGACTGATTGGATTGGGCATGTTGTATTTGAGTTGGAACTAAACCAACATTAGCAGGAATGGAAACCTGCACTCCTAGAGTTTCAGATGGTGCTCGACTTGTCGTACCCAGAGTCATCCGGCTCCGCGTGGTTGGGTGTGTTGTCGTAGTCGCTGCCCTGTCCCTCCACCCTGGAGCCCTGCGGCGAGTCAGAGAAAAATGGTGAGAGCCCCGCCCATGGAACGCCACACCTCCCGCGGTCGCCACGCCTCCTTTTGGGGGGCTACAGTATTGCAGAAGTACTCGAGGGGGCTTGCTCGGCCCAGGCCACAGCACAAGCATGCCTCATGCACAAATCGGACGCAGCAGAACGAAGAGCAAGCGGCTGGCGGAGGCCGCGTACGTGAAGCGGAGCAACGGGCGCAGCTATTCGGCCAACGTGCCTCGCTGTGGTTTCCGTGAGATTAGTAGCAGCGAGTCAAATATATTGTCCGCCGCAAGACCGGCACAGACATCACGATCCGAAATGGCGGCTGGTGGAATGGGCGGAGTGCATGCAAATATGCTGAGGGGGTGTGGCAGTGGGTGGGGCGAGGGGAAGCCAGGCAGCAGAGAAGCCCTCCCCAGGGAGGACTGGCCTGCTCAGTGAGGGAGTACTTCACCCTTTGGGCCCGCTCATCCCATGCCCAGGACGAGGAGGAAGGGAAGGCGGGGAGGGAGCAGGAGGCGGCCACGGAGGGACCCTTCCCAATCTAGAAAGGGTTCAAATCCAGAATCCAGATTTTGCTTTTCACCAAAGCATGAGGGGAGGAGTATGACAATGGCAGATGATAAACCACACCTCGAATGCAGGATCGCACAGTGAGCGCTACTGAACACAGACCGAAAAAGGCACCCGGGGGGCGGACCGCACCGAGTCACACGTGTTTTCCCTTCAGACAGGCTGCACTTACGTTCGGGGGGAGGGGCTGGAGCATGAGGCTGCCAGAACCATGGTGGGCGGAGTCGGCTCTCGGGGGGTAGTGCTTCAGGCCCGACCCTGTCTCGTACATAGACATGGCCCTTCCCCCGCGGGACACGGCCCGCCGCTGCGGCTCCTGGGGAGGGACCGCGCTGGGGGATCCCGGCCACCGCAGAGAGCTGTTCTCAGTCTGCAGGGAATTCAGCTGGGGACACAGAACACACACACCCCCCCCCCCACACACACACACCCACACACCCGTTTTTGACTTGGTGAGGTGGTGTATTAGCCAAAAGCACTCTGGCACAAAGATCATCCATCAAGATACACTATGCTATTGTGCTAAATTTGGTCATAATCTTTTCTAGGTATACGCATATATAACTATTTTTGTTAGCTTGAATAAAATAACTGCATTGTTTTAGTTTAAAAGTATGATTTTTGTCTGTTCTAACAGGTCAGCAAACCTTGAGCAAAATTTAGCATAATGAACACATTCGATGTTGTGAAAACATTCTTGAGATACATTTGCCACATCTGCCAGACATACTAGGAACGGTGTGCAAGGTTATCCATGCCCTGGTTTACCATGACAACAAGAAAGGACAGTCATTCGCTATTAGATTTTACATCTGATTTAAAAAAAAAAAAAAAAAACTTTATGAAAATAGTTTCAAATGACTTTGTTTACCTGTATCAGAAAGAAAAAGTTAATGATCAGAAAGGAAGTGAATGATTTGCTTTGCCTTATCAAAGCGTAAATCATGGTTCTGTGCACTAGGTAAACACTCGAAGTACAGCCAGGCGGTGTGGTAATGAGAGAGCGCGTCAGGAGATACCGACAGCCCATCACAAACGGGGTCCCTTACAGAAGCACACGAGCGCTTGTGGAAACAGGATCTGGAGGGAGCTGCTCAGCTATGCAGATCAGATAACTGTGGCGAGTAGGAACAGGGGAACGGCAGACACAGTGGTACCAAGCGGGCCACGCATGCCCGGACGTGCCCGGAGAGTGGTGGGAGTGCGGTGGTGGTGGTGGTGGTGTGGTGTCCCACCTTGGTCTGCATAACCCTCAGCTCTTCGCTCAGGTGGCAGTTGACCTTGAGGAGCTGCTGGATCTTGGCCTCTGACTCGTTCAGCGCATTTTTAACCTCCATGAACTCCTGCACCGTGATGGGGCCGTCAGACAGGTCAGACGACTCCGAACTCTGGGGGGAAGGAGGGGGGGGGGGTGAGAAGAGAACAGCTGTTGACACAACAAACGGCCATCAGAGCTTGGGAAACGTATGTTTGGAAGCAAATACTGCAGATGGTCTGAAGAGGTTCTCCACAAACAGCCTCCACCACCACCCTGGCGAGACCTGGTGGCTAACTGGGGTCGATTCTGTGCGAAGCCGACCGGCAAAGCACCTTGGTCCGCTCGTCCTTCCCGGAGGCAGGCTCTCGCTCGGCGTCCTCGTCAGACGCCACGCTGTCGTAGTCGGGCTGGTCTGCTTCTGGGTTCTCACTCCCATGGCGGCTGCCAATATCTTTCAAAATCAGCTCCACGTTATCTGGGAGAAGAGATCAATATGGTGTTCAAAAAAAGGTGCCCTCCATGGCAGGACTTAATGAACCAAGTAAAGAATATAGAAGCATTAGCTGAGTGTCAGAGATCGAAGGAGCACTCCCACCTTTTCCGTGATCGGGGGAATTCCCTTGCTGACGCCTCTTGGCATCGGTTAAGATGTCGATCACAAGCGTGGCAAACTCATGGGCGTTGAACCTCGCTAACTTCTGCCTGCCCTGTATCCACCCCCCCCCCCCAAAAAAAGAGAGGAGATCTAAGAGCAGGGTTCAGCACTTGCACGAGGGCGACAGGACCTGCGGCGAGGCTGGGGAGCCTGCGAGGGGCAACCTGCTGGCGCACCTGGTTCCTGGTGGACGAGTATTCGGGGTTGACAGGGAGGAAGGGCACCACGGTGGTTTCAGTCACCAGAGTGCTGTGGTTCTGTGTCGTGAGCCACACTGCAACCACAAGGTGGCGGTAAAATCGTCACCAGGCTTCAAATTTCAGAGGACTAACCAGATGACCCGACGAATGAAATTAGGCGATGCCAAAGTTTTTTTTCAAATATGTTACCAAAACAGGGATGTAGATTAATGTCTCCTTTCAGCTTCAGCACAGGAACCGAAAGCGTCAAGCAAACAGTGAATGGACGAATTCAGACTGAACAAACCTGCGTCCGTTTCTCTTCTGTCCACCTCATCGTACACATCCATGGCCAGTTCTTCAAACTGATGATTGCTAAGCTGGAATAAGACGCATTTGTTTGCGGTATAATAAACCCCAAGGAGCTTTATAGCGCGATCACTGACGATCAACCAGTGGCACATTTTACCCCTACGCAGACTGAGGTTTTGAGGTAATAACTCCCACACAACAAACAAACAATAAATGTCAACTTACTGATTGGAGTTTTTTCTTAGCTGCTTTTGCCAGCTCTGACAAATCCAGACTACTGTATCAAATCACAGATAAAACACACACACACACACACACACACACACGTGAAAATATGCAAACAGGGAAAATCTGCAGCCATAACGTTATTTTCATACTTACATATTCCTTATCCGTTAAAAGGTGAGCACATGGAAAAATCATACCACAATCACATTTATATAAATGGGTTTTTTTTTTCTATTGAACAATGATTAAGCATCTTAAAATCATACCTGTCTGCTATCTGGGGGATTATGAAGTGCTGTCCATTTTTATGATCTGAAACAGATTGTAACTTGTATAACTGCGCAAAATCATACTTTTTTCCTCCAATTTCAATTCTAACTTAAGTCAATAAAAACACAATTGAACAGACTTTATAATATTTGACTTGTTTCTGCTCTACTGAAGTTGTTTTTGCAAATACCAGAAAGGGAAGATAAACTTCACAAGATACCAGGTGATAAGACCGCCTGTTAAAACTAGGATCTCTACAGCTCTCAGCCTACAATGTCTGCTTACCTGGCCTTCTTCCGCAAAGATAAAATGCTAGCCTGTCCGTCAGCTCAAACTGGATCTCCACCAACCTGTCAGCAAGGTCCTGGTGACCTGCTTGTCTGGAGAGACATACAGCAAGACTTTTGTTTGTTTGTTTCTGCACCTCGAACGCTCAACCACAATCGTCTCTTCATCAGGCTTAGCTGGTGCGAGTTGGCTCTACCTGGCATAATCGATAGGCGTGTTCCCACTGCTGTCTGGAGCGCCGGGGTCAGCTCCGTACACGGTGAGGAGCTCCGCCTGCAGCAGCTGACCGGCCTTGGCTGCCACGTGTAACGGAGTGTTCCCCTTCTCCTGCAGAGCAAAACGAGAGGGGGTTTCCTTAGATGAGAGTCCCGTTAAGGCCCCACTGAAAGCAGGTGAAAACGCCCCGATGCTTTCGGAACTTACGGGATGAAAAAAGTTGGCCTGCGCTCCCAGAGAGAGCAGCCTCAAACACGTCTCCAGGTTACCGGTCCGCACGCTGGAGTGGAGTTGCTAAAAACGGCAAGATCATTTTAGCTTCAGATTTTGGTCTGAATCAGGAAGTTACGCTTGAACTTATGGAAGTGTGTTAAGATAGATTGTGCGCTAATTCTAAAGGAAATACATTTACAACATGTAGCATGCCAAAATCAAATTCTCCAGTTCACTTTGATTGGCATTCCTGTTACTCACCTTGCTCAGGTCCTTCGCAGTCACACTGTCATCTTCTCTACATGGCATTCGATGCACAAAGGCCAGCATCTGGTATTTTGCCTTTATGAAATCTGTCTTATTGGGACTAAATAAAGTGGCGTGGGCTTATCAACAGGCAGAATTAACCACAACTAAACATCTCGTCACATACATTAAAGGTTAACAAGCTCCATTATCCACCACCAAAACTCCTCCTCACTCTATAAAATAATCAATCATGTTTATATTGAATGAAGGGCTCCATTAACATTGCTGCTGATGCTATCAGATAGGAAATCGTATGCGTTTTGATGGAGCTGTCACTCACTGCACTCTGTCCTGCGGGTGGGCTTTGCGTTTTCCACTCATGATAGAGGAGGGGTCTAGAAGACTGTGTTCCCAGATGGAATTTGCACCATTGCTGTACAACATCTGAACCATCTGGGCATAAAAAGACATTACATGAAATATAACATCTTACAGGCAGTTAGAAAAGCGTAAGAACAATCAGTCTTCGTTTGACTGATTTAGTCGCATCAGTGTAACGACTTCCTGCGATTTGGCAACCGGTATCCACAGTAAAATACAAAACAATACATTTAACTATGCAATGTGCAGGCCATTTCATGAACAATATAACAGAAGACTCCAGAGTGGCCTGTGTTGCTTCTTTCTAGTTCTATTTGAGGAAATGTGAAACAACAGCTCGCTTCCTCTTAGCTACAGTGGCACGGAAGGTGAGGCAACAGATGTCGGCGGAAGAGCGGCATTTCCCACCTGCAGCTGGGACGGGGGCCACGCCGTGTGGGTCAGGTGACGGACCTGAGAGCTGTGGCGACCCAGGCCTCTGTGGATACTGCAGCATTCATCACAGATGAGAACTCCCCTGTTGATCGAGGCCCAGCGAGGCTCTGAGGAAAACAGAGGGGGGACGGGACAAAATGTCAGTGGGTGAAACATGACCAATCCTATTAATCCAAACCCTAGACTAAAAGATTTGCAACCGTGGCAATCGGTCAATGCTGGAATTCCTGTTTAGTCTAAGACTAGGTTTAAAGCACATCTGGTAAACTGACCCTCAAAGGAAACACCATCATAAATCAAATAAACAATCAATAAGTCTTTATTCTATCGAAGCAAGACTCCACTTTGCCAGGACAAGTGTTTAAGCATGTTGAATATATAGGCTATATGTAAAATATGTGTTTGTGTTTAAGATATATTTATTGTTTTTCAACATACAACATTCTCTTAATGTTTTTTTAAGCAATAAACGTAAAAATGCCTTCAACTCAGAGATTCGTGTACACTGATTTTACTGTGATTTGTCTGATACGTTGCCTGGCAGACTTCATATGTAGTAGACAGCTACTATAGTTCATATAAATAGCTAGCCAGTTACTTTGCTAATAAGAAATATCACACCGTGCACTAGGACAAATTACACTACTATTAATTGCAAATACACAAAAACGAACACACAGTGAGCTACAGTAGTACTGCAATAACCATCTTAACACGCACTGTTTCGAAAGGTTTTGAATAGCTAGCTGAGTCCGCTAACAATACGTCTACCAGACAAAAAAAAGAAAGAAAGAATAAAACACTGTTTCTTAAAAGCTTACAAACATTTCTCAACCAGATTGACCAAGTCTTCATCTTTCTTCGTCAAGCCAGCTAGTTATCCAGCTAGCTAGCGTTAACTAAGCTTTCCGCGTTCATTTAAGTTAGTCAGTAAGGAACCTAGCCTGCTACATAACCTAGCTAGGATAGCTGTTTAGCCAGCGAGCTAGCTGGCAAGCAAGAAAAATTAAATTGGAATTCATCCTAAATCAAAAACCTCCTCAGTAAGATAATAACAACAGTGTCCGTATCAGTCATATAAATCGTCACTGGGTACGAATTTACACCAACGTAACACAAATTTTGATTCGTGCAGTTATATAGCTACTGGCTAACCAGCTAACGGATATTCAAGTTGTATTCTGGCTTACCAGGGGCGCTGCAATCAGCGCAAATTTCCCTATTGCGAGGCCTCATTGACATAGTTTACTTCAAAAGACCTTGAAATGTTCTTGTCTTTCACATTCATTAGATGAAATACTCGTAACACAGAAAAAAACAATTAGTAGAAAACTATACTACAGAATGGAAAACAAGGTAACAGAACAATTTCACCCTTGTTCTGTGCACTTCACTTCAGCCTGTTTTTTTCGACTTCCTGAATGGGGAGGTGACCGGTTATATCAATAGGCAGATGGGCGGAGGAACTACAAAAAGACCCCGAAAAATCCTGTCTAACTTTTTATGATTTCTATAAATCCCTGTGGATTTCTAGAAAGTTATTTTATCTGGTTTAAATAAAGGCATTTCTTTTACGGCTTCGCCGGTTAAACGATTTTATATTAGCTATATAAAATATGATGGGGACGTTTGTGTCTTTAGAGATCACAATCAGAGACTTGGTTTAAGGCATGACATCTTTGGACATAATGTTCGCTGTTAGTTCCACTTTTAGACTACTAATCATTTCCTTTGGTGAAAATGTTGCATGCTATCTTTTTTTAAATGTAAAAGTCACTCTGAATAAGTCATGGAGTACTGCCTGTTGAATGGTGTATTTGATAGTTCTGTCAACAAAATCTATGCATTTTGTGGCGTACAATGCAGTATTTGTACATGTACAAGTGTTTGTACATGTAAACTACCGTACTCTGCACCTTTAGCATACGGTCTTTCCAGAGTGACTTACGGTAGTGCTTTGTTGTCTCGATGGTATCTGATATCAAATTCGACTATTAGCCGAACTGAAAAGTGCAGCTTTTATTTATATGACAATTTTTTATCAGAAATAGGAAACTCTTTTCAATATTCAAACGATAAAATCTCTGAAATGTAAGTCAATTTAATAAAACATGCAGGGATTAAAACCTATAGATCTGTTTTTTTCAGTGAGGGTTGACTTTTATGTTGCTTATGTGGTTCTCCAAAAAGACCCAATAATCTAAAAAGACCATTCAGACAGATGCAGTTAGAAACCCCAAATACTTACACTTAAAAATACCCCCTTTTTATTAAACAACGTGCGACACATAATAGCTAAGCTTGGTTGTCACAGTTTAAAACCTATTTGATAACCTGTTATAACATTGCCTGGTTGTTGGTATTAGGTTAAAACGATATACTGGTTGCTGTCCGTGGTGCTGTAATGCAGGAACGACTGGTTTCCTCTCTGAAGCTGTAGATCACATGGTCAACTTACAAACCGTGTGCTCCAACAGTCATAAAGAAGGCGGCACGTGAACTCGTAAATACACATATGACACATGGGTGTTAAGTTCGCATCAATTTACTCGGCAATAAGGTTCTTGAAAAGGGGGCGCGGCCAAAATGTGCACAGCTGTCTCTGTGTTAGGATTGGCTTTCATGTAACCAATGGAACAAGGGCGTGTGTGAGAGCGAGTGGTACGCAGACCTCGCATAAACATGATAGAATTGTAGATATTATTGCAAGCTATGAAGTATAACAGGATATCAGCATTTCGGTTTTGGTAATTGAGAATGTTGGCGCGAAACCTCACGTTTAACAAAGATATCTCGGTGATGCCACACCCTGGAAATGCGCAGCTCTGACTCACGGTGACAATTTCATTGCTTCTGCCTGTGTGACCGACGCCGTATTCTGCGTACATTTTCACCAGTAAGCTGGTGAGGAATAGCAAGAGGTCTACAAATTGAAATAACATATATTAACCAGGAATCAAAATGGGAGGTAAGAAATTGTTATTCAAAGCCGGCGTGATGTGACAAACTCATTAGAGTACTGGACAGAGTCGTTATGACACGAATATTGATTTGTTTACCTTGTAGAGACAGAGACGCGTCAGCGATTGTTGCGCAGCGTGAAGAAAGAGGTGGGTAATTTCGGCAGTACAAGAATTAGCTATCGGAAACGATCGAGCTTGTCTCGATTTCCTTTGCGACAGTGGTCTTAAATCGTTGCACATCTTATTAGATAAATTGCACCCAAATATCGCCAGTAGCCTGAGGAAAACAAAACAGCGTAAACCATAGAATACATTATTTTACTAAATGCACATGATTGCTACTTTGTTCATTATTTTGTCTTTAAATCAGTTCCATTGCTCCATACAATATTAAAATGATACAACTCGCAATAATATTAATGCCATGTTTTCGTCAGTTTTTTTTTAATTTTGTGGCACTGCCACTCAAGACCTTACGTTAAAAGGTAGAACTGTTAAGCCAAAGAATCATGTATCTAAACAAGGTCATTTTATTTGTCCTTTGGTGCCTAAACGTCACGTGAATCTCCCCTTTCAACTGGCAAAATAAAGCTATATTGTATTCGAATAGCCTGTTTTATGGTAGATTTATTAGTACGTTATACCTGAATGGCTCTTTACATTTAGATATGACACATGCGCGTCCAGTGGTGAAAACCATTCACAAGAATACGACAGCTCATCGTGGGTGGGCCTAACGCTTGAAATGGAAAAAAGACCCGTATCGTTTTCCTCTGTAATGCGAAGGCATGACATTTTGTACCCGTTACGAAAGCCTACAGCCTATAGCAGGCTACTTACCCTCAAGAATGATTCATTCACTTTGTTGGAGGAAGGTATGGATAGAAACAAATTACACGACGACACTTATAGATCCTGAACACAGAGTAATGCAAGAAAATACAAAATCATTCATGCAAAAATAAATTTCGTGTTTAACATCAAAATACTATTTCCTGTTATTATAATGTTCAACGGGGGGGGGGGGGTTAAAAATGGTCATTCGGCTGAGTTTTGAAATCATAATTACTATACTTAGATACGATAAAAATTAACATGATTTAGGTAGAAGGCACCTACTTAAACTGAGATTTTGTAAGATGTATATGGCCTTAGAAGGCTAGACAGGATTTAGAACCAAATTCCCATGGCAAGGCCACATACAAGATTATTAACTGATTATTAACCACACAGGGAGACAAAGGTATATTGAGACATATGTTTTTTGAGCATTTTTTGTGAATGTATTCAATTTATTATTAATAATAATATAATTAATAATAATAATAATAATAATAATAATAAAATGTCCTGTCACTGCAATAGCCACGAATTCCAATCACTCCTAAAATTAGTCATTACAATACTGGTTAATTCAGCTTTACCTCATGATGTACCTCAGCCTAAAAAAAGCGAGCTTATCTCTATAGTGACAGAGGATGCTAGTTTCTCGACACCGTGGATGTTTAGCCATTTCTGTCTCAGCCTCAGCCAGGGCTCCATCACATATGACTCAACCTGTCAGCGAAGGACCACAACACATTAAACGCGTAGTGGAAACAATGATGGTTGCACACGCCCACCTGCCCAACTCACAGTCTGTGCCTCACATTCCCAACTGCTTTTCACGTTTGTAATTGGGAGCACTAAATTAGCCTTTCTCTTATCCCAGCTCCTTATCGGCAAACGAAGCCCTTTGTTTGGGAATTGTTCGCCGACTTCCTTCCCCCCTCTGGTTCTTTAGGTAAAGCAGATTATGGAGGAGGGAGTAACTCGGAAGTTCGTTCATGAGGACAGCAGCCATATTATTTCCTTCTGTGGTAAGCTTGTGACCTCTTGCCTTTTCAGTTTGCTATTTTTGGGTGAAGCTCTGAATGCTCGCAGAGTGTAGGCGCACGCTTTGTTTATTCAACATCGTGTCCTTTACAGGAAATGATTTGTTTTAACACATGCCAGTCGATATTTTACACAGTACTAAGCGCACTGAATTGATTTGGGCTTTTTTTTTTTTCTTTTACGTCTTGATTCATTGCCGCTTATTAAGAAAAGACTTTCACTGAAGAATTATAATACTGAATGTGTGTGTGGACTGGGGGGGGGGGTGTTCGGTAGGCAAGTGGTGAAGGGATGCCTTCTAATGGTGGTTAATGACCGTTGACATTCACTGCTTTGACCGAAGGCAGAGATCGCATCCCTGTGTGTCAACACTTTGAAAGGTTAAGCTCTGCCACCTCCACCCACTAGTCTGTGCATCATGACAGGATCAGGGAGCAAGAGAGAGAGAGAAATAGAGAGAGAGAGAGAGAGAGAGAGAGAGAGAGAGAGAGAGAGAGAGAGAGAGAGAGAGAGAGAGAGAGAGAGA
>JAOXYF010000015.1:13469777-13501756 GCA_028565775.1 Sternarchorhynchus goeldii
AGAGAGAGAGAGAGAGAGAGAGAGAGAGAGAGAAATAGAGAGAGAGAGAGAGAAATAGAGAGAGAGAGAGAGAGAGAGAGAAATAGAGAGAGAGAGAGAGAGAGAAATAGAGAGAGAGAGAAAGAGAAATAGAGAGAGAGAGAGAGAGAGAGAGAAATAGAGAGAGAGAGAAAGAGAAATAGAGAGAGAGAGAGAGAGAGAGAGAGAGAGACAGAGAAGATGCGGCCCTCCTTCTAGCCTTATTCAGTGCAGTAAGTAAGCCAACAGACAAATGAGTAAAGCTCTGTTTGATTAAAAAAAGAACTTCACCTGCTATTAAACCGTAGGGCATCTTGCTAAGAGGAACAATACAATAGTTCATTCTGCTACTATTCCATTTTCATTTGTCACTGACATCTTAAGGACACGTGTGTTTGTTTGCTCACTGGGTGCATGTGGTGTGCATGCTGTGTCATCTGTACCGTGGATGTGATGTTTTCCCAGCTGTGGTGGAGGCCTGCGTCTTGCATGGGCTGAAGAGGCGGGCAGCGGGTTTCCTGCGTAGCAACAAGTTGGCCGCGCTTTTCACGAAGGTGGGGAAGATCTTTCCTCCTGCTGAGGAGCTGTGCAAGAAGGTGCAGGAACTGGAACAGATTGTGGAAAACAAGTGAGACCTGTATATCAGATTCTTCTTGGCTTGATCGTTTGCATGTTGGCTTGAGTCATGGAGTGAGTCTCCGTTATACAGTATATATTAAGTCAGAATCACATATGTCAGTCGATTATGTTTTTAGACTTGGATTGTGAATATATTGTGTGTTCTTGAAACAATGTTAAAGCATTGTGAAAGCAAACGGTTCATGTACCACCAATCACAGTTAATCCAGGGAAATTTTTGTTTTATTGAAGATGGGTTTAGAGGATATTTGTTTGATTTTTAGTTATTTACATATTTTTATCCAGTTATTATGTTTGGTTTGCAATTATGCAGTTCCAGACAAACCCAGTCTCAGATGAGCCAAGAAACCATCCGGAAGCAGCCCAGGGTCCCCACACTCACACCCCAGGCCATGAAACACCTGTGGATTCGCACAGCCTTGACAGAAAAAGTGCTGGATAAGATCGTTCTATACTTAGTGGAGAACAGCAGGTTAGAAATGTATGGTTATATTTGTGTGCATAATCCCTCATGAGGTTACATTATATGGTTTACATTGCTGCTTTGTTCAGAGATTTGGTTTTATTTCTGTTGCAGTAAATTCTATGAGAGGGAGGCATTACTGAGGGATCCAGTTGATGGTCCAATCCTTGCATCTTTGCTAGGTATGAAGCATATTGTTACTTTCCAAGTCCATGATACACAACATGCATGTAGTTTGATGGTAGGGGTAAAACAAAGATAATCAATTTCTATAGTTTTTTGTTGCCTATTACAGAGGCTAAATGGTTATGAGCTTTTAATAATCGACCAATCGCATATTGTCTAGAAATTATGTTTATAATAACCTGTTAACGAACTCAAAGAGCTTCCTTATGAAAGCTAAATAGTCAAACTAGCATTCATTCTAGTTACCTGCATTATGTATATATTGTTTCCATGTTAGCCATGTTAGCTGGGTGGACTATACCTTTAACAATAGCTCTGTTGACTCTTCCAGTGGGACCCTGCGCTCTGGAGTACACCAAGGCAAAGACAGCCAACCACTTTTGGACAGACCCCTCTGCTGATGAGCTGGTGCAGAGGCACCGTATCCACAGTGGCCACTGCCGACAGGACTCGCCCACCAAACGCCCTGCTCTTGTTAGTACCACCTCACTCCCACTTTGGAACATGCGTTCAAAATCCAGAATACGGTCACCTCAGACATGCCACAGTCAGCATGTACTAATTTTTGTAGATCCAGAAAAGGCAGTCGAGTGGCAGCATGGATGACAGGCCATCTCTGTGGGCCCGGGACTATGTGGAGTCCCTCCACCAGAACTCCAGGGCTACGCTGCTCTTTGGCAAGAACAATGTCCTGGTTCAGCCAGTACGGCATCCACTACTATAAACTGATATAAGCTTTAAAGAACTGATCTCACAGAGCAACAAACAAGCCCAAATGGATGGTCCCCATACAGTGTCTTTTCTGTTTCTGTAGACAGATGACATGGAAGCTATCCCAGGATACCTCTCTCTCCATCAGACTGCAGAGCTTATGACGCTGAAGTGGACACCAAACCAATTGATGAATGGCAACATGGGAGAGTTTGATTATGAAAAAAGGTTTTTAAAAGCCCATGTTTGTGAACACTTATTTAAATATAGATTGGGACAAAATGTAGGATTGGCCTGTATATCTGTTTCTTTGGCAAGGGTGTGTTACCTCTCTGTTTTTTTAACAGTGTGTACTGGGATTATGCAGTGACCATTCGTCTAGAGGAAATCGTCTATTTGCATTGCCATCAACAAGGTGAAATCTCCAGAGATTTTTTGTTCCTGCTATTTAAGGTTCTTACTAAATTAATAATGTCCGTCAGTATCCACTGTGAGTCTGCGTATCTGTGTATGCATGCTGGGCGCCTCCACTTGCTTCACAAACCTTGAACATTGCTCATAACATACTTGTGTCTGCAGTGGACAGTGGGGGCACTGTGGTTTTGGTGAGTCAGGATGGGATCCAGAGGCCACCATTCCGCTTCCCAAAAGGAGGCCATCTGCTGCAGTTCCTCACATGTCTGGAGACAGGACTTCTTCCCCATGGCCAGCTCGATCCTCCCCTGTGGTCTCAAAGGGGAAAGGTGTGCATGAAAACGAGCAAAAAAACCCATTTACATCTGTTAATCACCTGACATAAAAAATATGCACTTCCTGAGAAGAAAATAACACTTTTTTGTGTTTTAACAGGGAAAGGTCTTTCCCAAGTTACGAAAAAGAAGTCCACATGGCTCCTGTGAGTCCTTTTCTGACAAGGACGACGATGAGGCGACAGATTATGTGTTTCGCATAATATATCCGGGCAGTCAAGAGTTTGGTATGTGACTAAATGTTCCTGTACTGTGGTGCTGTGTTGTTACGTGTGGTCTGTCATTGTAAAGTGTTTCCTCTTCCCCATCTGGCCTGTACCTTCTACCCTGTCTTGTGAACATCCCTCCTGTTTCTATAGGTTGTGATGGTGCAACAGCATCCCATCATCCCCACCTCATCAGACATGGCATGAGCATCTCCTCATACCTTCACATCTCCATTTGCACCATCCATCCCATGGTTCGCTCTGTTTTGGGAGAGAGAGAGAGAACCTGGTCTCTGATCTTGGTCTGTCACTATTTGCTTCCACCTTAGTCACCCACTTTCATTCTTCCACACCATAGTTCTTAGATATGACTTTGAACTATGGCACAGATGGTGATGACAATGATGATGATGATGATACTGATGATGATGATGATACTGATGATGGTGATAATGATGGCGATAGTGATAATAGTGGAGGAAAAGCAGTAGGTGGTGATATTTTGGATCCTCTCATGATGATGCAGTTGGCCCAGAACTGATGGACCAGAGCATGAGCATGTGGCAGCCCACTCCAAGGAAGTCTTCCTGTTCCTCCTGCTCTCAGAATGGTTCCTCTGATGGTGGACTTCCCAATGGTTGCAATCATGACAGGTTAGTATGACACATGGTATTTCCCCACTGTCTGTCCATACAAACACACACACAGACAAAATGCACTCCTCTAGCCCCCACACCCACAACACTTACACAAACAAACACACACAAATACAACTAAAGCCATTATGAGGTTGTGCCTCTAAATCTGTTAACTTCTACAGGGCACCCCTGAAGTTACTTTGCGAGACCATGAAGTACCAGATCATTTCTCGTGCTTTCTATGGCTGTATGTAGCATCTCCAAAATTGTCCCCAAAATGTCTGTCTTCTTTAGAAACTCTATAAAGTTCTTATTTCATACATTTCTGTCATTAAGGGCTGGCCTACTGCCGCCACCTGTCTACAGTCCGCACACACCTCTCTGCTCTTGTGAATCCCACTATCATTGAGCCTGACATTCCCTACGATGCCAAAGGAGGGCTCTCTGCAGAAGTTTGGCAGACGTTTCTTCAGGATAGTTCTGTGAGCAGAAATCATTAAATGTCATCATGTCTGCTAAACATAAGTCTGAATCTTGTCTTTTCAGCTACCGAGAGGAACTTATTAATCTCACATTTTCTCTCTTCCTCTCTCTCTCTCTCTCTCTCTCTCTCTCTCTCTCTGGAAGGCTTATGAAGAGGCAGAGCTTCTCCGGCTGGTGTACTATGGTGGTGTAGAACCAACCCTGCGTAAGGAGGTGTGGCCTTTCCTGCTTGGCCATTACCACTTTAGCATGACCCCAGAAGAGAGGAAAGAGGTATGACACAGGACATTCCTGACCAAAAATATTCCTGAGAACAAAACTTGGATGTCCTGAGTTTCAGTGCTCTATGCAGGTGGATGAGCAGGTCCGTACATGCTATGAGCAGACCATGAGTGAGTGGCTGGGCTGTGAAGCCATCGTAAAGCAGCGCGAGAAGGAGCAACATGCTGCAGCTCTCGCCAAGTGTGCGTCTGGAGCCAGTGTGGATCTGCAGCAGGATTCCACCATTAGCACTGATGTAAGTGATATTGCCATGGACAATAGACCACAGGCTAATGATAGCTAGCCTGTTAAATAGATACCTGGTAAGGTTTATTTTGATATTCCAACTACTTAATCATTGTCAACATCATACAGAATGAGTTGCTGGCAATCACTGGTGAAGAATTCAAGACATTCCAGTGCAAGAACAACCCATACATCAAGACATTCATCGTAATAAATAAATTATAAAAATTTACTGTATAAACAATGAGATAATTTCTGTATCATAGTATTTGTGAAGGAATAAATAGCATTAAGGATTGAGGAATCCCAAATTACTGTGACATGGAAGTCAGTTCCAGTCTTTTTTTATGGATACATAGAGCAAAGAATGAATTGCTGAATGAATGATATTATAATTCATCCTTGTCCATTTTTTGCCATCTAGTCTTCCCAGAGCAGCAGCTCAGAGAAACAGAGCAACGCCTCTTCTCACAGCGATTCAAACAGCAGCACTCAGGTAAGTTTGATGTACTATACAGTTTTCTCCATACAAGTACCATTTGAATTGATTTTGAATCGCAGTTGTTTTGGACTTCTGCAGGTGTTTGGGTCAGTTGATGAGGTTGACCCAATTGAATCTGAACCTAAGCCAAAAGATGAGAAGCCACAGCCCAGAATTCCAAATGGTACCCTTCCAAACAGTTCTCCAGACTCTGGACATCCATCCTCTCGCAACTTCTCTGTCACATCTGGACTCTCAGATTGCTCCCCAAGCACAGAGGATGCATCCACACAAGAGTCAGGATCTAAAACAGTGCCACCAGAGACACCGTCAGCAACTTCTGCAGAGCCTCCAACTACCTTTAACCTTGAAAACAAGATCAACGAAGTATCAGCAGAACAGAGCTCATCAGTTTTGGACACAGAGGAGAAACTTGTGAAATCACACACAGGTGACCTTGCTCCAGAAGATAAGATGATCAACCCTCAGGAAAATGAGGAATTAGAAAGCTCTGATGCCAAAGAAACTAAAAGGACTGACTCGACTATCTCCATGGAATCACAGAAGGAGAAAGTAAATTTAGATGAATCGTCTGAGATTAATGTTTCTGAAACAGTAGAAAGTACATTACCTGAAATACGACAGGCTGAGAACTTAGAAGCTGAAGACACAAAATCTGCAGACAACAATGAGAAGAGCAAGCAAGGAATTCAGTCATTAGAATGTTCTGCTGAAGAGACAACTATATCCATAGGGGGAATCAGCGATTTACAAATGGAGAGTGAGGCTCAGAAAAATGTTGAAAATGTAGATAAAGGAAAATCAGTCTCTGATGAAACCACAAATTTGGAAATTCAAGAAAACAAAGAAACACCCATCAAATGTGATCCTCCTCAGCCACTAACTAAAGAAGGTTCAGTGGATGAATCAAAAACCATAGATGTAAACAAACCTGAGGATGATGGAAAACCAACAATGTCTGTGTCAAAGATGACCAGGGAACCAAACATGGAATTTCCTGAAACAAAAGCGAAACCTCCTCAGCTTCTCTCTGAATACCAACACATAGATTTGCTAATGAACAACTCATCTGATGTTGGGAACCCAGCTGTGCAAACTGCAATGAAATGGGACTCTGATCAGTGCAGGGTTAAGGCATTAATCAAACAAATGACTGATCCTGTGCCTGAGAGCTGTATTTCCATTTCATCTTTGTCAAAACAATCACCAGACATGTCTGATGACTCTCCATCTGCTCTGGAAATGGAGGAAATCCCAGCTGCTTTGGTTTATATGCCTGCAGAGGGTATCCTGGCAAAAGCTCCCATCATGTTGGGCTCTCCCTTGATTCTGTCTAGCCCTCCGGAAAAGGCAGTGGTTTGTATGCCCACTCTGGAGCTCGGTATGGAGGCCGGCCTGAATACTAGTCCAGAGGGCACTGAATCAGCACTGTCTGAGGAAGAGCCAGAGATGGAGAGTCTCTTCCCAAAACCAGACTCTCTATCTGTAGGGGGAGAACATAAAAATGAAGTTGCATCTCCAGTGTCCTCTATTGGGACCACTTACTCTGTGAGTTAATTGATTTAAATGCATCATCAAAAGTGATTCAATGCACTCTGCTCTTTGTTGGTGTCACTCTGTAGGAATGCATATGTCCATATTCATGGTGTGCACTATGTGTGCATTTTTAATCCCTGTTCTTTTGATTCTTAGCAAGAGCTGCTAGACTTGTACACCCTAAATCTGCACCGCATTGACAAAGATGTCCAAAGATGTGACAGAAACTTTTGGTATTTCACAACGTCCAACCTAGAGAAACTACGCAACATTATGTGCAGGTGAATCTGAAAAGCTCTTGTATTGATCAAGAAAAGGTTCACATGATCTTACTCATGATTCAACACAAGGCTGTTTTCAAGGCTGCCCAGATGTCACCCTTGTTTTTTGCCTGATTTTTTCTTCCTAGTTATGTTTGGCAGCATCTAGATATTGGCTATGTGCAGGGGATGTGTGACTTACTTGCACCCCTGTTAGTAATTCTCGATGATGGTAAGTGCACACTAAGCTAATAACATCTGAATCACTCTACCTATTCTCTAAGCACTTGATTCCAGTTTTGTGATGCATTTCCATTTTTGTCTTTTTTAGAGGCCCTGGCTTTTAGCTGCTTTACAGAGCTCATGAAAAGAATGAACCAGAACTTTCCACATGGAGGAGCGATGGATACCCACTTTGCCAACATGCGTTCCCTTATTCAAGTATAACTTCATGAAACGAATTGTTTCAGCAAGCAACAATTTTGTTAATTGTTTCCACACCTTTCTAGAAAAGTGTTTTTCTTCATTTTTGCTTAGATTCTTGATTCAGAACTCTTTGAGTTAATGCAGCAAAATGGAGACTACACCCACTTTTACTTCTGCTACCGCTGGTTCCTCTTAGATTTTAAGAGAGGTAAGATCATTTTTATAACTTTTACTGTAAAGTGAATGCCAAACAATTATAGTATTTACTTTATGTTTTGAGCAGTCAGTTAAGATATGTCACTGAATTGTCTTTGGAGGTATGAATCACAAGACACACATACAAAGTTGTGAAGCACGGAAGAACAATGTCCAGATAATAACATCAAAGCTTTCCATCTGGTTATAGATATGTTAATGTTGTCATTTGTGTGCCTTTTCTTAGAAATGGTTTATAATGACGTGTTCTCCGTATGGGAGACCATCTGGGCTGCCCGGACCATCTCCTCTGGTCACTTTGTGCTCTTCATTGCCTTGGCACTGGTTGAGTTGTATAGGGATATCATTCTCGAGAACAACATGGACTTCACTGACATTATCAAGTTCTTCAATGGTAATGTGTAAAAAAAACCTTAGTTCAGTTGGCAATATGACCGTTTTCAGCACCTGTCCTTACAGCACACTTTTCCCTTTGCCGTTTTATGGTTTCTTTCAGAAATGGCAGAGCGGCATGCTGTCCCACAGCTACTTGTGATGGCCCGTGACCTGGTCCACAAGGTCCAGATCCTCATAGAGAACAAATGATTCAGCATCTTTCTCTACTCATTCGCTGTTGTCTAATAAAAAGACTTTTTTTTTTTTTTTTTTTTTGCATTTCATATATTCAGACCCAGCTGTTAGATTGCATCTTCTTCCTGACCTCCACAGAGCCTGCAGGGGGGCGGGGGTAAATATATAGCAGGTAAAAAAGCAGGTGTTGGCCAAAAGATCCCTTCTGACTGAACTTAACTTTAATAACACCCAATAACAAATTACACTGAAAAGTGTATGTTACACTGGGCAAAGGAATGGCCAATTTTGTATGAGATTATAAAAGACTGTAGACTCCATATGGGCACAGTAGTGGATGTGTTAGAGTGCTGCTCTATCTACTGAGATTCTTTGAAAAGCACAAAATATTGAAATCATGGTCTTGGTTTTATCTGTGCAAATTAGAAACAAACCACAATATCAAGAGGGGTGCTGACTAGAAAAACATTTATTCAATATTTCTTGTTTGTTACAAATAATATTTGCACGAAAACCATAGTCTGTGTCTCAGTACATCTTTCTATTTTCAGGTATTATCAAACTTATATTGCAGGTGAAAAGACAGTGATTTTTGTAATTATCAGTTAAGCTTTCACCCCCCCCCCCCCAGTGACTCTGTCACTCAGTGACATGTTGAGCTGCTACACAAATCTGTACCTCACTCAGCGAATCAACCGTACTCGAAAACAACCTCTATATATCTATAATCTCTGAGATGTGTTTATTTTTTATCAGTCTTTTTGCCTTAAGTTCCGTTGTTTAGGGACAAGTACAGTGAGCCTGTTAGTTGACTGGTAACGGGTAGTTGAGTGATTATACGATTACACAACAAAGGCAGTATGACTCTGCATGAGGATGTGGGTTGAGAATGTGGATATTCTATGTGAGACTTGTTCATACACTACTACAGACATATATATATATAGCATCTACAGATGGTGGGTGTTTGCGCGAGTGCATGTGTGTGTATGTGAGTATGTTTCTGGGTGTGTGTATGCTCTGATCTACCAGCAAGCAGAATTTTGTATGGTTGTCTCATAGTTCTGGCAATGGATCCAATGTGATTGTATGAATCTGCAAAATCCTTGTAATTCAGACAAATTGTTGCAAGTGCCAGTGTTATCAACACTAATCTTCACCCAAATAGCATTCTCATTCTCATTCTCATTCTCATTCATATCTGTGTATTGCCATTTCTTAATTCCTCTGTACACATAAACACACACACACATTTCATGTTCTGTGATGTGTATATATATATCACAGAAAATGAAAGATTATAGTATAAAAATATTGAATATTATGAAAAAATGAATTATAATTTATGAATTATATTTAAAAGTGTTATATTTGGCTTATGGAATTTTATTTATGAGAAAAGAATTTATGAATACCCTGGATTATGTTAACAGATTATACTCTATGCTTATATATTTTTATTGTAATCTGTGTAACTACATAGTATATTGTCAGACTGTTGTGGCGCTAATGATCTGTGTTGTAATATGGAATAAATGTGGACTGTGATGAGCACTCGTGATCCATTTATTTGACTTTTTTGCCTGTTTTTTCCAAAATCAGGCTTGACACTTGTGTCCGGCTTGGCGCATAAGGCTCGTGTCCAATGTCCCATTTTAAGTAATATGTTTTTAGCAGAATTTAAGAGATTATATAGAATTTAATATAGCATTTCAAGGAAAAGCAGAATAAGAATTATCACAGAATAAGAATGAGCAAGAATTATCATACATAGAGTTGTCGTCTGTGTTTTTATTGGGTAGCCCAGTTAAAACCGGTCAACTTTGAGTAGACAGAACTGAAGCGCGATCACGGTTAGCTTCGAAAGTCATCAGCTAAGGACAGATCATGGGATTCTACATGGATGCGTAACTAGAGGTTTGAATTACTTATTCAGATTCACATACTTTAAAACGTAAAATACATTAAAAGGCAACAACGTTACAAAAAGGAACGACAGCTGACGTTCCAGAAGGCATGACTGGGTCGAGTTCATAAAAATGAATTTTACAGCCTAAAGACTATTTAATCATTCAACACATATCGACAATTTCACTGCCTTCTGCTTTTTTAAGTCTATGTTGATTTGGATGGTTTTCTATTTTAATATAGCCTATGTAATCCATGGGTAATTCAACAATATTGACAGCAAAGAAAAATGTAAACGATTTAGCATTAATTCAAAGTGGTTAATTTTTACTCACAGCTACTTCAATTAATAACTGGTATGCTTATCGCGGTAGTAGAGATTCACTCAATGTCTTATTGGTTTGAACACTTGCACTTTGCCTTAAATGTTTGTGACGTGAGTTTAGGACAACAACACATAAAAATCAAACGTAAACCCCCCATAGATTATTGGTTCAAAAGAAATTGCTTTAATTATTGAAATGTCTAGGGTACAACCAAAATGTACATGTTCATTCAAATAATACACATAAATTAACGATTAAATAGTTTATTCGAACAACAAACATACATTAAGAATCAGTGAGGTAACAACATAAACTGATACATTAATTTCATTATTTGCTTTAGACTGGACAGTTAATTGCGTTTGCAAGAAAAATTAAATAGTTAAGCGTTTTACTGACTTTTATTAACGTTTCAAAAATTCCTGCGCATGTCCAAGGAGAATTTATAACCAGTTCTTTCCCTTTCTTTCCGAGCACTGCGTCATAATCATGCGCCTGGCTCCTTTTTAGACCACGTGGTGCAAGCAAAGTTAAGAGAACGCTCTGGATACCATAGCCGGGTATGACGGACATACAGTGCCATAACGCTAGTCATACTACAGAAAACTTGTAGTTGCTGTCTTTCCCATAAAAATGAACAGCGTAGGTGAAGGCTGCACTGATCTTAAACGAGAATATGACCAGTGTTTTAACCGCTGGTTCGCTGAAAAATTCTTAAAAGGAGATCGCAGTGGTGATCCTTGCAGCGAGGTGTTCAAGAAATATCAGTCCTGTGTTCAGGTAAAAATACTTTAATCCAAAATAAATGTGTAGAACTAGAGAACAACCTAACAAACGCCGATATCATTTGTAATATTTACTCACGTTCACTACTTTAGAATGAAGGTTTTGTCTATCACTGATGTTATTGCATGACAGAAGGCCATAGGCTGCAGACAGATGCTGACGGTTGCACGTTTGTGCTGGAATGGATCATATTCTACTGCACGTGATCCTGCAAAAAGTGTGGTTTCAAACTCTGAGGGATCAACGCTGTCAGCCATGCTGTCCAGTGGTAGCCTCCTTAATCACGGCTTTGCTCCGGAACCAAGGAACAACGACCTGTATCGATTATGTAGGCAGTTTTCGCATAGGCTTACGCTTCTTGGAGCACTGACGCCGATGTGCTTTGTTAACTCACTAAATAAATGATATTGACATACTATCGTCTTTCTAGTGCCATTTATCAGTAATTCCACAGTACGGTTCACAATTTGAAGTTCCTTGGTGGATCCTAGACCAGATCAATAATCATATGTATTGGCTGTATCTAACTTGAAGGTGCAAAACTGCGCAGTTTTGTTTTGTTTCTTCAAGAGCGGGTGAGGGAAGGGGGTATTTCAGAAAGCGGGTTTAGTAATTAACCAAGAGTTTGTGGAGAATTTTATATTCGAGCCCAGGCAAGGTCATAAACAAGAGTTAATCGTCAGAACAACGGCGCGAACCTGCAGCCAGAGCATTCTTAAAACTTCCTAGATAATTAAATTGATGTTGGGATTCATATTATTTATTACTGTTAGGTTTTTAGCCTCTGTTCAGTCCGACTGACCTTCAGGGTTCGACCAGAGATCAGCCTTCAGTATGCCTCATTACAAGATCTTGGAGAACAAATTCACAAAACACAGGTGTCAAGAAGATGCTCTAAAGTTTATTAACAATATAGAGGTTTAAATAGAAGAAAGAGATCATGTGGAAGAAGAGTGATGGTGTGGGGTGACATGATTGGTCTAAGGTGGAATCAGCAACTAGATGATTGGCCTTAGATTGGGTGAGAAACTCCAAGAAGTGGCCTCCACTAAGAAGGTGTTTGGATGATGTTCGGATCTGGGTCAGACCGACCGTCAGATAGAAAGGGGGTTGTGGATATCCTTAAGGCCGTTGGACAGTCCAAAATATAGTTTAGACGTCAGTAGGGCTGGAGTCAGCCTGACCACCACATAGTCTAACTAGAGAAAGACATTTAATTCGGAATGTAACATGAATAATGGATTATTAAATTATCTTACAATTACTAGTAGTAGTTGTACGTCGTTTAAAAAATTGTTGGCTTCATCTTCACATTCGAATTTCACATAATAGACTACGGGACTGTTGATTCGCTCTAGGTTTAAATGTTAACAATGAGCTCTAAGTTCTACTGAAGCAAACACATTTACTAAGTGAACACACAAGCTTACTAATTAGACGTTTTACGTTATGTTAGGTGTTGCATCAATTATTTTCCATTACAGTTATCATTATAAAATAGTGGTCGTAATAGTCGTGGTGGTAATAATAACGGCCTACATTGCTGTACATTGCTGCAGTTTTATGAACATGTATTCACTCAGGCATCTCTTTTGGTGCACCGAATGTTGTTCCTTCGCTATCATTGATGTTAAAGTACATTTGTAGTCTTCATGCGTAACATTAATTTCGAGTTCTGATGGAGTGCATTAAGAGGCTCTACATGTAGAATCCTATTATAGGCACTCAGTTAATCATGAATGTGCTTCAGTTCAGGTTACTCAGAGTTGACTGACTTCAATCCCTGAAATTTTAACCAGCTGTTCTGGTATACCGATAACTCTGGGTATGTCGGGTTGACTAAGTTCAACTTGGAATTCGAGGTCAAGTTTAATGTTTGTTAAACCCGCTTTATGGAATATCCCTTGATATAAATGCATTGTGTAATATTTTGAATGAAAAAAAGTTAATATTGCACAAGTCTCTTTACATAATTAGCTAACAGATTAGCAAATGCATTTAATCAGCCATCACAGAACAGTAAATTAACTAAGACAGTCAAAGTCTTGGCCCTTAGTAGAAATCAAAAGTGTTTGCATTTCGAATAACCACAGATGTTGTTACCTACAGTATCTCACAAAACTGAGTACACCCCTCACATTATTGTAAATATTTTATTATATCTTTTTATGGGACAGCACTGAAGATCTGACACTTTGATACAATGTAGTCAGTGTACAGCTTGCGCAACAATGTAAATTTGCTGTGCACTCGAAATAACTTGACACTACTGAATCACGATTTTTCCATGGAAAGTTTACCATTTTGGTGTAATTACACTTTGAAGCAGAGCTGGAGTTTCAGTCCAGTCAGTGAGCCAGATACACCAAATTAACAGGGTGCCTGCTTGTTAAATGGACTGATATTTTCTCACATCATGTTCATGCATTTTCCTTTTAATGCCACTGACACCAAAACATGTTTTCAGAGTATAACGTGTGCAAGATTCTAGCTCTGGTTACAAGGAGCTAAGAAACTGATTCGAATCTAATCAAATCGGATTTATTTATGTAGTGCTTTTTACAACAGTTGTTGTCTCAAAGCAGATTTACAAGTGTCCTGAGTCCAAGTGCCACTGAACAAGCCAATGGTGATAGTGGCAAGGAAAAACTCCCTAACATTCATGTTTTAGTGTTTTATTTCCTTGATTGCTGTAAAGCACTGGTCACAAGACTTCATAAAACTGCAACAAAACAAACTACAGTCTTGCTAACTTGAGCAACAAGAATATTAACATGAACTAGGAAACAAGGTTCTGTTGCTGTTTTGTCAACACTCCACTGACTCGAGGTATTTTCATAATGGTTACGTGAAAATCGAGTCTGCACTTTACTCATCCATGGTAATGAACCAGCATGAAATTAACCAACATGTGCTGCATGGGCTGAAGCTCCTCCCCATTTGAAACACATATTTACTGCCCCTTCTTATATAACACCTTTCTACATATCTGAATACCTGTCCTGATGAAGTTCCCATTCATATGTATAAAAGTGTGGTGAAGTAGGCTTTGATTTTATTAAAGGTGTGGAACATGTCCCTGTTTTTACAGCTGAACCAGTTAAAATTTCCTTATTATTTTACTGCTACATTCATTTTATGTTACTTTTATATTAATGTAATGAATCAGTTTTACTTATTTTTTATCTTTTAATACTATTGTGGGTTTTTTTCTGCTTACCTGCTGGTGCTTTTGTCATATTTATTTGTAAAGCACTTTGAGCTGCCTTTAAAAAACATTAATAAAGAAATTATATACATTTATGCTGGAATTGGAAGCGTTGGTATATAGTGTAAACCATATGCCTTATTTCATAAAAGATGCATTTCGTTGTGCTCCTTTGAAATGTTACAGTAGCACTGTGTAATTGTGGTGTACATTATCCAGTTTTTTCTGAAACCTGTTGCATTGTCCGAGTGTGAGAATGTTTGATACCTCTTGACCAGAAATAAATACGGCACTGTGGAATTTTGCATGCAAGTCATAAAGGGATAATAGGCTTCTAAAACATGTAATTTTCCTTTTCCAGAAAGCCATCAAAGAGAAGGACATCCCAATTGATGGTGTGGAATTCATGGGTCCAAACAAAGATAAGCCAGGCAGTTGATGGGATTTCATAAAGGAGCTGTCCATCTCCCAGATATCCTCTACTATCTGAGTCTACATGGGATTTTGTTCTTGGCTATACTGGTGAAATTGGCATTCAGAAGCACTAGACTGGAAAATGTACGTTTGCAAACCTTTTTTTGTGAGGGTGCAGGGAAAAACTATTGTTGGGTAACATATTACAGAAACTCAATATTAATTTGATAGTTTAAGCATAATGAAAAACAGTATAAAACCAGGCGTTTTGCCAGGTACTCAGTAACCCATTGTTGCTTATGAACATGGAAGCAGGCTGTACCAAGTGGATGGTTTGGGGCACTTCGTTAATGAAGTTCATCTTGAATTACACAATAACTGGAATATGAAACTTAATATGTCTCTAAAACTGGGCTGTTTTCAGGTAATAATGCATTTAAAGTTGATGTTTAATAACACTGGAATTTTTTTCTTTTCTCATTTGTGTTCCGTCATTTCAATGTACCAGAAAAACAACAGGTTAAAAATCAATGGTTTCATTTCTCAAAAATGAGACATTACCAGACATTGGGAGAACAACTTCATGACTCAATGCTTTAATTGAAAAGAAAAGGGGGAAAAAAGCATTTTGCATAAAGCACATCTATTGCATGTTACAAAAAAGGGGGCACACAAGAAAACAAATGATTTTAAAAGATCTGCCTTTTATTAAAAAAAAATCATGAAAAGATTTAGATTTACCAGATTACCACAAATCCTGTCAGAACAGCTGCTTTACAACATTTTCTGAATTTTGTTTAAGATGGACAAATGTTAACATTATAATTGTCCTAAATGTCACAGAGTAAAAGCTCTCACACCATCACTGTGTAACCTGGAGTCACATTTCAAGATATCTGTTCTGTAACATTCTTTCATATACACACTCCTCCTGGCAGTTATCAGTTTTCCAGCTGCTGTTGACCAGAAGAGGGTCTTTTTTTTTTTTTTTTTTTAAATACCATTTTAGAACTTGTACAGTGATTAAGGCCTTTGGGGTTGTCTCAATGATGGAATGTAAATTACAAAATTAAGGGGAAAAAAACCCAAAAAAAAAAACAAAACCAAAGTGGGTGACATGAAAGGGGACGGGTGACACTTCAGCAGCTCTGACACCACCTGACTGTTTACCGATAGTGGCGTGGGGGTGGGCTGTGATGCTGGGGTGGGGCTCGTCGGGGGGGTGGGCTGTGACGAGACATATGCCGTGGAGGCGAGCGGTAACGAGGAGGTGGGGACCCTCTGCTCTGATAGGGAGGAGTATAACGTCCACGAGACCTGGACCGGGAACGTGAACGCCCCCAGCTTGTACTCCGCTCCTCCAGAACTCTGATATAGGCAGTCTCCCCCTGCATGAGACAGAAGGAGGAAAGGAGGAAGCAGGAGTAGCACAACAAAATGCTTTAAAACTAAGATGTAAATAATCTTCTCCAATAACCAATAAAATAATCTGCTAAAACCACATCACTAACCTGGTGAGATCTGAACTCGGTGCCATCCAGGCGACGCAGAGCATACTCCATATCTTCCCGTCTGAGGAATTCCACCACGCCTTCACCGTCTCGTTGCACATCAGCAAAGCACACATCTCCTGCCTCCCTCATGTGATCTTTGAGATCCTGCCAACTTCCAGTTGGAGGAAGACCTGCAAGAGGAAGACCAGGACTTATATACCCTTGCGCACCCAATCATTTACAATACCTGCAAAATAAACCCCCCAGTCACAACCCCCCACCTCCACCCCTCCTGATGAGCCCCACCCCAGCATCACAGCCATCCCCAAAATGGGAGTATGGCAAGCATATACCTGTTGTAGAATCTAATCAAGGGGGGATATTGATGAGAAACCTACCAGTCACTATGACCCGGAATTCAGACCTGCGCGATGGAGGCCCAAACCTTCCCCTTGGTCCTCCTCCAACAGGTCCACTAAATTTGGATCCTGAAGAACGAGGATATTCCACACGGAGCTTACAGTCTCCAAATCCATATCCATTCCTTCCATAGACGGCATCCTCCGCATCCCTATGGGAAGAGAGTACAGTGCTCCTAACTTTCTTTCTACCGAGAGACACCCAAGAAACGTCTCCTCCATGTATTCCCTGATGTCAGTCAGTGAGGGTAAAAATGAAACAGCAGCCCTGGAACTCACCGTGGGTCCTCAAAACGAACAAAGGCAAAGGGGATGGTGCCTCGGTTATTCTTCAGCTCGATATCCCGAATTTTTCCATATTTGAAGAAGAGTTCCTCAATGTCCCTCTCCTGCACGTCCATGGGAAGGTTCCCCACATAGATCCTTCCGTCCGCCATAGCTTAAATAGGCCTAATGCAAACTGAATGGACCTGCAGCCTTCGAGGAGATACAGGGTTCCAAAAAAGGGTGTTGAAAGACAATCCCGATTATAGTCCGTCCTCCTAAAAACGTCCTAATTAAAACTCTAAACTCGAGGCAGAGCAGCGGTAGTAGTACATGATGAGTTCAAGTAACACAGCATAGGATCTCTTCAAGACCTCATCAGAGTCTGAAAACTTAAAAACACAGGATAAGGAGTTGTTATTTCTGTCAATAAATAAAAGGCATCACACTTCTGTGGGAAAAAAATCCCAAGAACTCTAATGCTAGATCAACTAGAATCTATGAGGCTTCTAGAATATGAGCAATTGTCTTACATATTTTCAGTCAAATGTATATCAATGCAAGAGTCACACTACATTTAAACAGAGCAAACTGCAAGCAATGAGGTTTTTTTTAATGTACCCTATCGTAGGCCTGTTTGTCGCTTTAGACGCTGTACTAGCGTTTGAACAGGTGTTGAAAGATTTTAATTCATAAAAAGCTCCCTTTACATGTGACTGCCAAGACTTTAACGACAGAAAACATAGGATGTGTGAAAACACATTTGGCAAGCAAATAGGTCGTGAATTGGCAGGTGTCCATTATCTGAACAAGTGTTAGCACATTGAAACCAGGAAGATGCTAGTAACTTAGCATCTTGTTAAACCCATGTGGGGCGTTCTACAGTGCTGTCCGCAATGCTAGCTAGAATCTGCACGGACGACTACTATACCTAGCTAAATATAAATGGCACATGTCATCGTCACGTATTAGCTAGCTACATGTCCGAATACGGCAACAGTGGAGTGTCTAACTAGCCACTATCTTGTCATTCACACGAAACGAGGCCCTTCGGCTGCGTTTTGTAGTACTATACCTAGCTAGCTCTCGAAATGAGAGACAGCTAGCCAACTAACTAGCTAAACGTGCTACCAGTGAGATAGCTAGCTGCGTGCGTAAATACGATGAGCAGGAACATGAACCGTTCTTAGTTGGCCTCGTTACAAATTGTGCATGCATATTTCAGCTACCGGAATAAATCGGACAGCATAACTACATAGCTAGCCATATATTATTTCCTTCCTTAATAGTTAGCAAGCTAGGTAACTATGCTAGCTGCGTCAACTAGCACCAACCAATGTCAGTTAGCAAGTGCGGTAGCTAGTATGAAACGATGGCCACAATTAAATGCTTGCTGTTTTAAGGCATTATATGGGCAATTCGGAGTTTCGTCGAACAATTAAAACTGTTGCAGCCGCAAGAAACATCGACAAACAACATGCTAGCTAACTAAACCAATTTCATGCGCTTGCTAGCTAGCCAAATTGCTACCTTGTCTCTTTGTTGGGACAATGCTGGTAAGATAGCTAGCATGCTAGCTGAGAAGCATACTCAGGTTGCTCGTGCAAACGGAGTTTAATCTCGAGACCAGCAAATATGAAAATATCTTCATGCATTCTTGTGTATAATATATGCAAACTCGATAAAGATTTTAAAGGTTTGACGTACCTCCTGTAAATAGAAGCTAGCAGTTTACCTAAGATAAACAATCTTAGTCGCTTCCTCCGGAGCAGGAAGTGTCTGTTGACCACAAGGGTTACTCCACCCTCTTTGCCGCTCCCTCAGTTTTCAAATTAAAACCCGCCCATTGAAGGTCAAGCGCAGGTAATTGCAACAAAAAGTCATATTTGTTGGCAGGGAGAAAGCACTGAGAAATACAAACACAAACAAGTGTCAGGGATCATATACAGAAATATGTAAGGCATACGAGACATCCCCAAGTCCAAACAGGAGGAACCTGTATCGTAAAAATTGCAGGTCTTGATCAGTGAGTGTTAAATGTGTGTTAAAGAGGTTAACACACATTTCTGATCTTGCTATCGGTACCATGGACAATCATGTTACATTTCAGGTAGTAAATCCTCCAAGAGCTTCTTGGGAAAATACACCATTATCTTACAGTTCTGTTTTTTTAATACTAATACAGTTTGTTTTCCTACCATTGTTATACAGTATCTGTTTTATTTTTTAAAATTGCTAGTCCCAAGTAATGGAAACGTCCAAAAGACGGAATATTAGAAGTTGGAAAATACTAGAGACTAAAAGAAGAAAGTGAGAATAAAGAGAATGGTGGAAGGTTAACACCAAGTCCAAGTGTGTTCAAAGACTAAGTGTGAGAAAGAACGGAAAAAGATGCTAGTAACTGCTACCCACTTGTTATACCCAGAATACACACACACACGGAAACCTTGTAAGCCAATCATTGCAACATTCCAGACATTGCTTGTATTTCAATCACATGGCAGCAACTCAGTACATTTAAGCATGCAAACTTAGTTAAGACAACCTGCTGAATTTCAAATTGAGTATCAAAATGGATAAAAAAGTGGCTTAAGTGATTTTGAACGTGACATGGTGCTAAAAAGGCTGATTTGAGTATTTTAGAAACTACTGATTTGCTGGGATTTTCATGCACAACCATCTCTAGAGTTTACAGAGAATGGTCAGAAAAAGAGAAAAATACCCAGTGAGTACTTGTTCTTTGGGTCAACATGCTTTATTGAAGCCAGAGGTCAGATGATTATGGCCAGACCTGTTTGAGCTGATAGAAAGGCAAAACTAACTTGCAATAACTAGGGTGTGCAAAAGAACATCTCTGATTGCACAACGTCAATCCTTGAAACAAATTGGCTACAGTAGCAGATGACCATACCGGATGCCACTCCTTTCAGCTAAGAACAGACAATTCAGGCTACAATTTGCATGAGCCCACCAAAACTGGACAATAGAAGATTGGAAAACTTTGACTGGTCTGATGAGCCATGATTGCTCCTATGATATTCAGATGGAGGGTCAAAATTTGACATAAACAATATGAAAGCGTGGATCCATCCTGCCAATGAATCAATAGTGGTGTAGTGGTATGGGGGATAATTTCTTAATACCAAATGAGCACTATTTGAAAAGCTACAGCCTGCCTGAGTAATGTAGCTAACCATGTCCATCTTTTTGGACAACTTTGTGCATTACACACACACACACACACACACATATAATATTGTTTGCATCTTCACATCACCCATAACTGGTGAGATTTTTCAGATTTTTATCTGATGGTATTTGGGTGGCAGGTCATTCTCACCATAGCAGTGACCCTGCGATTGCAGTAGAATGTAAGTTATTGTGATAGGAGCCGATAGTACCAGAGTGCTAGATGTGTACTGATGATGTATCTAATTACAAAATATGTAAAGAGGAGTAAGTGCTAGACATGTAAATAATGACAAAGGAGTGAGGTATCATAGTTATTACTGATCACTCATGTCTTTTTTGGCAGCAGTCTATTCAAAGTCTGCTGTTCACAAAACGTCCTTATGCAGGCTATGTGCTTTAAAAATCATGTATCAACTTCATTTTTCCCTGCTTTATGTCCATGTTTGTGGTTTCAGTCATGAGTCATTATCTTTGTCAAAAAAAAGATTTTGATTGGTTGTCAGAATGGTAGTCCAATCAAAAGCTGTTTCGCAGAACCCGCGCAAAAGCCCTTTCATGGAGGAACGAGGGACAGAAAGCCTCATGCTGCCAAACAAGTTCTTGATGGTAGCTGGGAAGTATAAATCTCAACTCTAAGATATATGGAATGAACGGTGATTTAGGAGCAACAAGCTCATGTACCTCCGACAAAGATACTGAACTTTCCTGATTACTGAAAAATTTCTTCACAGAAGCACTGAATCAACAAGCAGTCACATCAGGTAGTTAGAATTTACTTCATTTGAAATGCTAGAATATCAGACATTTAGTAATGTCTCTTGCTGCATTGTTGTAGTTGAAATCTTATCCTGTTCAATTTTACATTTTTAAATTGTGCTTGGAACAGTGCAATTTAAATGTTCGTCATCACTGATAGATGATAGACTTTCCTTTCCATATGGGGTAGACTCAGTGAATGATACATATAGCCACATTCATTGAATACCAGGGAGCACAGTAATGATCTAGTTATGAATACTGGACATGAACTGTATAGTTGTATGCAAATGTTTGAGCACCACAAATTGAAATCAATTTAAAAAGCATGAATGTGCAAAAACAGAGTTAAAAACTGGCATGTGAACAAATATCATGTGTTTATGTAAAAAATACTTTTGTACTGTACTGTTGAATATTCTTAAATGTTCTTAAGGTTCTTTATTTATTTTCTATAAACTGGTTGAGATTTACCATATTGAGATGAGATGGCGATATTGAGATGAGATAGTCATATTCCCTTCTTTAACTACAGCATTTTCAGCCCTGGTCTTTTTTTCTGTCGTTGAGAGAATTACCGGTGTCTCTTCCTGTCATGTTACTTGCATTGCTTTTTCACACTGACTGCAGTCACGTCCGGCAGAACAGGTTTACTGGCACATTATCTGAACAGGGGCTGGTTTCACGATGTGGGTAGGACAAAAGTGTATCTATATTTAACAGTGATTTTGACATCTGTTCTTGAAAAGCAAATACTTTTTCTGTTTAGTTTCTCTACTGACAGTGAAAAAATTACTAGAAAAATCATTAACAAGGATTAAAAATAATATTACATACCTAATTAAATAATATAATATACAAATAACCATGAAACATGTTTAAAGAAAAACTTAAAGTTGTCAGTAAATACTTTTAGACGTAAGCCAGTTGCTCAGGATGACATCAGAGAGAAAAAAAATCTTTTTGGACCCCAAATGGGGGATTTTTGGACCCCAAAACATGGCATACATTTTTGAATAAATATGAGCAAAATGATCTTATAATCTGCAGTTTGCTCACTTCTCTCATTGGCTTCTATCAGGATCTTCCATATTTTACTCAGTTATCAGTGATTATTATGATTAATTAAGAATTATTATACAGCCACCATTTTAGAAGCTATAATTGCAGATGGTCCCTACATTATAAAGCTTGGGTAGTACATACTGAGTGACAGATTGAGTGTTTATTCTGAAACTCATTCTGTGGAGTGTAACAATGAATTTGGCATAGACGACCCATCGGATATTACTATGCATAGTTGCTGTGTATTCACATTGTTCTCACCAGTTTGCATTTCATTTGCCTCTGCTTGAAATATGTATTTTATTTGCTTCAAACCCTTTTGAACATATTGTACATATTGTGTTTTACAGGCAATTTGAAACAGTGAGGCATTTATAAAGCATGGGGTATTTCAAAAACCTTCGATTTCAAATGTGCTGCAGTAATTGACACAGATGAGTGAGTGTGTTGCCTCTCCTTCTTTGAGAGTATTACTTGTTCTGCTCTCTCAGTCTCCAGTCCACGGATGGATATGGCATCATCAGGGATTAAAAAAAAAGGTCTTTTGAAATACACAGTTCTGAGTACCTGAGCCACTTTTTTAAAGGTCTCAAAAACATTTCTAATGCCTTTCTAAGAACATACGTGTTATTAAGTGTTTTTACAGAGTGTGTCATACCTTGCAAAAGCAACAGTGGAATAGTGCCTTCAGGACAGAGTTACACAACACATTTGGTTTCTCTAGGTGATAGTTCAGTGTATGTGTACTGGTCTTTTAGCCTTGATATGTCAAATTTTCTGGATGCATTAGATTATTAGATTGTATATGTAAAAAAATTATATATATATTTGTTTTTGGGTTTTTTTCCCACATGAGTCTGCAAAAGGCACTATCTGGGTGTAAATACTTAATGTTTTGTTCATGTTTCATGCCTATCTAGTTAGTGTCCACACCTGGAATTATGTAGACATCTTTTTTAATAAAGTAAAATAAAGCCTTAAAAGAACAACAGAAGCTCATGTAGGTCCGTAGAGTGTAAGAGGGACACCAGTGAAATCATTTAATAGTGGTGGTAAATGTAGCCAGGTTTTACTTCATTAAAGGTAGAAATAAAGTTTACTTTCTTCACGCAAATGTGTGGGTAAATTGAATGTGCAGTAAACATCTTAAATAGTCTCAAAACATCTTAAACAATGCATTATAAAAGGTAATAAGTGGTAGATGTTTCATGCTTCCCTTCATATTTAGAAGCATAAGTAAATTTAAGTCATTAGCCACGAGCACCAAGCCAGTTTCAGATATTGCATAGAAAAGCTCAAGTCACTGAGTCAAGTCAAAATCAAAGTCAAAAATTCTTTTTGGGCTTCAAGTCCTCTACGTTTTTTTCTAGTATGTTATTGTCATCTGCCTGGTAATTTGAATCAATTAATAGACAAGAGGCTTTTTATTGTCATTTCTGCTATGAGGCAGGTATACAGTGAAATTAAATAACTTTCCTCCAGGATGATGCTGCAACACAAAAGAATATGAAATATAGGACCAAACACCAACCAGTCTGTGACACTGAGCAGGTGTTATTATAAAATCATCTAGAAGGAAGACCATGATTTTTTCGTGCATGGACTGCACATTCGCTCCCATCTGATGATTCAGCGCTCTGTGTTCTGTCCTCTCCCTCTGACCTTGAGTACTTGTCTTAGGAGATTCCTTTCATAAATACAGAACTTCTGATAACTGGTTGCAGTTGGCTAATCTCCAGCCAGCACTGTTTCATTTCACCCCTGTGACTCACACAAATGCACACACATAAACACACACCCTGCAACACTTCTTTCTTACTCACACACACACCTCACTCCTACAAATACCTTCCCTTTGCTGCTTATAAACTAGAGCTTCTCTGATTACAGTTGACTCCAGTCTCGTGATTTGGGGTTGCTCTACAATCTTGCACAGAGAACAGGCTGGACAGAAAAGGGGTGGGCAGAACAGCAGAAGAAGAATAGGAGAGAGAAGAGTTGTGTGAGGGCTGGTGTGGGATCATTCACAATGCTGGTATTTTTTGCACAGTGCTGGTGTGTTGTGAAAATCCATGATGGAGGACAGAGTGGCTCTGATGATCTTTTGGGTTGTCCTCACTTTTCTCTGCAGGGTCTTGTGGTCCAAGATGGAATATTTCCCAAACCATGCATTGGTGCAGTTGCTGAGGATGCTCTCTATCGTCCCTCTGCAGAACATGGAGGATGATAATGACCTTTATTCATTCTCTTCAGGAAGTAGAATCACAGCTAGACTTTCTTGGCTAATGGTGCTGACAGTGAGGATCCAGCTGAGGTTCTCTGTTAAGAGGACACCAAGGAACATGGTGCTTGTAATGATTTCCTCTGAAGAGCTGTCAATATTGATTCAAGCGTGACCACCACCTGGTCAACCATCATCTCTTTTAGTTTTTTCCACATTTGAAAAACACACGGTGTTGGCACCAGTCTAGCCTCTGCACCTGTGTATGCTGACTTGTCATCCCTACTGATTAGACTAACACAGACATGTGAACGTGATGATGTTTTTTGAGCTGTGCATTTCTGTGAATTACAGTGGACTGAGCACACATCCCTGGTGAAAACGAATGCTCAGTATAATGATACTACTAATGCTACAGACTTCTCTCAGTCAGAAAGTTAACAGTCTCAGCCTTTGAATCATAGATGTCCTTTAATTGTTGATGATACAGGCAGATGATGTCCTTTAATTGTTGATGTTACAGGCACATGATGTCCTTTAATTGTTGATGTTACAGGCACATGATGTCCTTTAATTGTTGACGTTACAGGCAGATGATGCCCCTTTATTGGTGATATCACAGGCAGGAGATACTCAAAAGTCCTTGCAAGTCACTGACATGCTAATGAATTCAAGGTTGAAACTAATGGTGAAATCCAAGTTGAGTCACAAATGTTTAGTCAAATCCAGTGACATAACTGGTATCCAGTGACATAAATGGCCCTGGTGCAACAAGTTCTCACTGGCTGGAACGTCTGACATACTGACCTTCATATTTTCAAAGAAAATGTATGTCAACACCAGCATGTCATATGTTACAATAGACTTTCAGTGACAAAGGTAAATACAAAGGTGATAATACAAACACTGACTCAGTGAAGATTTGTTGGCGCTTTGCCACAAAAATTCCATTGGACCAGAGAGGTGCAGAAGTCCACTCACTTTCCTGCACTTTTGGTGACTGTCCCATCCCCTCAGCTACCACTATTAAACCACAAAATACATAAAAAAGTCAAAGCCACCCATAATGTTCAACGGCCATCATGGAAAACTGAATTTCCCTTGTATGTAAATATTGTTAAAGATTCAAAACACAAATCACTCCCTCAATCCATACAGTCCAGATATGGAATCTAACCTGCAAAAACAGCCAATTTTGAAATCAGTTTATCTGACATTGCAAGAACAAGTCTGAATGCTTTTTTTGAATCTGGCACGATAGAAGGCAGCCAATCAGAACAGATCCGATTTGTTTTACATTAGTCTTAAAGGCACAGCAACAGAAACAGCATGTCCTGTTTAATCCTCAGGATTAGAGAGAGGTTGGAAAATGGTTAATAATTCATGGTTAATTATGTTTTTGGAATACAAAGCCACACAAATGTTGTAAGTGGACACTGAGGAAAAATATAAAACATAAGAAAATTGTTGGATATTGACATTTAACCTAAAGGTACCTATCTGAATTGCAATGAGTATATATTTAGCTAACACACTACATTATGTAGGCCTTTTACCATGTATCATTAATATTTTTTATAATATTCATATTTTTATATCTTTTGTTTTGATTTTTAAAAATATTTTTGAATTTTTGAGATATAAATAATGCATATATCATGTTTGAAAGTTAAAAGTTCAAAAACCATTTGTCTGTTTGTTTATACCATAAATGAGACATATTATGAATAAGAGCGGTGTAAAATAAAGTCAGGGTGTGTAACTGGGTGTGGCTGCAGAATCATGTTGTTGAGTTGTTCTTTAAGCCTGACGCAAGGAGCCCAGCAGGAACTGGTTGAGCTCAGTTGGTGGTGTTGACTACAAACAACAGTACATAAGTACTGTGGAGTACAAAAGTATAGCTGTAAATTTCTTTGTTACTCTGTAACTCTGCCAGTTACATGCTAAAATGTTTGAATAGGATTATATCTATGCTAAATATAGAAATACGCACAAGATGAAGGGTTATTATAGGATCGTGTGACTGTAACAGTTATTTTTTGTGTTCCTGACATGACTAATGATTGTTTTCTTTTGTACTGACAGGATTCCCAGAATCAAATCTGAAGGAAAGTGAAAACATGTTACATCACCAGTTCAAGCGGGCTACACAAAAGTTGTTTCTGGGGATCCTCTTCACCATTGTCACCACGGTTCTGTACTGTATGTCCACACCCTCTCTCCAAGCCAGCACACCGAGGTAAGACATGTTCTCAGCAACGCAACTGTGAAAAATGCATTTATACTTAAAATTAAATAAGTCTTTCTCAATCATCTGCAGACTTCCACGAGCTGCTTCATGTACACATCAAACACTCCTGAACCAAAATAGGGAATTTCCCGATGCATTCAAAGGCACAAGGGAACTGAAAAATTGCACACCAAAAGTGGACCTGATGTTCCTAAAGACACACAAGACGGCCAGCAGCACCATCCTAAACATCCTCCTTCGCTTCGGGCAATGGAATCAACTAAAGTTTGCACTCCCTGACAGTCGCAACGACTTCTTTTACCCATCTTATTTTTTCCACACGCAAGTGAAGGACTATGCCCCAGGCATGTGCTTCAACATCATTTGCAACCACATGCGCTTCAAAGCACCAGAGGTAGAGGCGCTTCTTCCGAACGATACGTTCTTCTTCACAATCCTCCGAGACCCAGCATCGGTGTTCGAGTCATCGTTCCACTACTTCAAGAAGATTGTACCCCTAACGTGGAAAATCCGTGGGGAAGACAAACTGACAGCGTTTCTGAATGACCCAAATCGCTACTTCACCGTAGATGGATTGAACTCCTTTTACCTGAAGAACTTGCAGTTTTTTGACCTCGGTTATGATAACAATTTAGACCCAGAAGACCCGACAGTGGAGCAGGCCACCCGTACTATTTCAAAGCGTTTCCAGTTAATTTTGATTGCAGAATATTTTGAGGAATCTCTCATCCTGCTAAAGGACGCCCTCTGCTGGGAGACAGAAGATCTGCTGTTTTTTAAATTGAACGCACGCAGGAGTGCCAGCGTGTCCCCGCTCACGCCTGAGCTAAGAGACAAGGCTCGTGAGTGGAATGGCATAGATTGGAAGCTCTATCGTCACTTCAATGCCACCTTATGGGCCAAAGTGGACGCCTACGGCAGGAAGCGGATGGAGAGGGACGTGAAAGAGCTGCGTAGAAGGAACATGGAGATGACAGCCATCTGTATTGACGGCGGGATGGCAGTGGAGGAGGGAGACATAAGGGACCAAAGCATGAAGCCCTGGCAGCCTGTGGGAGAAAGCTCTATTTTAGGGTACAATCTGAGGACCAACATTGACCAGCGGTACAGTGAGCTCTGCCGAAAAATGCTAACCCCTGAGATCCAGTACTTATCAGAACTTGGAGTCAATCTGTGGATCACCCGATTATGGGGCTGGTTCAAAAGATTTTTAGCATTATAAGAAATACATTTCGAAAAACTGCACTGACTTCATTATTTTTTGACAGTGTTATTTTCATTCTGTTTAAATTATGTTTAATGGATGTTTGATGTCTTTTGTATGCCGGTTCAAAGTACCTGTTTCTACAGTAATTCCGAAATGGAACAGAATGTGCCATGTGTGTGTGGTGTTCCCATAAGTACACCTATCTAATCAAATATTTTAAATTTCACAGTATGTGTATGAGCAGAGAGACTGAAAATATTATTCATATTCAAAACCATTTTCTAAGGTTTCTAAGTCTGAATAGCAACTAAACCTATTTATTTACTTTCATAATAACATCGTTTTCAAACATACAGCTAAATTATTATTAAATATTATAAATTATTAGACATTCAGATTTAAGTTTCAAAATATATAAATGATTGCAAACACAGAAAAGAAGCAACAAGAAGTGGTTGGTTTTTTTATATATATATTTTTTTTAATCGTAAGTTATTTTATACACCATTTTTGTTTTGTGTATCTGAAAACACTAGGCTGTGTGTAATATCAGCAGAAAACTAGGAGGTGACAATTTTGAGTAGGAAGGTTGGTCTTAAATCACTGCAAGAAATAACAGTTTGGCAGACTTCACTGTGTGCGTTTGCGGAGAAATTCATTCGTGCATATTGGAAAAAGTTATAAAATGGTCTATTGTAGCCCTGCATATGAGAGAAATATGTGAGTTTACTGGAAAATAATTGATCAAAGTAACGAGTGAATGATGCTAATAAAATGTAGAAATATGCATACATTAGAAAACGTTAATATTTATTCTGCTTGATATAATGTAGTGGTTTAAGTAGGCAAGACATTTTCATCATACATTTTTATGCACATTGTCGGTTAAGACGTTGATTCTGGAATCGCTGGTTTTAGAAAGTGATTTTGGATGCAAGGGGGTATAAAACATTTGAAGAAGCACGAGGGCATTACAATTCAAAACGGTTATGTTTAAACGAATAAAACCTACATAACTTCTAAATCTGCACTCAATGTTTTGCAGAAATTCGGCGCTCAGTGGCCCTTTAAAGGGTGAGTCTTTTTTTGTTTGTTTGTTTTGTTTTAGCCAATGACAATCAAGAGCAGTCAACTGTTTGTGTTTTGATTGGATAAAGGTAAAAAGCGTGCTCCAATCATTTCGCTTTAGGCTCGGAACTCTATCTATGGGCTGTGGGCACGGTGATTGGCGGTGTCCTCTTCGTCTTCAGTCTGTGGGGGGACCTTACGATTCTCCCTACTGTCGACTAAGCAGTCTAGCCTAGGCTGCACTGCAGCCGAAATGGGGGCATGGCCCCATGCTATACATTAGGCGAAATTAGCTAACTCACTGACGAATTAAACTTAACGCATTTGCAGTAGGTTGCTGACGGGCTCCTTTTGCAGGAGCGGTTTCATATAGAGGGCTGCGGTAAACTATTTACATTTCTCGAACCAATTTTAAAAATCCATCGGTTGCTGTAAAGGTTTGCTGTGAAACTTCGGGTGAAACGGGACAGAAACAAAGGCTTTAACTGTAAGTTTACCTCCACATTTAAAATTGCAAGTGGTCGTTACAAACAAAACAGCGCTGGTAAGGTGGCTAGCTAGATATTTCACTGCACGTAACCAGCCTGCTAAATGAATAACAAGTTGTCTGCCCTACATATCACTGACTTAAACCATGATTTAGTGACAGTTGCGCTGGGTTAAATAAGGTGACTAGTTTGCTATTTACAAGTTAGCAATCGGCATAGCTAACACTAGATGGCCAGCTATATAGCTGCAAGTAACTTACAAAGCTAGCTAGTTGGCCCGATCGTTACCTCAGTAGTTGCCTGTTTGCACAGTTCTGTCTGAATGTGGACAAACAAGTTGGCTAATTGGAGACGACCAACATTTTTTTTTTTTAATAACTGGCCATACCAGCCCCTGTAGGTACGCTAGCTAGCTAGCTAGCTAACCATTTAACATAGTTAGCCTAGCTAGCTATTTCTTTGTTCTTGAATCTTGCACAGAATAAAGTGGTGCTATTAAACCAGGGTCGGCATAGTTATGAAACTGCAGTAACTGGTCGTCGTTCTGGGTTAAAAGAATCGCGCATGATAACATTTCACAGGTACAAAAACTAGCTAAGTTAGCTGTACTTTCTGCAGACTGCTAAACGCGACTTGAAATCACCTGAAAGGCTCGTCTGCTAGCTAGTCGACCACCTACACGATATGCGAATTTGGTTAGCACTTGTGCATTGTGAATTAATGTCCAGTTTCTGCTAAACATCATAGCTTGCTGGTTGTACTTCTATCCTTCAAGGGGCTGATGTGCAAAGTTAGCTATCTAGATGTCCTAGTGTCTATAAAAATATGTGCCAGACAGCATTTCATCGGTGCGTGGTAGCCGGCCAAAGCGAGACGAACACACAGTTCCTTCTTTTGAACACTAATCCGAGATCTGAATTCATACAAGAACATTGATGCCATTGAACCCAACAAGGTTAGTAGACGTATTGTAGATAAAACATTTTATTTTTTAGTACTATCTATAGGTTATAACCCATCCTTTTACCGCATAATTATATAGGTTTCTTTTACCCTAACTTGACACGGGGCTAGTCTTCTTTATTGATTTGCGAGGCTCTAGCAGCTGTCGGTTGCACGGATTGCAGTCCTAAATATAGGGAGCTACAAGGATAGATGAAGTCATGCATCCGGTCTACGACATGGTCATGTCCACCTTGCAGGAGAGTTGTTGCAGTAGGACACTCCGCACACGAATCCGTCATTGTCCCCCATCTTAAAATGCTCAATGCACACACCAAGGGCATGATCTACTTCAGCAGAAATCCAACGATTTGACGAGACACTCCTCTTTTGTCCCGCAGTGTTTTCTCCTTTTAATCCACTGCAGTGCAAGTGCTATTTGTGCAGACAATCATGGTAAGCATTTCCTTTTTAGTATTTTTAATATTTATTTTGATTATACTGAATTATGGAGCTGTAGTAAAAAAATGCTCAGGTTAATGTTCGTTTTTAAATGCTTTTTCATGGGAGACCTTTCTTTTTCGGGTGTTTCTGTAGTTTTACCGATCATTTAGCACATTTGTTAATGCGCTCCTGAACGATACGGTCGCTGTGCGTCTATTTCTATGTCCTATTGTTAGAATTGCTCTGATTTAGTCTAGTTCTCCAGCGGTACCAGGTAGTGTCGGTCTTTGTGTTGGCGCTAGGCTCTGCCTCCTTGCTCAGCTGGAGGCGTCTCAATAGGGGCGTGTTTTCCAGAATCCGTCTGTGCTGCAGCAGGCTGAGGGTTCATTGAGTTTATGTGCACTCACAGTGGCGGGTTGAACTGGGGAGTGGCGGAGAGAGAGGGGTGGAGGGGAGTGGTGGTGGGGGGGTGGAGGGTGTGACCTCATTTGACTGGACTTTGGAGGCGTTCCAAGCTGCAGTCATGGAAGTGGAATAGAAGGGATTTGAACAGGTGCCCGGCCCCTCTATTGTGACCATGTGTGCTTGCTTCAGACACGAACACGTTTTTGCATTGTTGTTTCTTGGTTCTTTTGTGGGAAAGACTTCTAAACCCTCTTCCATCTCATAAAGCTGTGCTGCAGACTTTTAAACCCTCTGCCTGTTCAACTGGGTTGGCCTGGAAGGCCGTATTGTGCAGTACTGCAAGCTGTTTTAGAATACTGCCCTCTTGGATCTGGTTTTGATGACGATGGTCAGCTTCCTTAAATAAAAGATCCAATTAAAATTGTCATTTTCCAAACTTGGCAATTATGCAGATAATGTGATTGAAGATGTTGCCCACTCATCTGTGTTGGGTCATAACTATTGCTTTGCTTATTTGTGTTTCTTGGGCTAAAGAAAAGCTGAAGGCAAATATCACCAGCTCATTTAGGTCATTAACGTTTGTTTTTGGACATGAAACCATATAAAAGAACAGCAGCATCCCAATCCAGTTTTTCTTCCTTCCAGAGTTACACCATAGCCTGTTATCAAGAACTGTTTCTTTGGTATACTCATTCACATGCTACTGCTATTTCTCTTCAAGGTTCCTGCTTCAGAAACAGACTAACAGGAGCAATGGTGGATCCCCCGAGGTACGTTCCAGCCTTCTGAATGCTGAGGGGAAAAAAAAGTGCATGAAATCAAGTTTAGAAGGCCATTAGGTTGGAATAAAGACAATGGAGGCCATTGGATCATTTTCTTTTTATCTCTCTCAGGGTTGGCCGGTGGGTCCCAGTGCTGGCCGGGGTGCAGAGAAGCTGCAGTGAAAATCCAGCATTCCTTCTGCCTGATGTGGGATAGACATAGTTAACAGTAATGGGGTGGGGTGGGGTGG
>JAOXYF010000015.1:13503788-13540559 GCA_028565775.1 Sternarchorhynchus goeldii
TGCCAGTCTGCAGTACAAAAGGCAGACTTCTTGGCCCTAACGGAGACGTGGATCGCCCCTGAGAACTCGGCTACTCCAGCCGTGCTGTCATCTGCTTTGTCTTTCTCCCATTCTGCACTGCACTGGATTGGCACTTTCTCCCATTCTGCACGGCCCTAACCCTAACACTACACATTTACACATAATGGGGCTAGAAACAAATCTACTCTGGTCTACCGAACAAAGAAGGGCTAAGGAAAGACACTGGATTAATATTTTAGACACCTATGCACCTAAGGGTTTTAATATTAAGGCACCAACCTGCACTTGAACAGTGGTGGGGAGGACCCCGTACATAATAAAGGAGGGGCTGATGTCTTCAAGCGGAGCACGGGGAGATTCTGGTGGCATGTCGGGACAGCTCTCCATGGCAATTTATGTCCTTTTTTATGTGTGGTTTTGGTGTTTTAGTGTGGTTTGGTTTTTATTGTATGATAATATTATAGTTGTTTTACAGGGAGCACTTATTCTTTCCCTTTTGCCCTAACCCTCCCCTCCCCTCCCCCTTCCCATTTTTTGTTAGCACCTTCCCTTGATCTAGCACTTATAAGTCCATGGTGAGTACTCTCGGCACATCACGGGATCCCTTCAGGCACCGGTACTTCGGCCCATTCTACATAAGTGGTGGGAGGGTCATGTAGTGTTGATCACTACTGGGGCAAGTAAATTAGAAGCATGGATTGCAAACCCAGCACACTCTAGCCCTTTTTATCATGTATAGGCCCCTACAGAGCCTTAGGGAACCAACACCTCCCCCCCCCTTTTTTTTCCCCAGTGTCTAACCCTTTCCTATTCTTGGCCCCTAAACCTAACCCTAACCCCTAAACCAAACCCTAACCCTTCCTCCTGGCCTTCAACCTTACTTCTTACTCCCCCCCCCCCCTCCGCCCCCAAAATAAACCCCTCGCCATTCCTCCAACCCAGTCTACTCCAACTCACAGAGCAGGCAATGTCTTGGACTTGGTCTGGCCCTTAACCCTAACCTTCTTCCCTACCTACCCCTAAACCTAACCTCTCCCCTTCTGGCCCCTAACCCTAACCCTTTTCCCTACCTATTCCAAAACCTAACCTCTCCCCCTTTCCGATGGCCCTAAACTTTACCCCTCCCCCTTTCCCTTGGCCCTAAACCTTACCTCTCCCTTCCCCTTCTTTTAGCTTTTTAGCTCCTTTTACTTGCCTCTTCAATCCCTTTTCCCGCTTTTACACAGGAGGGATAGTATTAGGATGCTAGATGGCAGGACCTCCAGAAAGAATATCCTTGAGGGATTTTTACTAATTCATTTCTGTTGGTGTTGTATTTGTGTGTGGTGGTGGTTATTTATTTAATTATTTATAATTTAATTATATATATATTCTTACTCACCTTTTAGCACCTACTGGTAGCACTGGTTCCTCAGGGATGGGTTTTTAGGGGGTCGATGCACGGATTTCATTCCCGGTCATGTCGTCCCCCCCCCTTTTTTTTTTTTTTTTGGTTTGCCCTTCCTTTGATTTTACCTGCACTCAATACTGCCCCATCCATCCACCCTTATAAAGTAGATCTAGCGTGCCCGTGCCCATAAAGGTTTTTACCTCTTTTATTAAAACTTTATTTTATTTTCTTACCTAACCCTAGCCCTAAACCTAACCTCTCCCCTCTTCTCCAGCCCTAAACTTAACCCTTCCCCCCTTCCCCAACCCTAACCCTAACCAAAACCCCTTCTTTTCCTAACCCTAACCCCATTTCCTTCATGAATTATATGATTTGGGGGGTTATTTATTTATTTACTTATATTTATTTATTTGCACATAGTTTTTCACCTTGATGGTTTGATTTATGTACATGTTCACTTTGTTTTGTGTGATTTCATGAATTTTCCACCTACCTTATCCCAACCCTAATCCTAACCTTAACCTCAAAACCCAATCCTTACCCGAAACCTCACCCTAACCTGGACCCTAACCTCAACCTTTAAACCTAACCCGGACCCCTTTCCCAACCTTCAAACCCAACCCTTAACCCTAACCTTAATCCTAGGTAATCCTTCCTACTGGGGGAAGTCATTGTATCCTTTACAAAACCTAACCCTAACCCCAACCCTAATCCTTATCCTAACCCTGTTAGTGTTTCTATGAAAGCAAATAGCAAGACGCACGAAAATCGATACACTGGGATATGAGGGCATTCTGAACAAATTGCCATAATTCAAGCACTCCTAAACCCTAAATTAACCTGAACCCTAACCCTAAATTCTTATCCCTTATTCTAAACCTCACCCCAATCTGAGCCCTAACATTTGCTAATGAGCATATAGACCAAGTTTCATACCTGTAGCACTTTCGCAACACTTAACAGCGCTTCTAAAAACAAACCAATCAGAACGAGGCATTTCGTGACATCATAGACACTTCTGGGTGGTGCCGTTCGATAGAGCACATGCCAAAAACTCTAGATTGGTCTTGGTTGCGATTCTCTAGCATTTTCCTGTCAAAAGTTATTGCAATCCAGCTTGAGCATAGGGGTTTTCATCCTTTATTCTAACCTTAACCCTAACCGCTGTACTTCAGAAAGCTTAACTTTGTGATGAGTTTGATATGAGAGAAAAATGTATCGGTCGTTACGCTTCAGAAAGTGTGCAGGAGTAAATGGTAAATGTTCTGTTCTTTTTCTTCAGTTTGAGATTTTATTGTAGGGCCTAAAGCAAAAAAGGGACAAAACCAGATTGGCTTTTTATCAGTCATGCAACATCACAATCTGTACACTTGGGAAGAAGTCTAACCCTGCTGTAACACACCACTGCATTGCATCCCTAGCTCTGCTGCAGATGTCGGTCAATTCGACGTGTGGGAGACGGCTGGGGAATAAACGAACGCACCTGGCAAAACGGACTTTCTGGCTGGCGTTCGAGACGGCATGCCTTCGTTTGTGCCTCTAGGACAAAATCTTAAGTATGTTCTTTGCCAGACCAAACATGTTCTTACTGTAGACTAAACGTAAAGATGTTGAGCATGTGCAAGGTTGAATTGAGGACAAATGTATTACTAAAGCTAACATCAAGCCAGAGGCCTTACCCAGACAAATCTTTGTTGTCCCACAGTGAGTGAGTGGTGAGAGTGAACAGTTCATACACTAAATGGTGAGGTTGACATTAAATTTCATGATGGTTCAAAATAATGTTTACTCTTTTATACAGTATACACAACTCTTAAACCCATGAAACCAGGCCAATTATATCTAACTACAAATTACCTTAATTAACAATATTCACTTATTGTTGATTGACCCTACATTAGAGCTCGAATCTCCATTAAGAAACGTTTACATATTTTCTCCCCTTGTGAGTGGTCACTTAAAAGTACTGAGTAAATCACCAATTACTAGGCACGATGAGAAGAGTAATTTATGTGCCATTAAAGCATTTTTACACCATCTAGTTCTTTGTCAACCTTTACTGGTTGTAAATAGACAGCACTAATTCCCAGAAGTTTCATGGAATACCCAGAATATTCAGACAGACGAGACTTTTTTATTGACCGTAAATGAGTCTTCAGCTCAGCAACAGTAAAACATTTTCAGTGATTTTCTAAACAGCAGAAAAAGACTAAGTCTGTAACTGTGCAAAAAAGGAAATGATACAAAAAGAAGAAAGAAAACGGCAGCAAAATTCCTTACGGCAGAGATTCTAACATCTGAGGACATAAATGGTAATACATGTTCTTTCCATGGTAAAATAATGTGATCACATCCATGTGTGATAATATCCATATGGGCTATAACGACTTCCATGATAACATCCATATGTGCTATAATGATTTCCAGAAATACTTAATACTGTATAAAACTGTTTTTCCAATGCTGATGTAACACCTCCAAGATTGTGCAGTGTCTGCTATACAAATGATCATTTATCCTTCATTTGATTGTCAGAATGTGTATGGATTTAAAATGTTATTGGTTGTAACGATCCAATTAGTCAGGTTGATAAGACCTCTATAGCTTTTTTTAGGCACTGAAGCTAACGTGGTGCTGAAAGACCTATGGCATAGATGTAGCAATCAACGTTCTAATCAAAGTTTAGAAAGGAAAGCATCTCCAAGTTTGGAAAGCCTTCATCAAAATGTCCTCAATATATCTATGTCTCAGTATACACTTATACTATTCAATTCTTTCCTCGCATCTCCAGCCCTGACCTTCTATGGCGATGGTAGTTACGTTTCATTCCAGGGCCGCCGGCCTCGCGTGTCCTTTGGTGCGTTGCCGCTGCCTTTTGTGTCCTGTCCGGAGCTTTCCGATAGGTTGTCTTTAGAGCTGTTCTTCTTCTGCGGTGAAACAAAACGGATTCTGATTGGCTGTTTAAACCACCTTACATGTCATCTCTCTGAGCAGCTGCCTGCCCGAACTATTGACCACTGCAGAATAAAGTGAAACTGAACAGGTAACATGTGAAGCTCTGAGGAGCAGACAGTGTGTGTGTGTGTGTGTGTGTGTGTGTGTGAGAGAGAGAGAGAGACCTGTGAGGGGGCAGTGCTGGACCCAGGGAGGTCTGTGGTGCGGGTAACAGGAAGTGGAGGCACCAGACCAGTTTGAGAGCTGCAGATGAGATAGAGATGGAGGTAGGTCGTCAAACGCACAATCAAAATCTGATTTCGGTACAGAGATGCTGTTCGGTGCAGTTACGTCTCCTACAATACAGTACACTGTTACAGGATCATTCCTATAGTTACTTGTGAAAGGGTGGGGGTGGGGGGGCAAAATCGTGTCTGGACTTACTTGACCTCGGAGAGCACGGAGCGCTCGCCATCGGAACAGTGCGAGCGGCGGTACTGCCGGAAGCTCCGCGGAGAATGAGAATGGCGAATGCGGATGGGGTCCCCTTGTGTCCTGCAGGGAGATACGTTGGGGTTAGCTGCACTCTGGGGCTTCGGTGGAGCCAAACACGGCACTCCTGATTTGTCACTGCTCACCAAGTTTACTTCACAGACTGTTAGGGGCATTAAAAATGTCGGAAAGGCTGCTTAAATACGGCATCGTGAATCATTTATGTGGACTTCTGAACACCTTTGTTGAGTAAAGAATGCAGAAAGGGGGGAAGGGAGTGACCCCGTTTAGCACTGGGGAAGTACCATTTTAGAAAGATATTTGATCATCTAGATACAATCTGTAATAAATTAAAAATAAGAAGATGCCTGATAATCTAGATACTTACTATCTGTAATAAATGAAAATAAGAAGCTTTGATGTACAAATGATAAGATTAAATGGAGGTATGGGAAGAAAAGCCTCTCAGATGACTTCAAGGTATCACTGGTGCCCTGGTTTGTTTCCTGAAGTACCGCGGGACTAAGAATAAAAAAAATCTACTTTGTCCCTAGTCTCACCTGTCACTGGAGCTATGAAAGAGCATGGTGTAATACTATAGTAATTAAAACAAATTATTCCATACTATTTGCTGAGAGCTATCTATTAATTAAAGCTATTAAGTATAACTGGAGTTTAGGCAGTTTAAAAGGTTTTAGGACTCATCAAGTGTTAAGGTTAGGGTTAGATACTCTCAATATGATTAAACAATTTATTAATGTATAAGAAAAATACAAAAATCCAGATGTTACCGCATCATGTCACTGGGGAGTCAGAAACTAAAACTAGCATCCGCTACCCAATCCGCACCATTCCACTACTGGTTTGTCCCAGCTAGCGTGAATAAGGCATAGAGGGGATGTGTCCACTCACTCTACTTTCTTATAAGGGATCTCCTTCAGTTGTTCTTCTGTGAGGCCAGAGGGGTCCACCAGCTCTTTTCTGTGTTAAAACAACCATTTCAGACATAAACACCACCCCACAGTAGAAGGTATGAAAGTCTTGGTGGAGAGTAAACTGTCTTACTGAATATGCTTCCATAACTGCTCCTTAGCTTGCACATCAGGACTTCTTCTACAAAGAAAACAAATGCCAAAGGTCAGGATACACAAACGGAGGCTCTCAGAAATGCAGGCTCTGTTCAACAGATGGCCTTGGACGTGTAAAAGATCTCGATCAGTGATACTAACGATCTGGAGCGGTTGCGCGAGCGCCGATGACTGGAGTCGTTCTGTGTTTTCTCCTTCTGCCTGCGGAGCACTGCCTCCCACTGCGGTCCAGAGTCCACCATCTCGTTCTCCTGACGAGACCTGCACGAGACCGCACGGCTTTGGGGGTGGTGCGGGGTATTACATATATGTGATCCCCACCCCAACCCAATCCAAATGGGACTAACTACAGGGAGTAGAAAAACAGCTTAGATCCTGTGGGACCTCCAGATCCAGACAGACAAGCAAGCAATGTTGAAATCAACTGAAACTGATTGTTCTGAAGCGTGTAGTGAGATTCTCTACCGGTTCCTCTTTTTACGATGCTCCCTGTTGGAATTCTCTGACTCGCTGCCACTGCTGGTGTTGCCACGGGAACGTGACCTAGGGGGCAAACAGAAAGGGTCAAAAGTTGACAACAGAGCAAGGGACCAGCTGGGAGGGGAAGACGGAGAGAAAGAGAGTAGGTTCAGGTGTAGTACCGATACGGTTCAACTACAGTTCAGTTCCCTGTAAAAGTCACATGAAACCCACTAGCTTTTCTTTGATGGTATGTTTAATGGTCCATTCTTGTGAAGCCCTCGCACACCTTGTTTTTCAGAGGTTTAAAGCATTGAATGAAGCAGTGTACCTTCTCCTGTGCTGCTTGCTCTCCTCATAGCTGTGGCCTTTCCTGTGGGAGCAGCAATTAGAAAAGAGATGGTTTTATACTGCCTACACAGGAACAATAATCCGATGCAGTGAGCTTTTGGTTCATTACGTTGCCCTCGGCCTTACCCCTAGCCTTGCCCCTAGCCCTGTCCCCTCCCGTTAGCAATTTTGTGCATTCAATCTTTAGAGGGAGAGATATTCCCCAATTTATTTATTCAGAGGGTTGCTTTTATCATTATCTAAACTGTAACAGGAACTTCTTGGGTCTGGTTCATGAATTCATAGTAAATTCATTATCATATTTATCACATTTGTGTTTGTTTTTAATTGAATATTAGCTAAAATGTTTAATATAAAACTACTTTTAGTATTATACAAATGTTTACATTTTTTTGTAATTTTACAGTATGTTTTACATGTTTTTGATCCACACCAGTGAAAGCACTGTTCCTATAATTTTCCACAAGAGGGAGTCAGTGTGCCTCCAGTGTGTTCCCGGTATGTACTGTGAAACTGACATTTTAGAGCAACTGGCTCTGTGTGTAACATCAGGCCCCTCACACTCAGGGCCCACACACACACAAACACACTCTCACCTGTGTCTGGCTGAGCTGGCAGCCTCGTTCTCGCTGCCTCCGGATGGCGAGCGTCTGCGTGCGGTAGGGAACTTGGGTGATTTGTTCCGCTCGCCGGAGGAGCCATAGAGCCCACTGGGGCAAAGTGTAGAAAAGACAGACGTTGGCAGCGAGCAGAACGGCGGCGTTACAGCGCAAACATCTGGCCTGCGTTCTGCAAGCGGTTCCCATGTAGACAGACTCCTGCCGTAATAGCTAGTTAACACTTACGGAGAGTGATACGCTCAGATGTTTTCAAAGAGCTCGGAGGGGACATCCACTCCTATACTGCTTGATCCATGCCACAGCATGTGGCATGGGTGTATGTGTGTGTCTATCCGTTCATGTTTACATGCATGTAGTAGGATTATTATATTATTTATCTCTCAAACACAAGCCTCTACAAGTACCTCTGTGTGGCGCTCTCATCCCAGGGTGCAGAGGGCTTGCTTGGCTGGTCCTGAAGTCTGACCTCTGTCTTGGATACTTTGGGGCTTGAACAAATGACAGTCATTTACAGTTATTTATGATCACAGAATTAATGACAAGAAGAAGTAGGCCCTTCAAACACAGCACTGTAGTCTCTCTCAGCTACACTGTCGATGAGGATCAAACAGTCAATCTGAGTCTATTAGGTCAGTACCTCTTGGCTGGAGAGAATGCTGTGGTTTTAGCCTGGCCTTCACTTAGGGAGTTTCCTGTCTTTGTGACTGATCTACTCCCATTGTTCAGTCCTAGAAGACAGATCAAAGGGGTATGAGTGCTATTCCACTGTTTCACATCCACCGAGCAAGACATCATCTGTCCTTGGACTAAGTCGCACTGTCACCGGAAATGTGGATCTTGAAAAACATCCCGTAGTCGGTTGTTGATATTTATCAATCTTCTCAGGCTAAGATTGTTTGTGTTTCAGGTCCAAGTGGATATGGTTTAGAGCAACAACAGAAGCAGCAGGTCTAGGTCAGTCATCTTAAACTGTGATCTTCGGATCCTCCATTTGCCCTTTTGAGTCTAAGCAACACCCCTCCATTCCGTTCTCCGTTCACCCACCCACCCCCACTGCTCTGCCCTTTGAGGGAGGACCAGGTGAAAGAGTCTGACTAGAACGGGAGTGGGCGGGCCTTAAGATGAGTCTTGCGTTCTTTGCTTGCACGTGACTTTCTAACGGCCTTTGACACGCCCTGCTGCCGAGAACACGGGTCGTGCCGAAATTCCGGTTTTATCCAAGTGCCACGAGCTGTTTATTACCAGCGTTGGCAGCAGGGCTCGTGCCGGTTGGCTGCCGAAGCTAATCTGATCTCCCAACTCAGAAGTAATGGCTGGAACGTCTGGAACTGGAATGGCTGTGCCTTCACTGTTCCATGGGAACGACGGGAACGCCATGCACCCCTGCGACAAACGCATGGTGTCTTTCGGAATGTGGATGCCTTTCAACCCGATTCCCACAAGCTCCATGCTAAATGACCGGATCTGGGCGATTGGAGAGGAGCTGTTTTCAAGCCGAACATCTCCAGGTCACGAACGATGGTTACGTTTGACGGGACGGCAGGATAGCAGGGAAGGCTGACATCACGCATCTGCTCACCCACAGGTTGTGCGCTTCTCTTGGGGTAGGTCTTGCTGCGAGTCCGCACCACTTCCAGGTTTGGCCTTGGCACAGCCTGATCTCTCCCCATCTGCAGGGCGGTCTTCCCACTGAGAAAAGGAACATGGAAGCCAAAGATAAGAGATTTCCCTGTTCTCCCTTTGGAAACTCATAGGAATGCCTCAATGTACCTACAGTGTACCTAACCTACAGTGGAAACGTTTTTCTTTTTTATTTTCGTGTGTTCATTTTTTAAGACATAAAAGGTTAATATACAGATTTAAATCATTATCATTGTATTCAGAACACAAAGCACATTAAATAATTGGACAAATGTGTATCATGAGAAACATACGGTGTGTTTAAAAGCTAAGGAACAAGCAGTAGAAACTATACATAAACCATGAAACACACAACGGTACCACATTTATATAAGTGTCTGTTTCATTTGTCTCTTCTTAATGCAAAAACAGCAACATGGCTGTATTATTCAGGCACGCACCTTTCAAGACGATTCTCTAGAGCCTCGATTTTAGCTCAAGGACTTCAACTGACTACATTATTAAGCATGAACTCAATTATTTCAGAAGAGACTAGATGTTCTCTCCCACACTGTATGACAGCCGGCCTGGTTGAGATGAATCGCAGACACTGGGATAAAAGCCTGAAAATGAAGATACTAACCTGTAACGATGCCTGGATCCCAGAGAGCCCAGTTTAGAAATCTTTCTCGTCAAGTTGCTGGAGTCATTTTCTGGCATTCTATAAAATAAGTATTTGTAAAAAGTACATATATTTCAGAGAAACAACTAAGAGAGATCATTATACTATGGTAAACTTAAAACATTAACCATTGATTCCACTTTTTTCAGAACAGGAAACTTTGGCACTAAATTCTTTAAAAATCTATCAAAAAGATAGTGGAACATCTTGTCGGTAGATAAAGTACATTTACAAGCCTGGGCTGCGTTGCTTTTATTTGCCTTGTTTTTGAATTACACAACTAAAGCCAATTTAAAAATGATTAACAATTACTGCTCCATATTGAATGAAGTCTGTCTAAACTTCTGTCCAGCTGTGCAGAAGGGCCCTTTAAATGAGGCAAATTACAGGCAGAAAAAACACTACAAAGGGCTTTGGGCTCTCATTAAAATCAAATCAAATCAAGTTTTATTTAAATAGCGTCTTTCACAACAGACGTTGTCTCAAAGCAGCTTTACAAGTGTCTGAGTCCAAAACCCCAGTGATCAAGCCAAGGGCAACAGTGGCAAGGAAAAACTCCCTAAGAGCATGAGGAAGAAACCTTGGGAGGAACCAAGACTCAAGGGGGGAGCCCGTCCTCTTCTGGCCGACGTTGGTCACCATGACAACAAGATAAATATATATTTAAAAAATATGCATAGCTTTAAAGTACAGCTCTGGAAAAAATTTTTTTTTTAAAAATGTATAGCATCAAAAAAAGCACCTAATAAAAACCCTGAGCTCTCTCATGTGCCAGGTTCTTCATACAATAACACTTTCATATAGACTTACACATTAGCACTGTAAGCATATTCATAAAAATGTGTTGAGACACTCGACGTTTTACTGAGACCAGGGTGGATCCTTGGCATGATGTGCTTAAAGAAATTCTCTTCCAAGAATGCTGATAAAGTTAATAATCAAAAGAATTAGTGTCCGCTGTCCTGTGATTGGTGCTGATTAGTGTCTGTGGCTCAAGGCTGGCTCATCTCTACACAGTACAAGCTTCATTAGTCTGGCAAGTGTGCCTCATCTGGTATCTTCAGAAGTCTTTCACTGTACATGTAGTTTGCACTGACCTCTGAAAAGTACAGTCTAGAGATGCACTACTTCAGCTACATCACAACCTCTGATCCACCACCAGGTTTGATGATTCTTTTTTTTCTTAGACCTGATCTTTTCCTAGCCCATGATTACAAGTCACCAGAATAAATAATGTCAGTACTTCAATCAATGTAAATCAAATGTAAAGTCATTGATATGAGGTGGGCAGAATGGCTGTATCATATACATTTTCCTTTTATTTATTTATTTATTTTCTAATATATTTTAGATGGCTATTTTCAAACCTCTCTATTCCTTATGTACCTTAAATACCTGTATGACAGCATTCAGAGCTGAAACTCCTGAGAACTGTTATATAAGTGGGTGGGACTAAACTGCTGCAGGCTCAATAGGAGGAGATATGTAAATTTCTTTGTTCTCTCAACATCAAACAGTGATTTCAATTTTTATTTTTATTTTTTGTAGATTAGATGGCCTTGTGTGTTTTGAAAATTGAATAATATTTATATGTTATAAATATGTTTATTTCAATAAAGCAAGGGAAATTCAGTTTTCCATGACAGGGGCCCTTTAATGTTTATCCTGGGGTCTAAATACTAATTGGCCTATGCCATCTCCCTCTGTTTCCTGGGCTTCTGCTCTCAGCTTCCTGCAAGCCAGTGAGGTTTCACATGCAGATTACCAGTGAAAAGCCTCCAAGCCTCACATATTCTATGCCCTATAAGACCAAACATAAGTCTGATTACACAAAACACCAGGGGCCACTTGGCCATGTAGAGGGTGAGAAGGAGTGAGAGTGAGTGTGTCCTAACAGGCAGCTTTAGCTCAAAGAAGGTGTCTTAGCAACAAAACCTGGATCAACTGTGGACTTTTCAAAGAAAGTAGAGTAGATAGAGGATTCAGAATTGTTATACAGTAGGCTAACTAGTGAGTATTACTGTTTGAGTGTATTTTTTGTTTGTTAGAAAAAAAATAAATAAAAATGTCTGAAATTCTCCCTCATCATACTTAATTAGAAACCCCACAGTTGGACAGAATCATCACAATGGTATCTTGGCTGGTCTAGTACTGTCTAGAAATTATTTTGACAGTCAAACTAAATATAGTGAAATCTGGTTGGTCGTGCTGGCTCCAATCAGTAGAAAAACCCTGCCTAACTCTCATGACCATCCAGATAGTCTGTCTCTTGGCTAAACCTTTACTGCAAGTGATGGTAGCTAGCTAAGCATTTAGCAGTCATAATAAGGTAATACTGCTTTGACTGGAATTTGACGCTAGGTCTTGTTTCGTTGTCATTGTTTGAAAGTTTGTGGTTATCATTCCAAACCTTTTTTACCTCTTGATGATCCCACTTGTTGCTCAGCAAAGTCACAGTATATATTGTATATTGTCTTACCTGAAGAAGCTGTGGTGTTCCACACAGCACTTCCATAGGCTCTTACACGCCGACTTGCTAGAAGCTTCAAAGAAGAACGATGTTTCGGTGCACTGTGATAAGGGCCATAGGGAAAATGCTTCAGGAACCGACAGAAATCACAAAATTTCACACAGGTTTCCAACCACAGCAAATATGTTTTGTAAGACTTGGTCCTTGCTGTGATCTCACTGGACTGAATGTGTGGGGCCGTTAAGTGCAAATTCTTTAGTGTACGAACCATCTCGCCTCATGCAAAGAATAAAATAGCCGCTAGAGGAGAAGGCGGATAAGTATTTTAGTAAAATCTCAGATGAGGCATTGTAGTTGCAGTCTCGAGTCAACAACAGTTTTTTTTTTCAGTTCAGCATAACAGCAAAGACATTTTCGCTTTGGGTTATGGGAGGAAGATGAAACAAAGGCAGGGTCTACTTCAGTTATAAGGGCTTCATGTGGTTACAAAATGTTGATGTTAATGAAAAGCGTTAACAAGGACAAGCGAGGCATTAGAATTATATCAAAGTTGACAATTGAAAAGTTACACTATTAGAAAGTAATGTGTTCCTAATCTAATAGTTGGGTAAATGTGTGTTTTTCACTTTTAGATAGTTGTCTAGGTAACTCTTACTGGTTGACTTACATCTTTCCCCAGAACGCGCAGCTCGAACTGTGTTTCCTTGAAAAAGACTTTTGTTATTCTTGGCCTAAAAAAGTAACATGGTCTAATTTAGCAAATAAATTACACTTTGAGAATGTTTGCCCTGTAAGCATTGTTTAATTTTATTATGAATCAGTCAGACCTCACCCACTCTATCAGTATCTTGCCCACCTCCTGTAGACAAATCTGTTCTCACTCATCTCAGTACTACTTTAATTTACCAGTTCCTTCTCCTCTCATGCTCTCCTTCCTATATATTCTACTTACTGTCTTCAGTGCATTGCGAAGTATTACCATTTTTATGCTGTGTACCAAGCCTTTCTCTTGCAGTGTGTGTGTTTCTGGTTCCTGTTAACTTCCGGTTTTACTCACTAGTGCTCGATACCCTGCTCGCTTTACCTAATAAAACCTCTCGTAACTGGATCCTCTCTGCCTGTTGAGTCTGCTTTTGTTACACATATTTTACAAAGTATTTCATATAACGCTATTTTATATTTCACACAAAAAGCTACAAGACAAAAAACAGACTAATTACTTTTCTAACTATAGCAACTGAATGCAGAAAGCAGATTCCTAATTCATATTTTGTAGTGCTAAATTAATATCATATTAATATCATATCAAATATCATATACTCTATACAAATACTACAGACACTAGTCAAGCTTAGTATTTGAAAGCTCAACCAAATACACTGTGTATCATTAAGTTGACCTACCAGAAATACTTGCCAACTTGCGTTTTATTTTTGTAAACTACAACACCAACTGGTGTCAGTCCAAGGAAATATTCAGACTTCTTTTCTCCCTAAAACAAGAAAATACAAATGTGATGTAAAGTTAACAACATAACCTAACATAATCATTATGTATTAGTGCAATTTCTACTCACAAATACAGGATGAAGGTCCACTCCATACATCTCCAGTGTTTTGGCAATACTTAAATAATTCATTTCTGCTTCGCATGGATTCTGACCCCTGCACAGAGAAGTTCGCTCATTGTGAACTGTTACAAAAAAAACACTGTTTGAGTCATTTGTTATCTTGTTGCATGTTATATCCCATCTTGGTAGGTAAAGAAGAGTGTTACTGGGGAAAATCAGTGTAAAGTTCAAGTATAACACACTAGGACCACATGGTAGAACTGTGATATGCTTTGCAACGCGTTTAAACATATAGGCAGTTTGTTTAAGTTAGTTGGGTCATGTGACTACTCTAATCCGCTTTCAGAATGAAGATGGAGCATCTCAGGTGGGTTGGGATGCTCACAATAAACAACAAACAAACGTATTAGAAGGCTCTATTGCGCGTTATAGCTTTTTATGACATCGGTGTCATAAAGGTAATATAAAAAAACCAAACAAACAAAAAATACCCCACAACTAACAAATGATCATTTGTGCAGCCTTGAGACTGGCCCAAGTGCAATACAACAGTACATTTTTAGATGGCTGCCTGCAGTAAAATACAACTATTAAAAATAACCACATCACCAGTTTCACAAGCTGCACATAACATGTTTGTTCAAACTTGTTCTATGACTGCAAATCATTAACTCAATTCCTCGCAGAAAGTAGGCCCTGACATTTTTAACATTCTTTCAAAAATCTTCAGGTCACTACCAGGCTGCAAAACAGCATCTTCCGTTTACTGATTAACATGCACTCTAAATATAGGTCACACACAAAAACTCGTGCTTGAAAAAACATAAATGGAAAAATCAAGATTCCTGCAACCATCATCTTTTACTCCATCTTGAAGGCTCCAGAGATCCACTTTATTAATCCAGACACTATTACACTTTCCACAGACTAGAAACTCTTTATGAGGTCACTCTCGGGTCTTAGTTGACTCTTTTCGATTGGCCGTCATCTCTTCACTCTGCCCTTAAAACAGCAGGTTAAGACAGACTGAGGCCATGGTGTGGCTATGGTATAACCTGTGTGTTCTTGATGCATGCACACATCTTGCTAACACACCCCATCCACCCTTGCGCTCCTATTCCCCGCATACTTTCTCTATCCCGGCTGGTTGGGTAATTTCCCCTGTTCGTGTATGAGTTGAATGCGAATCCTCCTTCTGAGGGGGGGCCGGGCGTGAAGGCCGGGCGTGTTGGAGGAGTGATTACAGATGCCCTGATATAAATGTGGAGCACAGCAGGGAGATATTTACTGCTCCTGCAGGGGCTCTGGCATGCTCCCAGCTTTCGTTTGGATCCAGCGCACCACTGCAGTGAGGGAGCAGGAGGCACGTCTTCTGATGGGAACGAATATGTCCAGGTCCGAGTCTCCAATTACGCGCGGGAAGAGTGAAAAGCAACGTGGAGTCAAACAAAGGCATAAACCCTTTGGAATTCCCCCCCCATCTTTTCCCTCCTAATTTTTCTCGTCATTAATTTCTTTCCCACAAACCCCTCCAATCCTCCCAAGCCCTCGAGGACTTATTCCGTTTGTAGAGCTCAATCTCACGACCCCACCTTTTCCTTGGCCCTGTCGTTCTTCTCCACAGCCTAACCGTCTCTCTAATGAAAGGTCTCAGCAAGAGGCCGTAGACTGTCACTTAATCTATCGCTAAGAGAGTGGAACCAGGAAGACTCAACCCCCTCCCCCCATCCCGTGGTGCTGACACCTACCCTAACCAACCAATCACTCATCAACACCCTCCCCCCGAAACCCCACCCACGGCACTGACACCTACCCTAACCGACCAATCACTCATCAATCACAAGCTCATCAGCTCCACTCAGGAACTCAACAAGCAGCTCCCTAGTAATCATTCAAAACTGAAGGCAATTTCAAAAGCTAGAGAGGAAATTTAAGTACCAGCTGGACAATGAACATTACAGTCATGAATCTCCCCCACACCCCACACACACACCTACATCCATACACACAGTACAGGACAAAGAGTGACTCAAAGCAAAGCAAACACATACACAGAGTGATCTTGAACACAGAAACAGCCTTCCGGTCATTACAAAAAAATTACTCGCACTGTGTATCTGTTCATCATAGAGAATGTGGCACAATGCTGTAATTTCCAACTTCAGACATTAAACATTTCTGATGCACTATGTGCATTCAGACACTGGGACTTTAGATATGTGCTTTGCTGATGTGAATTCATTTCTATTGCATAACCGTGAAATGTATCATTGTCGGATCACTGAACAGTGTTTTCTGATCTGGGAAAACACTGATAAGTCCACCTCAGCCATTCACGCTTTTGATTTCTTGTTTTCTCCCAGTGAATTCTCATCCGCACAGTCATATCAATCACCTTCTTAACACATGCTGAGCAGAGATGAAGAGAAATGTAAACCTTAGATATCTATGTGCTACAAAAACGTCTCTGTTCCCTAGCTATCCAAAGTGAAGTCTGGGTTAATCATTATTTACGCTACAATCTTGGTCCTCCACACCCAAGCAAGACTATTCATGCCTAAAACATTCTTTGACCTTTCCTGACGAGCCCTATTCTATCCCCCTCTCCACTCTGAGGGTCGACAGCCATGCCTGGCCTTTCCGGAACTCTCTGCCAGCAGCCGCAGAGAGCAATCGTCACTGTCCTTCGCTTAACCTTACAAACTATGCACAATTCCCATGGTGAACCAACTGGTATCTCCCTAGATTTTGCCCACACCTTCATCCAAAGTACAACTTTAATAAAAGAGAGGGAGAGAAAATTAAAGGCTCATGATATTTGAGGTGGAGCTTTATGGTGACATTCTGTAAAATGCAGAGTTGTAATTTCTGCATTCCACAGTAAACATGGTAAATACATGTTGGGTCAGTGTAGGTGTTGCTGGGATAAGTCTGCATGAAGCACCAGATATGTAATGGCGTTTTCCTCCTTAGATCAGATTGATAATTTTGGTAAGGTGGGTTCAGTCTTGCCTAGCCAAGTCCCCACAGATAAAGTAATAAAAAACACTTAAAGAGCTAATAATCTGGAATGAGCAGGATTAAGGATTATGGATTGGGAGAGTGTAGTTTGCAGCAGGATTTGTTTCCCATCTTACACGAGAGTTTTGTGAATCTGTTCAATGGAATCCTCCAAGTCTTCTTTCTGGTCTGGAACAAAGCGATACTCTGACGCGTAGCCTGGCACATGCCTATATGGGTCATAATCTCCAAGCTCAGCTGATGGAAAAGGCCAGGAAAGCATGCACGCACGCACGCACGCACACACACACACACACACACACACACACACACAATGGTGGATCTTTATGACAGAATTTATAGTCATAAACCACGCTCTTATACTTTGCCCAAACATGTCAAACCCTTAATAGACTGCTGCTTGATAGCCAGACAGATTTTTTTCTGTTTTTGCTGTTTTAATGGAAAATCAGAGGTGAAGCAAATCCTCACAGATTGATGATACTCGCTCTTACACTGGATAGCCAGAGCTGCCATCCGTGCGCTGGTGTTGAAGGCACATGGAAGTCGTCCCTGCAGCACATCCTGCTTCACCTGGAGAAAGAACTGGTACCTGACACAAGCCAATCAGACCATAGTCAGTCACACATGCTGGTCCTCTAAGAAGGTAAAAACATTCAAACAACCTATTACACAGCAGGTTCATTCAAAAAATGAACCAGACTCACCATGTATACTGATTCACCATGTATACTGATGCCTGTGATCAAATAAACCAGATTCACCATGTACACTGATTCACCATGTATACTGGTTCCTGTGACTGAATGAACCAGATTCACCATGTACATTGATTCACCATGTATACTGATTTACCATGTATACTGATGCCTGTGACCAAATGAATCAGATTCACCGTGTACACTGATTCACCATGTATACTGATTTACCATGTATACTGATGCCTGTGACCAAATACACCAGATTCACCATGTATACTAATGCCTGTGACCAAATGCATGGTGCTAAGCATGCAAATTCACGCTAAGCATCATCATACATTATCAGACATGAAATGGAAAACTCACCTTGTAACTTCCTCTTTCAGTTTACAAGGATCTTCAGCATAAAATTTAACACCAAAATAGAGGATGTATGGAGGGCCAGCTGTAAAATAAGACAGACATAATGAGATTTTGCATATTCACTCTAATATTGCTGCATGTGCATGTTTCAATCAACAGGGTGTATAATGGATACCCTTATACCAAAATTATTTCAGTACTCAGAAGCAATCAGTAGTTAATTAAAGGCAGATCATTTTTAATAAATACTGGTTTATTGATTTTAATCACTGTTTAATACGTGTTTCTTAATATGAAGATATCAACTGCTTTGCCTAATTTATCTACAGTTTTCTATTTTCAATTATATTTACAGCCTATACAATCAAGTTTATCATTATTTAAACTCAGCAGGGTCTTAAGTGGTTCATTAAAATAAGAGGAGAAATGTTATTTGAATCAAAGGGCCATTTTAACTGAACATTTTCGCACCAGGGATAATCAATTTCTAATCAGCACAGACAGAAGGGTAATGATTAGGTCGTATTTTATCCTGCAGGACATGAGGATCTAGAGCCAGTTGAACAAAGTCAGCATGCCACCCGGTTCATCAACAGCGATGTCTCCTCTACATCAAGACAGACAGGCCCAACTTACTTGTTATCAGATCTTTGTGTTCAGCCAAGGTTTTCATAGGATCTATCCAAAACTGCAAAACCATACAAGACGATAAATATTAGAAATGAGATGTATATTACAAATGAAGACCGATTTCCCAACCCAATATGCAGCGCAAATGTGCCCTTGGACATTTCCCAAGATCAAAAAGGAGCACACTTTATTAAGGTCTTTATGAAGAGCTACACTGGGAAGAGTTTTAAGATCCTCGAGATGTTCAGTCATGCAAGTGGTGCCCCTGTATGAGGTCTGTTAAACTGGACTGTACTGACTTGTTAAAAAAATAGGGGTTCGAGTCAACGCTGCCTCCATTAATAAAACATGAAGCAAGAGCAGGAACAGGAGCAGGAACAGGCTCGCGCCTTCAGTTAGCAGCGCAGGACGTGGACTTCACGTGACACGTAGTACTCCTTGACATGTCAGTAGAAAGCTTGTAAATATTTGCAACCTAGTGAATGGACCCTTGGTGGTTCATTCTAAAACCTCTGTGGAGGCTCGCAGGAATTCAACACACCACACCCTCGTTATGCTAATCAGAGGAGTGGAGCTGGACTCCTTTGAGACTAATGTTTGTGTTAGAGCTCCCAGGATTGTCTCCATAAAAGTGCACTCCTGCATAATCACAAACATCTTCCTTTCCCTCAACTAACCCTAACCCTAACCCTGTCCGCACTTTTTTCATGCTTATGCCAGATGGATCACATCAGGCTGCTTTCATAGATTGAGAGTTTACGATCACTTAAGTCAAGCTTATACATTTGTGGCTCATTCACGCAAAAATAATGCATTCATTATTACTCTTGCTGATTTTGGTCGATGGTTAATTTTCAAGTACATACTCTATAGTTCTTTATGTAAATGAAGGTCCCTAAAGCAATTTGTGTCAGCAAATCAAACAAGAGGATTATTATAGGAATTCCCACAAAAACAAACAAAAACACTGAGGAACAGACACACACACACACAGGGTGAAACATCTGTATACAGAGCGAGGCCAATTAGTTCTGGACATGATCAAATTAGAATAAGTTAATTGAATTGGCCAGTCTTATCTAATAATCACACAGCTGCAGCTGGTATTTTATAGTACATGCAGATTTACGCAAATGAGAACCTGTGGACGGTTACTTGGCACCAGTTCTTCCAATTGAGGCAAAAAGAGATTATTTTTCATGGCATGATCAAGACTTAAACACAAACCATAGGAGCTTAGGAGCTCAAACATTCTGTGAAGCTGTCACTACACATACCTAACAGGAAGGATAAAACACATCCAGCTCATATATTACAGGAGATTTGTGTCTGAATTAATGAGTTCCTTCTTTGCCTATCAAATAACACAGCTATGAGTCAGGAATGGATGTAAATCACACATGCCAAAAAGAACCTAAGACAATTCTCCCCCAATTAAGCTGGTCTCTTTTAATTGCTCCTTTTGAGGTTGATATATTTACACAGTGAGTACCTCTCACCCACTGCTGAATTGGCAATAAATCTAAGATTGGGAGACAGACCCCAAAAGTCACGGTCAAAAGTACCTCTCTAGAGGAAAGAAATGATAGGAAGACTGCGGGTGTGTTCTTTGTGTGACAGGTCTGTGTGAGAGGATGGAGCAACAGGTGAGGGTGAGTTAGGGTTAGGATGGATGCACGCTTTTATTGTCCATTTTGAGCAACGATAAACGCATGTACTTACGAACAGCAACGTTTCATTGTCAAAGGCCGACAGCTAGACAGTGACATGAACATGCTTAAGTACACACCCTTAACAAGACACAGGTGAGACGAGTAACGATAACGAAGACAGACAAGTGCCACGCCCCACAACACGCACACACTCACACAACAACTCCTACACAAGAATATACCTCCACAGGGACACGGCTACATAGACACAGGACAAGGGAAGAAGCAGAGACATCCACCGTGACAACAGCCACTCTCCACCTTTAAACACCTTTCGTAATAAGCCCTGTTCTTTGGAGGCCATCTAACCAAATCTGTAAAGCTTCAGGAAAGGATCAAGACAGTCTCGCATGCCATGGCTGACATCTACAGGAGCCCTGAGCAGGACTGAGGGGTCGAGTGTAGAATAGTTGTACTCACAGTTTGATGACTGCGATCACAGTAGCGCAACCCAAAGTAGTCGCTCTCCAGTAGGTTCACATGGCTACACACGTGGTCCAGCACCATAGAGCCTTTGGTAGATTTCTGTGGAGAAAAGTCACAGAAAACAACTAATCTCTGATCTTGCTTTTCATGGATGTTATCTATTCATGGATAATCTATTTTGCTCTTATCTTAATAAGACCTAATAATAATTTTTTTGTCATCTGGGGGGGACATGAGTCTCTAAAAGATATTTCAAAAACTTACAAAAAAAATTCTGTCTCAAGAAGATATGGATGATATAACATAGGAGAGGCCCTCTGGCTTTATGTTCACCTTTCACACCAAGTCTGTGATGAAGTATTCATCCACAATCCACACTCATCTGCTCAGAAACCGCTGCTCAGATCAACCGCGATTAAGACACCTATGCTAAGGAGTTGCAAACAAGAGTCGGACTAATATTTCAGAATTTTTGCTATCCATAATAAATAAATGAATTTGAAATAATAATGTTTGCCTCAAAAATGGGATTGGCTGATTAAACCAAAGCAATGATTATGACGGCTAAATAACACTGATCATGCACGAGGTGCTAAGCTTGTGTGAATGAGTCATTTGGCCTTTCACTATCATTGAATATGTGTTGTGTAAATCCTAATCACATATCCTAATAATATAATAATCCTAATCACATATTCACCATCATTGAATATGTGTTCTGTAAATCCTAAACAAATTGCATACAAAGCTCCCGGCCCAGATAAACCTGATGTTCGACGATCATGAATATGCTGTCAGATGCTGTGCAGATGTCTCTGTTTTCAGCTGACATACTCCAGATTTACCGTTTCTCTCACCAAAAGGGAAGGCTGTTTCCGTAATAAATGATTATGCACTTCCCTTGTTTCCCCTTTTTCATACACAACCTGTGATCACTTAAAAAAAAAAAAAAAAAAAAAATTATATATATTATTGAATTCTGCTGGAAATAAAAAATTTACTTTTTTAAATGTTTAATGTTTTTAAATGTTTTTAATGCTTTATGTTGCAATAATTTAGTTCTATTAACTAAAAGTACTTTAATTATAGGATGTCATATCTATGATGTCATATAGCAATAAATCTTTTTTATGTGTTGCCTATGATGTTTGTTGCATGGCTCACACTTATGATACTTGTTGACTCAGATGGCACAACCTCTTTGATGGGGCTGAGAGAAATCTGAACTGTGGCTGGTATCTTCCCCTGGAGCCATGCTTATTCTTTGGCACACATATGCACACACACACACATACACACGCACACACACATGTGCACACACACACACAGAATCTCTTCAACTGTGCCACAGATATGTCAGATAGCTACACATTACTCACTCAAAGAGAAAACTTCTACTGATTCGAAATACCATAATCATCAATTAATCAAGCAAAATCACCATCTACACAGCTGCCCACCGTTCTCTGCAAGGAAAACTCACTGGTTTGTTCGATGTTCACATAGCATCTATGTTCAGTCTTTTCAAGAAGATTTTTTTACCAGCTATTCTTGCCATGCAGTCAAACTGAGAAGGGGGAAACTCAAACCTCAGGATTTCAGTATTCCCAAAGGCCATCACAAAAGTAGCATAGCCTTCTGGCACCTCAGTGACTATGAAATACTGTAACCAGAGTTGTTGACCATCTCTGCTGTAAATCAGGTAACTCAACCCCCCTACCACCACACCACCCACCCCAAAGTCCTGGGGGCCACATTTCTAGAAGCAAAACTTCACCAAAATGTGAGGAGGAATCGCGCTGAGCTTGGTACAAGGCCCTGCCGCAAAACATGGCGTGGGTCTTGCTAACCATCAGCAGGTCTCCTCCTGGATCATTCCACACATTCCTGCCATATTCTCCCCCTTGAAAAGACACTGGAGATGGTCAGGGTGGAACCATTAAAATAACACTGGGAAAAGAAGCCCATAAACGAAATGGAAACTAACTAAACTACAGGAAGCTGAACATTTACACTGGTCATCTCTTGTCACCTATTGTAAGGGCATTATTACTGATTTTCTCGTAGGTGTGAATTATGTCAAAGGTAGTTCCTCACCCTCCATCTCAAATAATGAATATACCACTGTGTGGACAGATTGCTTTTAGCAGTATACTTTAATGGTGTAGCATTTTTAACAAAGTTCCAGGTCAGAGAATGGGGGAGGAACACTTTTTATGCCAATCCTAAAACAGAAACATTACTGGATTGTCAGTGAAATACTTTTCTCCACCGAGGGGAAAAAAGAAGAACATGAAGCCTGTTCCACAAACTAACGCAATTAACCCTAACACAATTAAGTCACACACATTAAAATCTATTAACCATTTCTCAAACTACAAAATGAACCTGAAGGTTTATTAACTTTAATAGACAAAGAAGGTCTATAGTCATCCACTTGCCTTTGAATCAATTTGCTGGAATCAATACTACCAATTAGCAGAAGGCCACTTTTTGAGACACAAAAAGAAAGAGGATATATAGTGATTCTTGATAACCAAAATGATCCAATCAGCCCCCTAATTGAGCTATTATGTCCCAGATGTGCATAGACGATTAGCCACGTTCTGGAGCTGAGCAACTGTAGACCCACATAATGAGACAAACCATCCTCTACGTGGTTGAGCCCTACAACACTGAGCCTAATATATCGCTTTTTCAACTTTCTGTTCCATTTAAGGGTGCCTGGAGAGGTCATGGTGCTCCTGAATGTTCCACTTTGAGCAAGAGCCAGTGGGTTTTAAACAGAACTCATTTGTATTCATTTGATTGCACCAAACCAAATTAGAGATTAGCCAGATGTAGCTCAGTAATCCAGCTCCATCCCTCCCAACACTGCTGGCTCAGCCAAGCTCAAAGGGACCACTGTGATGCTCTCACTTCATCTTTAAGAAGATTTGTGCTCAGTGGGAATACATGGCATTGTTTAAAAGTTATCGTCCAGGGAGACAATTTCTATAATCCATGAGTAATATCACCCAGACATCTGAATACACTAGTGAGTGTGTGTTTGTTCATGTGTCTGGCATTGAACAGGCGGCTCTTACCGCATCTTGCGAGCATGTGGTTAGGTCGGGGGAGATTCATTTAAGGTGTTCTTCGAAACACTTAACTCCCTTTTATATGCCTCACCGTCTCCATGGCAACAGGGTCATTACATGATGGGACTTTGCCATCTGCTGCTGTCGGCTGCATGGGTGTGGCGATGATTGGAGAGTTTGCAGTCTGTGCTCTTCTCTGGCAACATTAACTGTGTGTGTTTGTGTGTGTGTGTGTGTGTGTGTGTGTGTGTGTGTTCACATCACTGAGAGCCAGAGGGTGGTGGATTTGAGTGTGTGTTGTGGAGGGATCCTTGGCAGCAGATGTTCTGCTGAGACATGTCTCCCAGCGAACACTTCTGCTCTTGCCAGTTGAACCAACTAGTGACGAGGTCAGCAGGCACGATGGCTCCATTATGTGTCCGATGATCACTCTGACCCAACACCCTCCCATTTCCCTTTCCCGACTATCTTTTGGTCACCGCTGGAAACCATCCAGATGCATGAAACCATCCAGGGGCGGCCTAGGCCCTCCCAGTTTCCATAGTTACCACTGAAACACAGGGCAGTTAAGACGTCCTCCCTCAAACCATACACAACCCATGTTGGGATACATATAAGCAAAACCGCAATTGTAGAATCTTCATGTTTTACTGTGGATAGTTAGAAGGATGTATAAAATGCAGATGAAATGTTACATTACATATGGCGCCTAGAAATGCACTGCAAAAAATACTGGTGGTAAAAGGACAGGCCAAGGGCACAGACCACTGAGGGACAGAACCAGAGAAATGTGAAGTAAATGCAGCTTTAGGGCAGAAATGCGTGGAAAATGAGAGTGTAACAGCCCTGCGACATGTGGCACTACAGTCGAAGGCTGAGAAAGCTGCAGCTCACACTCCCAGTGGTAACAATACCATGTTATCAGACCTGAGATAAACACATTAACAATACCATGATAACATACCTGAGTCAAACACATTAACAATACCACGCTATCAGACCTGAAATAAACACATTAACAATACCATGCTATCAGACCTGAGATAAACACATTAACAATACCACACTATCAGACCTGAGATAAACACATTAAACAAAGCCTGCGCCACAACAGAAGCCAGCTCGATGGTCAAAGGGCATGATCGAAAAAAAACATTGCCTTTGGCGAAGGACCTAATAAAACACACAGATAGGGACATGTATTTGCTGGAGAAATCAAATATTCCAGGGACCAGGGGCAGGTTGTAGCTGCCTCAATGCCGTAGCGAGCTTTTGTTATGGAAGGTCCGCAGCCCGCTGTCTCACGGTCATGGCTGTGAGCGAGGTTTCTTTCTGATCTCGGCTTTAGCTTTATTTACCGGAGCTTCAAGTCTTAAGCTTCGTGATATTATCTACCTCTTTTAATACATCTAAACTTAATACAGCTGAATAAAATTCCATGAATACTACATATTACACTCAGCAGTACACTGACACATGTCACGTTATTACACAACCGTATGTTTTAATGTATTTCCTAAGGACGAGTGATTCACCTCACGAGGGTTCAGGGAATTAGCATTCAACATCACAGTGGAGCTGAATCAGGTGCGTTTGAACAAGCACAACTCACACCTATTCCAGGCTGTGAAGACTTGTTTGCCAGACTATTGTAACACAGAAAACACTATCGTAGCATAAAACGTTTGTTTTTACAACTGGATTTACAGGATCACAGTGGTAATTTGTGTGAAATCCAGCGGGACCGCGTCGTTCATCGAACGCAAATGACACATTACACCACATCTGCACTCATTTGTAGTGCGCACTGCAAGGAAGAAATATACGGCCACATGGAACTTTAATAATGACACGCAGTGAAGGCACTTATACAACCATTCACACAATTCTGCTGTTCTAATCCCTTGGCAACATTGTAATGAAGCCACAGGACTTATTTGTATTTGGATGAAACCATTCTGACAAACACAAAGAGATAAACGCTATAAAAAGCACGCCTATCGTCTTGTATCTTACCGAAGATATAGGTTTTACGTTTTGAAGAGCTTTCGAAAGATTAAAAAAGCACTAAAACGTGTGACAACATGTTCACTTTCAGAACAGAAAAGGAATTAATTGCGTTTAAGGAATTTATGCGAAAAATAAACGACACAATTAATGTTAATTCGTGATATTGACAGGGCATCTTATGTTCCTCTGTGTGAATAAATACGGTCAGTGATGCAGAGGTGTCTGCATCAGAGTTGCATCTTCTGAAAGCCTGCTATATCCTCTAGACTGTTATATCCTCCTCGTCACACCGAATCCATTATAAATGCTTTCTCGATCACATAAGTCTCCGTGACGGCTAAATTATATAGCGCCTGTTTAAAGCTTTTTTTTAGTACCTAACTGTATATTTTACGAGAATAACTAATCCATTCTATGACACAGATTTTTATTGTCAATATGGAAGACAATATTTTTTCCTTAAAGTTAACCTAGATGTAGCTTTGTAAAACAATATATATGATTTATCCTCTTGGCTATTGTTACTTGCTATAGTAAGAGTACGTGGCTGGCACGGAGCATCTGCTTGCCCAAGCTGCACACAAACTTCTTTTAGGGTTAGTGATGCTGGGTTAGGGTTAGTGATGCTGATTGTCGGTAATGACGTGAGGTTAGGTTTAAGAAGAATGCTGCTTGACAGGGTTAATTAACAGCCTGCAGTCAGATCTGACGTTCACTTTCAACAGGTGAGGCGGCTGTAGACGCGCTCATGTTTCTTTCTCGTTTGCCTTTAATGGATCCTCCTGTGTATATGAAAACAGTTTGAGAGCGGGAGGGACGTACCATTCCCTAGGACGTACTTCCATTGCGCGTGACCTAAAAACAGGATTTTAGACTTATTTTATTTGTTTTGGTTAAAATGCCGCCGTGTGGAAGCTGGATTTTAAAGTGTCGTCATATCATGTTTCAGTGTTGCGACGTTCTGTCTGATTATCTCCACAAAAAACAGCTTTGTAAAAAAGCTTTCGTTTCTGATGGTGTGTTTTCGTCTCGCGTGTTTGCGCTGTCCCGTTACGTTACCGTGTAATCGTCTTTTGTTTGCCTCCTGACGCCACAGTGACGTTGTGATTCCGCGGGACACACTATGAGCGCGTGAACGTATCGGATATTCCTTGCACTCTACAGAATGCAGGCGCGGGGAGTGCCTGTACCTGTCTCCGACCGTGCCATAAAATTAGGCACTAAATCACACACCTACACACACACTCACACACACTCACACACACACACTTACCAGACTTGTAAGATGCATAACAGAAATATATATAATTGCATCTGCTTTATATATTACTGTATATTTATATATAATGCTATTGCTGGACTAATCAACATAATAAACCCAGCAGTGGGTGAGTAAGTTATTTAGGCTTTGCTCTTACAGTCATCAGTGATGAAGGCCTTGGTCTGTCACACAGTGAGTGTAGAAACCATAAAAAACACCTGCTGCCTACAAACAGCCCCGTGTGAGCAACGGAGAAATGCCGCAGGACATCTGCACGATTGCCAATCAGATGTGTCCCTCCAGGGCAGCAGCAAATCCGTCATACTTTTGTGATCTGACTGCACCTCTGCAGGAGTGGATGAAAAATGGGGCTTTAGAACAGACGTCTAGCACGAGCAGGCGCCACATAACCAAACACTGGAGTGGGAAGACCTACTGGACCAGTGCTCTTCTGGGAAGACCAGTGCTGTTCTGGGAAGACCTACTGGAACAGTGCTGTTCTGGACAGACGTGCTCTATTCCATGGAAGAGAAAGGTCATCGTGTGACAGCCAGTGTTAGCAGGGGACGCTGATGTTTGTCGTTCTCCGTGCATAATGGCAACCGGTTTAAGCTCTTTGGCACCTTATAAGCAGCAAACAGGTTTTTCAGTACAAGCGGCTGTATGGCAGCGTGCACTGCACTCCCCTGTGTTATGAGTCAGGGACACCGGTTCCAGCAGATCAGCTGGTATCCCTTGAAACTGGGATGAGGTTCCCAGTCCAGAGATCTCAGTTAATCCAGTCAAAGGGAATTGGTGCCAGCCCATCGCATCCATACAACAGAGAGATTCCTCCTCCATTGTGCCATGTGAGCATCGCCGTGTGTCGGGCACCAGGCAAGCTCCCAAATATATCAATGCATCTCCGTCCAACCACCCCACCACTTCCCCCACCTCCACCCTCACCTCCACTCACTCACTGATGAAAGAGAAAGGTGTGGGACAGAAGGTAAATCAGTGATACTTTAGTGCCCTTTACCCATGCACTAATCCTCACTTCTCCTCAAACGTCCCAGGGTTGCAACTACTCCACCACACCAATCAGAGCTGTAAGAAGGTCAGAAAATCCCACTGTCACGTTCATTCGGACACTGCAACAGTTAAGGAAACATTTGGAGCTATTCTGTTAAAGCGTGACTGTTGAGGCCTAGAGGGCAATTATCTGGATAGATAACATGGGATTCTTCAGGCATGAAAATGCTGCCTATTCTTTTTGCGTATCAAGGGACACAACCTGTTAGAATACAGATGCCATTGTGTTGAGAAACAAATATAATTTAAATCAGACCAGGGGGCCACTTTTGGCCCAGGCTGAAATTAATTAAAAAATAGTGGCCCGGTTTGTTAAAGTCACCAAACGTCAGGAGGCTGCAACCAGCATCAGCCAGAGGAAACAAACCCTGCTGGACTAAGATGCTTTCTCTGGGCTGTCTTTCCTGTGATGGAAACCCGTTAGTGGCTCATATAAAAATCCTCAGCCCATGGGTGAGCTCAATGGGCTCTTTGTGCGCAGTGCATGGGATGAGCATGCGCGCAGCCTTTGCTTCACAGCGGACTGCCTCATAGCACGGGACCCCGGCCGCGCGGCCCCAGAGGGCTGGGGAGCCATCAGGCGCAACTCCCTCGCTGTCATTCGTCAGCGTTGAATGATACAGACTGGTTTGCCGGCCGGAATGCTCTTGCACGGAACTTGATACATGTCATTTGTTTAGATGTCATAAGATCAATGCTATTGATCGTTGCAGACGAGTGGAAGCTGTAGGGGAGGAAGCTTGAAAAGCTGAAAAAACCTGCCACACCAACACTGGAACACAGCTGGCTCTCAGTGGCCTGTTGTGCACAGCATACTTTCTTTTTTACATAGCATCCTTTCCCTGACCTGGCTGAACACTGGCCCTTTAAGAGGGAATTAAAAAGTGAACTGAAATATGGTCTGAATGCATGAATGCTCCTCTGGCCTTGGGTCCTCAGTGCTCTTCAAGCAACCATCTGAAATGTCCTTCGCATTGCCTGCCTGTAAAAACAGAAATGCTAACCATTTAGGTTAGGTGAACTGTCTGACCTAAAAAAAATCGACCCGGTGTGAGGTTGAGTGAATGGTTGTATGTCTGTATGCCCAGTGATGGATGTTGCCCTGTCTTGGGTGTTATCCTCCCTCCCCTTCTTGTGCCCAATGTGGTTTCTGGCTGAGAGTATGCTGTGTGTAACTGGCTGCTGCATCACACAAGTGTGTTGACTGGATGTAAAAAGCACTATGTTTTGAATGTAGTGTCCTTGGGTACTGAGAAAGGCACTATATAAGTGTACCTATTATTATTATTATAACCTTTTAAAACAGGATTATTAGTACAGCAGTAGTGATGGATAACACACATACACAGAAATACACATACTTGCACACACATCCAGAATTTTTTTTTTAGGGCTTTGTAACATCATAATATATAACAATAAAATCCATAATAGAGGCTCTACATGACTCTCAAGGCAAACATTTACCATTAGTTAATTATCTTATGGCAAAACAACACAACACAAAAATACAACTACAACTACTACTACTGATATAACTACTACTCTAGCCCACAACATTATTTTGCTGTGTGAATTTTTTTATTTCTCTTGGCACCTAAATATTGAAACTGGGTATGATCGTATTGTCTTCAAACAGTTAGTAGTGGTGTCCTTGTAAGAGGACACAAGACTGACTTTCCTTGTAATAGGATGCAGAAAAAGCCAACACTCTTCTTGGACCATTACTGGAAACTGGAGGCTTTTATACAGTAAAGCCTGCCACAGGCCATTACAACACGAGAGAGGTGGGAATATCACATCCAGGTGTGTTATATTAGGGTTGGAGCTACACCACAGGTGTGTGGCCCCCCAGGTGAAGGACTGTCTAACCTAACTTCAGCACCACTTAAATATGACACATACTGAACAGGGACAGAGGCACCAGGAGGTTCACCTGCTCTCCATTAACAATTAAAAACAGATGAGCAACCTGATATATGTATCTTATAATGCGTATGGGAGCATGTGCATCCCATAATGACCTATTAAAAAAACCTGCTATGCTAAAATAAAATGAGCATCAGAGATGAGGTGCAGTTTTGCAACATCAGATGGTGATACAATGCCTTCATTAAAAAATACTGTTCATACAGTCATATAAAAGTTCATAGTCACACTCTTTAGTCTGTGACATATCCAAAGTAATTAGATAATAATTAGTAGTCAAGTATGAGGCTCTGTACTTGTATATCAAATACAGGCTACATTTCCCTAAAGAAAGTCTACAAGGCACAAATCAGAACTATATCTTGAATACAAAGTGCAAAAAACAAAGACAAAAAAGCACGTAAATATAGCCGATAAATGGAAATAAAATAACTCCACAATAGGTCTATGAATATAAAATTCAGATAATAAGACATCGACTAACTGAAAATTTTATCCATGAATAAACTATTAACAAATGGAAGTATTGATATTAATAGTTAAACATTAATAGAAATAGCACGTGTCTGTTTCCTCAACAGAATTTAACTGTACAACTACAACATACGGTTTATTTTACAGCATAATAGGGAATATTATCATTCAGATGTTTTCTTGCTGAACAATAAAACGCATTATTTATTTTTTTTGCTTTACTCAATAAAAAATATTTTTTGTTTTACTCAATATGTTGATGAATTTTAGAGCGTCAGTACTATGTCTAATAGGTGTGGCACAACCGTTACAGCGCTCAGAATTGTGAAACTGTTGGAATTCTGCTTGATGTTTTCATGTACAGGAAGGACCATCCGGACAAAGGAGGAGAGGGAGAGAGTGAGTAACACATTGTGAGGATAAGTGTTTCTGTAAGTTACCATTGCTCACCTTAATGCCCTGCTGCTGGGTCGTTAAGGTGAGCTTCGTCTCGTCCAGAAGCAGCACCTCGCAGTAAAACTCCTCTTGAGCCGAACAGAAACAACTCATGTTGCTCAGGAAGATAACAGTTATGGCTACAGATTCCGTAAATTATTTAGTACTGGTACTACATAAGGTCGCAAATCATCACGAGAATTCCTCCTAGTAGTAAGAAGAGATACCAAGCGACACTTTGTTCGGTGGACTCCTTTGTTGCATTCTGAACCAAGAGTGTTTGTTTGTTTTATTTATCTATCATGCCAAAATTTGGCATCATCCAAATGGTCCTCATCATTTTCCTTTGTTGCGAACACGTAAATACCAAGTAACACAGTTCCTTATAAATACTGATGATGGTACGTCCAGTTGTCAGGTGAATTGCTGATCTTAAGTGGCAAAAGTAACTCTTCAGTCGCGTTTTTATTGTTTGTTTCTTGTTCGTTTTCATCGGAAACCATTATCTATGTGCCAAAACGTGTCCCTATAAATCTTCAATCCTGAAAATGTAGCTAGGTGCCTTGAATTCACTACTCCGCCAGTCCGTTGCCAGGGAGCTACATGTCTATTTCCCACAATTGTTCTATGACTCCGCCCTCATATACTCCACTTACTATTTGGACAGAGCAAGTGGTTTGAAAAGCACAACTTTCCTGCCATCTGTCGGAAAAAAAACGAAAGATGCATGGTTGTGCGTCCATTGAACTGATAGGTAGAATATCCAATAACAATATTTATGTATAAATGCATTCGTTTTTCCCTGCATGATATGGACTATTTGAAATATGCTTGAAATATCAACAGTCAGTAACTCGATAACTATCTAATGTCACTAAGTGATTACATGTTATTGCAAAACGTTACACAAGTTTTTGCACCGCAGTACAGGTTAATATACATGCCATTTATTTGTTTATTGTAGTGCTTATTAAATATCTCACGTCTATACGGCTATGAAGATGGGATGTCACTTGCTTTCAGCGCACCGCTTGGTACGAATCGGTTTATAGCTCGGTACGCATGCGCACGGGTGGACTGACGATTCACAACATGGCGTAAGTCACAGAGCAAACGCTTGTTATAGGAGTACATTCACACAAAAGAAAAAGTTTTGTTCGAAACGTGGAGAAGTTGATTTCGTATACGAACAGATCGAGGTGTGTTTCTGAGCGAGCATTATGTTTGTACTGGATCCTTTCTGCACAGGGCGTTAGAGTCGCGCGACTTGGTGAAGTGGACGAATGTTCGTGCAGGTAAGAAGAATTTACCTGCTAACCTGCTAACCTGCTAGCAAAGACGAATCATCTTGAAATTAATCTTTCTCGTCGTTTATACTTTTCAAAATAGTAGCTGACTAGTTAGATCATCGAGTGGAGTTGGTGTACATTTAGACTTGCATTTTTAGTTGTGTGGTCATCTGAACCCAGGATCGGGTTGGAACTATTTTTGCGAAGTTATTCTGTGTTCAGTAGGCTGAAGTTATTCGGTGTTCAGTAGGCAGACCCAAGTAAACCGAGCGAGAGGGTGCGAGCGGTATCAACTACATCTCTGTCAGGAACGGTTATATCGGGAATGTTTAGACTGTTTGTAACCCCGTTCGTGGCGAGATGCCCGTTTGGTTTCTCACGAAAGCAAGTGACCCTGAAGCCCACCGACACTGCCATAGAAAAGATCGGTAAAATACTGCTGGGTAGGGTAGGTAGATAGGGTAGGGTCGCCAGCTAGAATATATAGTTAAACATTGTCTAAGGGCTCTGAATTATCACAGTACATTTGTCAACAATAGCGGACGAGTGTTGGGACGTGGGTTAGATTTACAAACTGTCTTAACTACTTTTAGTGTTAGTTTGATATGTCGGAACATAATAAATGAAGAGCTAGATATTTATTTAGAACATAGCTAGATATTTAATTGTGACCAGTTATTCGCCTGGACTACGATAGTAGGCAATTTTTGTATAAAGGATTTGTTTTTGTTGCTGTTAAAGTCTAGCTAGCTACCCCGTCTTTGTTATGTAGCATAGCTAAGCTAAGTTTCACGCATAAAACATCACGGACGATGTTCCAAAACTGGAACTTCATTGATATTTGTAACAGAAACTTAGTGCAGCTTGATGGATGAAGTCATGTAGTTTCACCTAAGTCATTATGTGAGTAAAGTCCAGGACGTTCAGTAAAACATCTAGCTAGCTATCGCTAGGCAAGTGTTGAGCACTTAAGAGTGTGGAAACTACAGTGCCGTTGTCATTTGTGGTTGATTGCTGCTGCATCATGGCTTTCATTGAATCAAAAGCTGTCAACGTTTACTTGGAACGTTACATTTAATAATCTTTTTCTAAGAATCAGAATATTTTCTGCGTTTCCTCTCTTCTTTTACTCATGTGTCTGCACGCTGAATATTATATTCGAGGCCATTTAGGTGCACTCATGCCATTTAAGCAATTTGTGTTTTTGACTATTGCTTATTTTTCCACCTCAACACTTATATAGAGTATACAAATATTCCCAATGTTTCTCTGTAACATTAAGCAAGTGGTCAAGATTTCACTGGTGGATATGAGGAGAACTTTGAGTCCTTGGGGTGGAGGGGTGGGGCTCTTTTATTATTCAGCCTTTAATTGTATATCTCTTTCCATACAACGTTTTCCCACACAGGGAATAATGTGCAGGACATTCCTAGTGAGTGTAACCATGAGAGAGGCCTGTTGAACAAGGGCCCATGCCAATGTTCATTTTCAAGTCTTTCAGAGACTCTGAACTCATTTACATGAAAAGGAAAAAAGCAGTACATCCTCCTCCTTTTAGGCCATCTATTCATTTATTCATCTATCCATCTATTCATTTCCCCAGTAAAAAAAAAAAACAAAAAAAACCCGTCCAGGCCATTGAATGCAATTCAGCATAATGACAAGGGCTTATTCAGGGGCAGCGGTTCTTAGGGTTCTAATTCTGCATTGAAAATTCTGCTACAGTATCAGTGATGCACAATCGTACGAAAGTCTTCTAGAGTTGAGTGGTCCTAGAGCAGTACAGGCAGTAGGCTGGTTGGGGACCATTGTTAACTGGGTGTAATGTGACAGGCAGGTCATTCTCAGCACAGCACTAATGCTACCATGGTAGTGGGTGTTGAACAGGTACAGCAGTATTGTTATTTACATGAATTAGTCACTGTTGCACTATGAATGACAGCTTAAAAGGGCATATTTACTTAAAGGATGATACAGCAAACAGTATAACAGGAAAAAAAGCACTTCTGTAAAATAAAGGATCTTACAGGCCAATATGTGTATTTGTTCACTGTACAATGAATTTGTGACGTTGCTTTCATCTAGCTTGCAAAGTCTTGATGTGACTTGTGTAATTAAGTGCAAATCTTGTTGAATTTCCATATCTAGTTGACATTGTTTTTTTTGTTTTTCGTCGTCTGTCATTGTGAACAGTAAATCAGTTAACCTTGTGTTTTACAAATAATAACAAGCAAATACCTGAAATGGTGACGGACCTAAAATAGAAATATCAAAACAACTGAAAAGGCTTACATTTACTGACACAATAATGCAACTTTTCTGTATTGCGCAACTCATGCTGTAAATGACTTGATGGATGAAGCCATGTAGTTTCACCTAAACTCATTGTGAGTAAAGTCCAGGACGTACAACGATAAATGACCTTTTATTATTGTATTTTAATTAGATTATATACCAGATAAAACGAATGTCCCTATTCAGGGCAGGGTGGTATAGTATATTGTTTGATGTAGTATAGTATTCTGTAGTCCTGTTATTTGATGGTTATTAGCCTGCAATATCGATATCTCGTAGTCATATGTCATATGTTTACAAGTAAGCATGTGATTTCCCTGGGGCTCGCTATTTAACTTGTGCATTTGAGTTGAACAGATTTCAATTCCTATGATCTTAATCTTGACTCGTTTCTTGGAAATAATGATTTGGCCAGGCTGCTGAGCTGACTCTACTGAGCTGACTCTACTGAGCTGACTCTACTGAGCTGACTCTACTGAGCTGACTCATTGCTCAATTAAACAGCCATGCTACTTTTTAAATCTTTTGTATTGAAAGTATATTAGTGTTTTTCTGAGCCAATCCAGTTTGGCATGTGTGTGATATATCAACAGATTATCAGAAGATATAGAATGTCAACAGGCACAAAATATCAACAATCAAATTGAATCTTGACCTCAGAATCAAATATCTCCTGTAAATGCATGTTTACTCTGTTACCCATACAATACATTTTGACTTCAAAATATTCATTTGGAACTGTGAGCTGTTTTAGTAGATGCTGTGGGAAGAGAATATCATAACCCTTTTTATAATCTCAGGTAATTTATTGATAAGGTACACATCCTATGTCCTGACTCTTTGTAGAAATACCACTGGTGGATCTGAACATTGCTTTCACTCTGCTGGTTTATCTCCACGCTAATGTGTGCTTAGGATGGGGGACGTCACGATGAAGGTGATGAACCTCAACCATGTAAAAAATTTGTTTTAATTCAAGCCTTAATTCTGCATAGGGCCCTTTTATTATAACCTGCAGAGAAATTAACCATCTTTGCACAAATTTCTCCAGTGTGAAATCTTTTCTGCTGCCTTTGCGAGTCACCATGCTGTTCTCTGCACCTCCATCCTCGATGAAGTGCACATCAGAGTTGCAATCAGACCACTTTTGTGAACAAATGTTATCTTTATACAAAACCATGAAAAATACATGCCATGTAAATTTTAAATTAATTACTGTGACTCCATTTTGGAAATCATAGAAAAGAGCAGATTCTTTGTCTTGGAGAAAATGTAAAGGAAATTTGAAGATGTGTAGCAAATGTCTTTTCATCTAATATTAGAGAACAAATGGAGTTAGGGTTGGCTTAGATGTAATATTTTGCTCGTCTATCCTGCTCATTTCATTTAAAAGCTATCATAACAGTGCATTAAGAATGAATCAGGTCTATAATATGAATGTATTTTGACTATACATTATTGATCAGTTTACAGTTTACATTATTAATCAGTTTAATTACTTTCGATTATCATGATGCGTCATCCACCTCCCTGGTACCCGGGTATGCCGCCCTCTCCACTCCCTATCAGAGCTTTAATTGAGTCAGGGAAAGCAGCTGTGTGTTGCCCTGGAAGCAAGCCAGCCAGCCAGCATCGGCCACTGCAACACTAGCCTTGATGGGAGAGCCTTCTGATTGGCTTGTGCTGCACCCATGTGACCAGGCTGGCTGGATGCTCTGATGCAAATGACACAGTTGAAGGGGAGATGGGATGGAGGCTGTCACTGGCATCGAAATGGGGTAGGTGTTCTGCTTTTCCGCTCTGTTACAGGAGAAGGCAAATGCACAGGTCGGTCTATATTAGCGTCGTTTTACGGGGATTAGGAGTACCTCCTGGGGGAGTCGCAGGAGTCTGTTTTGCGTGAATAGTGAGGCGCCTCTAAGCCTTTGTTTTGGTGGTTGTTGAGAGACCGACTCGGAGGGTGTGGGGGATGTGCATGGATGCTCTGATTCTTCTTTATTATGGAGAGAATGCAAGTGCTTTGTGGGAAAAAAAGGTAGATAGCCAAAACGGGGTAGGAAAAATGACCGTGTGTGGGGCTTTGCACTGAAGAAGAACTCAAGGTTTTATAGCCAAGATGGTGGCAGGGAGCGAGCCTTGCTCTGGCTGCCAGGGATGCTTTAAACAAAGCAGGTGGGCCGTGGTGTCGATGGCATTTTCTGCACCTGCTGATCTTTGATGAGCTCGTTTCCACGGCAAGATCCGTGCTCTTCAGAACAGGGCTCAAGGTATGCAGTGATGAGAGTGAATGGGTGCCAACAGTGTCGTTATGGCATGAGGGGTAGGGCGTTTGCGTTCTTGCAGCTGAATGCAGGGTTTTTTAGAATCGGGCTTGCGG
>JAOXYF010000015.1:13549771-13580665 GCA_028565775.1 Sternarchorhynchus goeldii
TATGTGTGTATATATATAAAATAGAGAGAGATTTGATTGTTTTTTGTTTGGTTTGTTTTATACAGTAGCTTGAATCCTAGCTATTGATATTACCTGACTTCAGTGCATCCCTTTTCAATCCTGCAGAGATGAGCCTGGACCCCGGCACTTTCCCAGGAGTGAAGCTCAGGGCGAAGGCCTCCATGCCAGGCTCCAGCGCGGGCCTCTCTGCAGACAGCAGCCAGAGCCCGAGCCCCATGAGCTCCTTTCCCAGGCGAGGGGTGGCCAACGGGGGCAGGGACAACGCCGGATACCTGGAAGAGCTGGAGAAGGAGAGGTAAGGCTACGCGACCTCGGGGGATCCAGAAGCGAAAATGGACGTTTTCGATGGGTTCTGAGCCGGGGGGGCACGGTTGTGCAACTGGGTTAGAGCAGTGCTTATTTCTGACAATAATAAGTCCTGCGTAATAATGTCAGGATTGCTTAACTGTTTGTTTGTTTGCTTTAAACTACCCGTTCAGGTCTTTGTTAATGGCAGAGCTAGAGAAAGAAGAAAAGGAAAAGGACTGGTACTATGCCCAGTTACAAAACCTCACTAAAAGGATCGACAGCCTGCCCCTGACTGAGAATGTAAGACTGCAGTGCATCTGCTCAAGAAATTGGCAGAACATGCAGTTAAACTGTAATCCTGAATGAACTTCTGGACCTGTTGCTCGATGATGGAATATGTAACTGGGCGTGGTTTTTTTTGTTTGTTTGTTTTTGTTTTTTTTGTTGTTTTTTTTTTCGGGTGGGCTGTGCAGTTCTCCCTGCAGACAGACATGACTCGCAGGCAGCTGGAATACGAGGCCCGGCAGATCCGGGCGGCCATGGAGGAGCAGCTGGGCACATGCCAGGACATGGAGAAGAGGGCCCAGGTGAGTCGTCCTGAGACACCGTAGAGACATCATCCGAGCCGCCTGCCTAATTTTCTTCTCGTCATCCTCTCACTCCTTTCTCGTTCTGTTCTCAGGCACGGGTGGCACGGATCCAGCAGATCGAGAAAGACATGCTGAGGATGAGGCAGCACTTGCACTCACAGCCGGCCGAAGCTGAGGTAAAGGTCTCCCAGCGGGTTAGGGTTTGATCAGGATCTCCCAGCGGGTTAGGGTTTGATCAGGATCTCCCAGCGGGTTAGGGTTTGATCAGGATCACCCAGCGGGTTAGGGTTTGATCAGGATCACCCAGCGGGTTAGGGTTTGATCAGGATCAGCCCGCATTAGCAGACAAACAGCAGGCCACACACATTGGCCATTGTCCTTGTTAGACAGGATTTACATTTCCAGCATTTTGGCAGATGCTCTAATCCATGCAAACTTGCACATATTTATCGGCGTGTTTGGCATGTGTGGTCCCTGGATGTCAAACTTGGTGTGCCTCAGGAGAACAGTTCCAGGATCAGTCCCAGAATAACTTGCAAGTTGCTGACATTTTATAAAACAAGCCTTTATGGTGGTGCCCTGATCTAGTGTTCACAACATGGGCATGTTGACGTCAAAACTGAAATCCTATGTTTTAGTTTTTAGCAGATGATTTTAAAGATTCCAGAAGATGGAATTGTATTATGGAGGCATTTAGTCCTATAGGGAGATTAATGGTTTAGGGCTAGCGATGCCTAAACAATTATTGTTCCAATTTTAATCCACTTGCTCTGCTATTCAAATCTTAGTCATAGACCAATATTCTAACTTCATTGTCTTTAACTGCATATCTGCTCCTTGGCTACAGGGGGTGGAAACACTACATGTTTGAATACTGTCACCATCTAATTTTAGATGAACGAGCACCTTTACTAAATATAGGTTCAGTGCCTGAACTGAACATTCATGAATGAATGTGAACATCAGGGGTCATAAGGGGGGCAGGGCTCAAGATGCACAGAGCTCTGGGTTAGGGGTGCACATACATTGTAATTTTTAGGGATTAGGTTTTGTCAAGGATTGCAGTTGCATGCGCACCCAAGTGCACAAACGTGGGTTCCTGTTCATATACATATTAATGTATGTGCAGGGTCTTCCATGTTCCACATCTGCACAGTTTACAAGCGCTGGTGTACATGTGGTGGTCTTTTTGACAGGGCTAATCTTATTGGACGCCTTTGATCTCCCTCCCCCTTTGTTGTGCTTAATCCAGCAGGCTGAAAGAAGTTTATGTAGGTCAGGATGCTCCTGCAGCTGCTCTAGCAACTACTGAATTGCTCTTACTCTTGTGTGCTCTCTTTCTCTCTCTCTGTTTCTCTCTTGCTCACTCTCTCACTCACGTTTGCTCGCTCGCTCTCTTTCTCTCTCTGTCTCTCTCGCTCTCTCACTCACATGCTTGCTCGCTCGCTGTTTTTCACTCTCTCTGACAAGTACTCTGTGATTCAGACCTCAATGAGCGCTTTATTTTATAACACACAACCTATCCTGTCTCTTTTGTTGGATATCAGCCCTGAGTTGACTGCTTCTTTTTCTCCTCCTATATGATTAGATCATTTGCTCTGTAACCCTCCCTCCCCTCCTCCCTTTCGATTGGCTGGTATCTGTGTGTTCCTGACCATCTTGTCTTATCCAGTGCCTCATTGCCATCTCCTCTGTAATGTTCTAATCCGTCCTTCTCCATTCTCAGGCCAAGCATGAGCTCGGAGTTTCAGCTGAGGGAGCGCAGGCATCAGGTGACCCTGGTGTTGGGACCGCAGCTTGCTCTCAGGTAAGGGGGGGTGGATTTACATGTAGCAGTCTTTCAAATTTGAAAGACTGAGGAATTAGGTTTCTGTTATAATGTATTTTTGGCAAAAGAAGCGAGCATTCTCTCGCTCTCTCTCTAAATAAATGAACTTTTTTTAAATCCTGCCAGTTCATGCCAGGAGCCTTGGAGTGCCCCGAATGCTCATGCCATGAATGCAAATGTGATGGAAATGTTTGACCATAGGAGCCCAGGGGCACTTTCACATTCCCAGCACAGGGCCCTTGTGTTTCACTGGCTTCCTGCCATGAAATTTCAGTAGCATTTTGCAGACAGATGGTGCTAGTCTTATATCACTGGATTAAGTGCACGAATCAAGTTACTTTCACTTACATAGTTACATACATGTATGTGTGGATATATGCTGTGTGTTCACACAAACACACACACACACACACTAGACATGTATGCATTTGTGTGTCCTAGTTGTTTCCTTGGAGGAAACCCTTACGTAAGGATACTAACCCAGAGGCTATGGGTAACATTTTAGCATTTATGACGTTTGGCAGCTGCTCTTATTAGATCTACTTCTGTATTTAACAGTATGGGACATGTGCACCCTGGGAATCTAACCTGTGGTCTTGGTGTTCCTTGCACCTTGGTGTTTTAGTGTTTTACCTGCTTTACCAGGTGAGCAACAGGAGCTCACTGGTTTAGAATTTTTTATTTTATTTTTGGTCTCCTAGGCACCGAGCTCTCGTGTGGATCATGACCCAGCCAGTGAAATGAGTAGTGGGGTGAACTACTCAGTACCGCGCAGACTAACCAGTCATCTGGGCACCAAGGTCAGACAGCAAACTTTAAAGCATTTTTTTAACATTTAACTTTACCAGTATAAACCTTTCAGTTTATACTGGTACCTGAGAGAACCAATCCTGCACATTTCCGCCTCTCCTCACTTGACCAGGTGGAGATGGTGTACTCTCTGCTGTCCATGCTGGGGACACATGACAAGGACGACATGTCCCGCACCCTGCTCGCCATGTCCAGTTCACAGGACAGCTGTATTGCCATGCGCCAATCTGGCTGCCTGCCGCTGCTCATCCAGCTTCTCCACGGCAACGACAAGGACTCTGTGTTGCTGGGCAACTCGAGGGGCAGCAAGGAGGCCCGTGCCCGGGCTAGTGCTGCCCTGCACAATATCATCCACTCGCAGCCGGACGACAAGCGCGGTCGCCGGGAGATACGGGTGCTGCACCTGCTGGAGCAGATCAGGACTTACTGTGAGACCTGCTGGGAGTGGCAGGAAAGTCACGAGCAAGGCGTGGACCAGGATAAAAACCCTAGTAAGGCCTCCCTACCCCCTCCTTATAAACTGTATGACTAATCTGGACTGTACTGCAGTATTAATGATGACCATGATTTAGATTGTTTAAAAACATTATTTTTAACACTATGCATTTAAAAAGATATGCATTTTAAATTTGATGGTGTGGTTGGATGTAAGAATAATGACCAGTAATTTATTTTTATTATGCATTTCTTTACTTTCAGTGCCTTCCCCTGTGGAGCATCAGATATGCCCAGCAGTATGTGTCCTTATGAAACTGTCCTTTGATGAGGAACACAGACATGCTATGAATGAACTGGGTATGTTATGTGTGTGTGCTTTTTCTTAGACCTTTAATAATACCTTATTATTATTATTATTATTATTATTATTATTATTAACTTATTTTGCTGTTGAAATGTTTGATGTTTTAAGAAAGGATGGCTGATTTTACTGTGTGTAGGTGGGCTGCAGGCTATAGGTGAGCTGTTACAGGTGGACTGTGAGATTTATGGCCTTACAAGTGACCACTACAGTGTTACACTAAGAAGATATGCTGGCATGGCCCTCACGAACCTCACATTTGGGGATGTAGCCAACAAGGTAAACTATCACCTCTTTTGCACGTTTGAGCTGAACTGGTTGGTGTACCTACTCAGTTGACATTAAGGTTAACATCCTCTTGAATTTTGTTTCAGGCCACACTTTGCTCTATGAAGGGCTGTATGAGGGCCATGGTAGCTCAACTGAAATCAGAGAGCGAGGACTTGCAACAGGTACGCATCTTTTAGAATCACAGAGTAAACATCTATGTCCATGTCTGGGAGGTCTACATACACAGTATTAGGCAAACACACCTAAACAGGTGCACAGTTAATTAATTCTGTTTCCACACAGGTAATTGCCAGTGTCTTGAGAAACCTTTCTTGGCGTGCAGATGTAAATAGTAAAAAGACATTGCGAGAGGTTGGCAGTGTTAGGGCCTTAATGGAGTGTGCCCTTGAGGTTCAGAAGGTAAGCGCTCTTTACAAATGTGATTTAAAAGAATTTGGCAGCATGGCACACATTATTGTTGTCTAACATTCCTATGTCATTCTTGGACATTTTATTGCATTTCTTTTCATAGGAATCCACACTAAAAAGCGTCCTGAGTGCCCTATGGAACTTATCAGCTCACTGTACTGAAAACAAAGCCGATATCTGCTCTGTTGCTGGTGCATTAGCCTTTTTAGTCAGCACTCTAACCTACCGAAGCCAAACCAACACCCTTGCCATTATTGAAAGTGGTGGAGGCATCTTGAGGAATGTATCAAGTCTTATAGCCACAAATGAGGAGCACAGGTGAAGTTGCATTCTGTTGCTGCTGCTGTTTATAGGCAAATAGTTGCCTTTAATTACTGTAATTGCTCATACATGCTTCTTTATTATGTTTCTGTAGGCAAATACTGAGGGAGAACAGCTGTCTTCAGACGCTTCTTCAGCACCTTAAGTCTCACAGTTTGACTATAGTGAGCAATGCTTGTGGAACTCTCTGGAACCTTTCTGCTCGAAATGCAAAGGACCAAGAGGCACTGTGGGACATGGGAGCAGTTAGCATGTTAAAAAACCTGATTCACTCCAAACACAAAATGATTGCTATGGGTAGTGCAGCAGCCCTAAGGAACCTTATGGCCAATCGGCCTGCCAAATACAAGGATGCTAACATAATGTCCCCTGGTTCAAGCCTTCCTTCACTACATGTAAGAAAACAGAAAGCACTAATTGAGGAACTAGATGCACAGCATCTTTCTGAAACGTTTGATAATATAGACAATTTGAGTCCTAAGGCTTCTCACAGGGGAAAGCCTCGACACAAGCACGTCTATGGTGATTATGATGGGGTGTGCAGGCCAGATGGTTATAACACTAGTGGTGTTGGTGTTCGTTCCCCTTACATGAACACGCCGGTGCTTTCCAGCCCATCTTCACGGGAGAACAGAGGAAATGCAGACAGTGTTAGAGCTGAGAGGGACAAGAGCCAAGACAGAGAGCGAAGGGGTTTCCACCCAGATTCTGACTCCAGTAAAAGAATGGGAATACAGATCCCAACAACTGTAGCACAGATAGCAATGGTAATGGAGGAAGTACAAGGCATGCACATAGGCCTGGATGACAGAACCGCAGGCTCTACCCCTGATGCTCACATGGTGCAGGATGACGTGTTGAGACGACAGACTGGTATCCACAGTCACCAGAATGTTTACAGCTACAGCAAACCAGACTCATCAGGCAGACCTTGCCCAATGCCCAAACTTGAGTACAGGGCATCCAATGACAGCCTAAATAGTGTTAACAGCACTGATGGCTATGGCAAAAGGGGTCAGATGAAACCATCCGTGGATTCCTACTCCGAGGATGACGAAAGCAAATGCTGCGTGTACAGAAAATACCCAGCTGACCTTGCTCATAAGATACACAATGCAAATCATATGGAGGATGATGATGGAGATCTGGACACACCAATTAATTACAGTTTGAAGTATTCAGATGAGCAATTGAACTCTGGTCGTCAAAGCCCAAGCCAGAATGAGAGGTGGGCAAGGCCCAAGATCCTTGAGGATGAAATGAAACATTCTGATCAGAAACCACCTCGGTCGCAAAGCCCTGGATACCCAATGTACACAGAGGGAAATGGTGACAATGAAGATAAACTTAAAAAATACCAGCCAAGGTTTGTCCAACAGGACATGTCTGGAGGATTCAGATCAAGGGGGTCTAATGAACAAAGTAGTAATGGGACTGGTCATGGAATGAATAAAAAAATGTGTCAGACAATCTGCACTGTGGATGATTTTGGTGATGACAAACCAACCAACTATAGTGAGCGCTATTCAGAAGAAGAGCAGCTTGACGATCAGCCTACCAATTACAGCATGAAATACAATGAAGATCACCATGTAGAACAACCTATTGATTACAGTCTAAAGTATTCCGATGCTTCTTCGAAGAAGGCTGTATTCAGTCACTCAAAACCATCTTCTCAGAGCTCTGTCAAAGACCAGTTAAACCAGGACGGTTCATCTTCTGTGTCATCCATTAAGAATCAGAGTAGGCAAAAGCAGCTCCACCCATCCTCGGCTCAAACAAGGCCAGGACCTGGCAGAGCTATTCAAAAAACAACCTGCAAGACTCCAACAATAAATCAAGAAACGCTGCAGACCTATTGTGTGGAGGACACACCCATCTGTTTCTCAAGGGGGAGTTCCTTATCATCCTTGTCCTCTGAAGATGAAATGGAGAGCTGTAAGCAAAATGTTAATGCATCAAGTAACTACCCAACTCTTCCTGTTTCTGAAAAAGAAACCACTAATGTTCCAGGTCAACGAACAACAGAAAGTCAGTCATCTAGCCATTATGTCAGAATGAAGCCCCCACGGCATCAGGGATCACATGTGGGCCATGGAGACAGTTCCAGACATCACAAGACGGTGGAATTTTCATCAGGTGCTAAATCTCCATCCAAGAGTGGTGCACAGACCCCCAAAAGTCCCCTTGAACATTATGTACAGGAAACCCCACTCATGTTCAGCAGGTGCACTTCTGTCAGCTCTCTTGAGAGTTTTGAGAGCCACTCCATTGCAAGCTCTGTCCAGAGTGAGCCATGTAGTGGATTGGTCAGTGGAATAATTAGCCCTAGTGATCTGCCTGACAGCCCTGGTCAAACAATGCCACCCAGTCGTAGCAAGACACCGCCACCACCCCCTCCACGGTCAACATCTATAAAACAAAAAGTTGTTGTACCCCCTCATTCTGAAAAACGGGATATGGCCCCAAGACATGCAGCTGTCAGTGCTGCTGTGCAGAAAGTGCATGTCCTTCCAGACAACGACACACTTTTACACTTTGCCACGGAAAGTACACCAGATGGATTTTCATGTGCCTCTAGCCTTAGTGCACTAAGTCTGGATGAACCATTTATTCAAAAGGATGTTGAACTGAAGATAATGCCCCCCGTTCATGAGGATGACCATGGTAATGAGGCCGAGCCTGAGAAAGAGGATAATAAAGAATGTAAGCTGCAAGAGAAACCTCCAACAGCTGCTGATGCAGAAAAAGACATCTTGGATGACTCTGATGATGATGATGATATAGAAATATTGGAAGCTTGTATAAATTCAGCTATGCCAAGGAAGTCTTCAAGAAAACCCAAGAAGCAAACACCCCCAACCACCTCAAGAATACCTCCACCAGTGGCTCGGAAACCAAGCCAACTACCCGTTTACAAATTGCTTCCCTCACAAAATAGAGGACAACAGAAACATGTGGCATTAACTCATGGCGAGGACATGCCTCGGGTGTATTGTGTAGAAGGAACACCCATTAACTTCTCCACAGCAACATCACTTAGTGATCTTACTATTGATTCACCTCCAAATGAGCTAGCTACCATTGACATTCCAGCTGTTCATGAAGAGGCATCAAGTCAAAGGCGAGAGACTGCCCCAGAGGGTAAAAGGCGAGAGACTGCCCCAGAGGGTAAAAGGCGAGAGACTGCCCCAGAGGGTAAAAGCACAGAAGCTATAGTTGTATCTTCTGACACACAAGGCACTCCTGAGAATGAAGGTGATGACATTCTTGCTGAGTGCATCAACTCTGCCATGCCGAAAGGTAAAATGCACAAGCCTTTTAGAGTGCAGAAAATGTCTGATCCACCTCAGCACCCACCTACTGCCACTGGCAGTCTACTTCAACAAGATTTTGAAAAGAAAAAGCCAACGTCCCCTGTGAAACCCATGCCACAAAGCAGTGAGTACAGGGTAAAGATGTTAAAGCGACCAGACGCTCCCAGTAACTTATCTGAAACGGGAGCATATCCTGATAAAAACATAGAAACAAAAAAGGTTGAGCCCAAAGCAGGCCCCAGAGATTTCACAAATAAGCCTATAAATGCTGAGGAAAGGGTACGCCCAGGTTTTACCTTTGATTCTCCGCATCATTACACACCAATTGAGGGTACTCCTTACTGCTTCTCTCGCAATGATTCACTGAGTTCACTAGACTTTGAGGATGATGATCTTGACCTTTCTAAAGAAAAAGCTGAGCTCCGAAAAGATAAGGAACAAAGAAAAGATCTGACCATAAAGAGCAACGGAGAGCAGTCTGGAAACACCAACAGAGTGATTACCTTTCCAACTGCCCCAACCAAGCCGCTTCAGAAGCCAAGTTTTCCACTAGGATCCAAAGAAAATACAGGAACTGTGTCTGATGAAAAGCAAAAGTTTTCCATTGAGGACACTCCAGTATGTTTCTCAAGAAACTCCTCACTCAGTTCACTAAGTGACATTGACCAGGAAAATAATAACAAAGATTGCTCTCACAAAGAGGTCACGACAGTGGAAATGCCCCGGCCCCAAGCCTCTGGTTATGCACCAAAAGCCTTTCATGTTGAGGACACCCCAGTATGTTTCTCTCGGAATAGTTCCCTTAGCTCTCTCAGTATAGATTCTGAGGATGACCTTCTACAAGAATGCATCAGTTCTGCAATGCCAAAGAAAAAGAAACAACTGCCAAGAAGTAAGAGTGACGACCAGGGAGTTAAGGAGGATAAAAGTGTTTTGGCCGATGGTATTTTAGCAGAAGAACCAGACCTCATACTGGATCTCACAGATACACACAGTCCTGTTTCAGAGCAAGCATTATCACCAGACTCTGAGTCATTTGACTGGAAAGCCATTCAAGAGGGTGCCAATTCAATTGTTAGTAGTCTACACCAGGCTGCTGCTAGTCTGTCTAGACAAGGCTCTTCTGATTCAGACTCTATACTTTCTCTCAAGTCTGGTATATCCATTGGTTCACCTTTCCACATGCCTGCAAATCACGATGACAATAAGCCAGCAACCAACAAAGGCCCAAGAATATTGAAACCTGGTGAAAAGAGCACTTTAGAGACAAAGAAAAAAGAGGAAGAAGCTGCCAAAAGCCTAAAAGGAGGTAAGAAAGTTTATAAAAGTCTCATCACAGGAAAGCCACGTCCCAGTCTTGAGAGCATGGCTTCTCAACAGCGACAAACTCAAGTTCCTGCAGTTTCTAGAGGAAGGACTATGATTCACTTACCTGGAGTGAGGAGCAGTTCCCCTAGCACCAGCCCTATTCCGAAAAAGCCACCCACACGTGGTCAAGTAACAAAACCCCAAGCCCAGGGACCAAGTTCTATAAACACTCCTAGAACTATAAAGCCCCCATCAAAATCAGACCCCAGTCCAGCCAGAGAGCCACCTGCCTCTCAAGGAGGGTCAAGTATAGCTTCTTCTCGATCAGGATCCAGAGATTCAACACCCTCTAGACCAGCTCAGCAATCCCTCACAAGGCCTATGCAGTCTCCTGGTCGTACCTCTGTTTCGCCAGGTAGGAATGGTCTGACCCCATCTAATAAATTCTCTCAGATACCTCGTACTGCTTCTCCTGGTGCTGCTTCCAAATCAACGGGGTCTGGCCGAATATCTTACACTTCTCCAGGTAGGCAGTTGGGCCAGCAAACCCCTCCAAAACAGAGTGGGTTGCCAAGAAGCACGAGTGGTATTCCCAGGAGTGAATCTGCCTCAAAAACTCTAAATCAGTGTGGAGCTACAGGCCCTTCAAAAAAGGCAGAGTTGTCTCGAATGTCATCCACAAAATCAAGTGGGAGTGAGTCTGACCGTTCTGAGAAACCTGGACTTGTTCGCCAATCCACCTTTATTAAGGAGGCCCCTAGTCCAACACTTAAAAGGAAATTGGAAGAATCTGCTTCTTTTGAATCCTTGTCTCCTTCTTCTCCTAGCCAGTCACAAACACCTGTATCAAGCCCATCTTTACCAGACATGTCTCTTTCTCTGCCTTACCAAGGAAGTGGCTGGAGAAAGTCCCCTCAAAGTCAGAACTCCTCTGAAAATGGAGATAGTAAGTCACTTAGACGCCATGATATTTCACGATCTCATTCAGAGAGCCCCTCTAGGCTACCAGTTAACAGAGCAGGGACATGGAAAAGAGAACACAGCAAGCATTCTTCTTCTCTTCCAAGAGTTGGGACATGGAAACGAACAGGAAGCAGCTCCTCCATACTTTCTGCCTCATCTGAATCCAGTGAAAAAGGCAGAAGTGAAGATGAACGCCAGCCAGCTAATCCACCTCAGCGACCTGGACATAACAAGGAGGGGGGACTAGAACGGAAAGGAACTTGGAGGAAAATAAAAGAGAACGAGGCGAGCCCCTCAATGACTCTAGACGTGCCAGATCCAAGTAGTGATTCGGTCCATGCTGGCACCTTGCACCAGATGACTGCTGCAGTTTCTAAAACTGAGGATGTCTGGGTGAGGATTGAAGACTGCCCTATTAATAACCCTAGATCTAGCAAGTCACCAACAGGAAACACGCCTCCAGTCATTGATAGTTTGCCTGGAAAAGTACCTCCCAACGAATGGGACTTAAATGAAGTGCACCATAAGCAGCCAACGGCAAATGAGAATGCAGCCCCACGACATCTCGGTTCAGAAACTAACTTGAACTTAGTTCGGAGTCATGAGAGTCTTGACAAAAAGGTGACCGACATCAAGCCTGTCTTAAGCAACCCAAACGTAGCCATGGAAGGACATGAAATTGCAGTTGCAGAGCGTACACCTTTCAGCTCAACTAATTCAAGCAAACACAGCTCCCCAGGTGGTGCAGTCGCTGCCAGGGTTAGTCCTTTTAATTACACACCGAGCCCCAGAAAGAGCAGTGCTGACAGCATGACTCCACGGCCATCTCAGATTCCAACTCCAGTTAACAGTAATGTAAAGAAGAAAGACTCTAAAGGAGACACAACAGAGAGTGGTTCATATATTGTTACCTCTGTGTGAAAAAAAAAAAACTGATCATGCACAGCAAATAGTTAAACAGGCTTGGATCATATTTTCAACTTGTCCGTCTCTGTGGAAAAAGTACAACTGTTGTTGAACGTGTTGTAGTTGAAGCCAATGTAAGGCCATGTATTTTGCTGGTAGAGTTGTGGCAGGCACACTTACTTAGTGAGAAAGAGAGATGGCGCACTCTGCAAAGGACATTGTATGTCAATTTGTACTGTACAGATTTAATTATGTATATATTTAATTTAAACTTGTGCCAAGATCTTGTATCTTGCCTGACTTGACATAGATAATCACTTAAAGTGGGATATTTTGGATGTTGAGAGGCCTTTGGTGGGCTTCACTTCTAATTCATTTGATTTTTAAGCAAACTGTACACCTGTATTAATTCAAATGTCAAGTTAATTTTTACTGCCACATTGTGTTTTATTATAATTTTGCTCCTTGCATGAACTGATCCAATGGTTTGGTATTTCCTGAAGTAAAGATGAACATTTCTGTGGACAAATTATTTACTGATAGCTGTAGTGTAATATTTTACACTTTTCTGTGTGCTTCTGAAAGCAAGGAATTAACCTCTGAAAAAAATGTAATGAGGACATTTTCATTGGACATAGGTTGTATAAACCATGGATGGAGTCATTGCTCTGCTGTTTGTGTATGTTTAAGGTGAGCTGAGTGTCTTCTAAAGGACACTTTGGTCTTGGAATGACTGAAGTTTCAAAATTTAAATTATTACTGTAGGTTTTGGTGTTGGTACCTTTTTTTAAGACCTCACTTTACTTTTCCCTTTATTCACAGTTATTGTTAAAGCACATAATCGGATATAATCTGCCCAAAACATGATGTGAATGACCACATTTTTTTTTTATTCCTCATGCAATAAAGTAGATTGATTGATGTTTGACACGCATTTCAAATTACAAATGGGAAACCTACATAATAAACACCATTTTGGTGAGAGTTGGTTATAGTGCATTTTATGTGGCTCCATGTATGTACTTTCCTGAAGTAGTTTCTTTAGTACCCCTAAATAAAATTAAATGTCTAAGTAAAGGTCCAATTCATTTTAAAATTCATAATTTGAAAAATGTAGACTCTTAACAAGCTATAAATTCAAGTACTACCTGTTCTGCCTTAGAAAATGTTATTTCTTTACACTTAAGTCTTTGTTCACTGCTCCCTTTGTCTTTTTACAATGCTTACTTTTTAATCTGATTTGCTCAAATCACACTCACAGTTCACACCTTGCTTAACTGGCTAAGCTTCTTAAAACTGACCACCTGTACTGCAGGTGTTGAAGAAACAGCAGGTTTAAAGTTCTAAAAAGTAAATGAAGTACAAAATCATAACTTTTATTTCCATAATTGCAAACCACTGAAAATATTCCACATTCTGTTAACACACCTATGCATTCAATTACATTAACAAGGTTTATCTAGTTTGTGTTAATCATTTACAGAAAGTAAAGGAATATTAGGCTGTTAAAAAATAGTGGCAGTAGCCAGTTCCACTCCAGGAGAGCATTCTGCATCATGTTGGTCATCATAGCTGTGTTTTTCCCCTCATGGTTGCCCTGACATGATGTGGTGGGAACGGTAGACGTGTATGTGGGGAGCAAGACGCATCATTGTACGTTAACAGTTGAATGAATCCAGTGCAATACATATTTATGGGACAAAATCTTTCGAAGAGACGGCTCTCTCTGAGACGGGTCCCTGAGAAGGTGTTCAGTGAAGATGGCCCAAACTCTTCAGTAAACTCCAAAAGACCTTCAGTCTCGTGTTACCAGCTCCTCAGAAGTTCAGCTGTGGCCAGATGGTCACTGGTCTGCCCAATGGAGGGTGGGTTATCTTCTGAGTCTTGGTCCTCCCAAAGTTTCTTCCTAATCCCCACCTGGGGAGTTTTTCCTTGCCACCGTCACCCCTGGTTTGTTCATTAGGGACTTGGACCCATGCGTTTGTAAAGCTGCTCTGTGACAGCATTTATTGTAAAAAGCAGTATATAAATAAGTTTGACTTTAACCAGTTAAAGCCAAATCAAGCTGGAAAACATTCACATATATACCTGTCATTTTAGTCCTCCTTAGTATTAATATAATGAAGTAGAAGCTTTACCCTTATCACTAAACATTTTTTGGAAATAGTGTCTATGTTCTAGTTTAGAGCTGTGCAGCAATATAACAACTTTATGTATGTATTTTACTTAGCTATCCTGTTTTTAAAAAAATATTTTGAAAGTTAGATTAAGTTTAAAATGTACTTGATTATTAATCTCTTGGTCTAAAAAATATACTAGTGAAGTGTAACAGAATCAACCATAGAGGCAATACATATATTTTTCTTCATTTTTCTACTACGTTTTTACATTGACTACTTTTATCTGTATTTTACCATTTTTAATATAGTGAAAGACTTCAAAGTACTAAACGCATCCATTTAGGATTAGCAGTAAATTAAAGGGAAATTTAAAGAAATACATAATCTCTGTACCAAAGAATATTAACTTCAACATCTATTTTTGTTATTGTTTTTATGATCATACGTTTAACATTGGTCCAATGAAACTGCGTTACATATTTACGGCATGTAATGCACTGCTTGAGCTATGATTTTATCAGTAGGAGATTCCTGTTGATTTAAGTAGGATGTGACTGGGATAATTTGGCATTCTTGAACAGATTGTTAGACTTGGTTCACAACTTCCATTTAACTAAAAAAATGAAAGTCATTCGTTTTCCTTGCCAGTATGATTCTACTTTTGTCTAAGTTACATTTTCCTACTCAGTGCTGGAACACTGTGAGTGCTGATTTGAATGCTGTAAGTCTGATTCCATGCTGTAAGTCTGAAATGTGAGTGCACACAAATAACACTCATTAAGGCATAACCTAGTTCATTAGCTTTAATTTTGTTCTTAAAATGTACTTCTAAAAATATTTGTATATATTTTACACTTTCTATATTTTTTATATTTTACATATTCAGATTTTTACATATTTTTCAGATTTTGCTCTTTATTTTATTTGTAGAACATTTTTGTTAACTTTTTTTCCTTTGCTTTCCTGTTTCAGGTTCAGTTTGGGTCATGTTAGGAATCTAAAGAATGTTCTAGAACTACTCTTTAGAGTGATTATCTTGCAGATCTTAACCTTTCAGTCAGCACTGTACAGTTGTGCTGTTTGTGGGGAATTTTCCGGTTTCTATTTCTGAGGCATAAATAAATAACTGCTTATATGCAGATTTTCTGTTCCTGGGCTTTCTTGAATTGCACAAAAATCCTTGCACCAGAGAAGTTAGATAGGCTTTACCATATTAATATGATTGGATATATCTGTTCTAGTGTAGTAACAATCTCATTTACAGCAGCTAGATAATTTATGGAATTGATGCATGATTTAAAGAGAAAAATACTAGCCCAAAACAGAAAAATCAGAAGATGGTTAAAGGGATATGTTCTGGTTGGGTTGACTCATGGTAAACAAGCAAAGTAATATTTTATGTTTGTTCGTATATTTTTCTGCGTATGTAGGAGGTATGATGAATACTGGTAGGTTCAGGAGCAAAAAAAGGACAAAGTTTTGACTACACGGTGGTGACATTTCACCTTTTTCATCACTGGGCTCGAACAACTCGGTGCATCTCGTTTGACTGCGTTTCTAAGGTCACCTGTTTTTTATTAACCACTAGGTGGCACCAGAGCGCAGCTAAAAAACCAAGGATCGCGTTTGCTTCACGGAGTGCAAGATATAGATAATGCCTTTTATTGTCATTATACCCACGTATAACGAAATTGTATTTGACAGCTTCTCAGGCAGTATAGTGTGTCCAAAACAAAGTTTACAAATATACAAAATTACAAACAATAAATAGATAAATATGTCCTGTAAGAGAAATCACTGAGTTAAATATAAAATTAGCCTGTTATATAGCCAAGTTATAGCTTCACTTTAGACATATTGTGTAGAACCTATGTGTCACACAGCTATACTGTGACAGTATGCAATATAAGGCAAAATCAGAGTAACAGTTTGCATTATGCGGTAATAGCAAATGTGGTAATGCCTTGGCAGAGGTAGTATTTTATATATCCTAAGAGGTATGAGTTCGAGTTAGCCAATGAGGTGTAATGGAGGCCACAGCTTTTGGAAAAAAATAAGTTTCTTAGTCTGGTTGTATGTACATGGATAGCCCTGTATCGTTTGCCAGTTGGCAACCGGACAAAGAGGTAGTGTCCTGAGTGTGTTGTGTCTCTGCTGATACCTGATACCTTCTTCCTCAGACGGGCGTGTTCGAAAACCTACTGATCTGTGGAAGTAGCACTGATGACGTAGGCAACTGTTTAAGTACGCAGCGCTCTAACCGTCGTCTGTCCTTATAAGGGAGATTATTCGGACGCACTAATTGGACAGCGATTGTGTCACGGCTTGTGACACACTGCCCACTGCACGCGAACAGTGTTTACTTATATCAGCTGCTAGCATCGGCACAAACTGGTCCGTTAACGATGATTGGAAAAAGACGTTTGTTAGCCAGCTGGCTATCCACAATAGTATCCTGAGGCTTCAAACTCCGCTATCATAAATGCTAATCCCTCGGTATATACAACTACATAAAACTACATACATACATAAAACTTTGGTTACACTAACCTCAAGAGTTGGGAAATGCTACTTGAAATACATCAGAGAAAATAACATTATTAATGATATCTGAAAACATCTCTCGGAGCTTCGCTTGCGTCCACCATGAAAAGTTGTGGTTGTGGCGTACCACGGTGTTGCCTTCTCGGCTGAGGAACCGTTCGATGCATTAAAATTCAGGAAAATTAAGGGACCTCAGTAGGCAGCATTTTTAAGGTATCTAAGAATTAAGGGACCTCAGTAGGAGACATTTTTAAGGTATCTAAGAATTCGGACAGTCTCTGTGTTGGCAATGTGCACAATATGACATAAAATGCTGACAACTTTGAAAACCTAGCACACTAGGTTTTCGAAAACACACATTGTATATGTATTTACTGAGGTATTGTCAACACCCCTCATAGCACACATACTTTGCAACTCTGTACAGTACTTGTCAAATTATATTCTGTTCTAATACTCCAATAATATCATGAAAACTTTTTTATAAAGTTTAAAGAATTTTTATGAATTATTTATACATGTTTATCTTAAGAAACCTTTCTTCTTTTACATTCTGCAGCAACAAATTCTCTTAAGGGGGCAATGTGAGCGTCCTGATAAGTCATCGAGTCAGTCACCGTCTCTGAAATCTGATACTTTTGAGATCCCACTGGCTCTTTACATTATCCCTTGTGTTTTATTGTCTTTTGTGAAATTCGGAAATGAAATGGGCATGTTTCAAAGCTCAATATAATAACATTATGTAGAGCAAAATGCATATTTATACTTTACCTGGGATGTTTTCTTTGAAATTCTGGAATATTTCTTTGAAAATTGCTGATAAGCAAGCCCTTCAGCATGCCTTCCCAAGTCTCCTAAAAATGGTTTATATATTTTAGACCGAGATTTCATGTACAGGTCTTTTTGTAGGATAAAACTCAGCATAAATCATGTGGGTGTAGTATATGAACATTTCATTAAACAGGTTTTAGTGTGAAGTTTATTGTTTAAGCTTTAAAATATAACCTACCCAGCATCAAACTTGTCTACAGAGCTGCCCGGGGCAAGAAGTAAGTAGCCAAGGCAGAGATGAATGCTTTGGAGTAGTACACTTAAGGGTGCCTTTCCAGGTCTAGTGGTGCACAGTTAATGACATTATGGTGTCCTAAAAACAAGGACACATAGATTAGATTAGATTAGATTAGATTGAACTTTATTGATCCCTTTGAGAGGTTCCCTCAGGGAAATTAAGAATCCAGCAGCAGCATCATTACAGTATCAGCAGAGAATAGCGGAGGGAGAAAGGAAACAATAGAAAATATAAATGATATACAATATAAAGAACATATGAACCGGCATATATAGTAGTCCATTTTGTGTTGTGTTGTGGTCAGACTATGATGCAAAGCACCAAAGCTATTTCAGTGCTAACACTGCCCCCTTGTGGTGAGCTATGATAAATGTGAGGGAGTGAGTTACAAGCCCGGTCCATGAGATGCTTTGCATCTAAAACATATTATTACTGATTTTAATGCAAATTATAATTTAGTATGTACCTCAAAGTCCTCAGTGACAATACTGTTGTTGTTGACAGGTGGTTCTCCAAAAGTTAGTATGGTAGGTTGAGGAAGTGCTTCTTGACATTTTCAGAAATGCAGGGGCTGGAGAACAGTACAGTGTAGCTGAGGAGCATCTCATCCAGTTCTGCAATTGAGCTTGCAGAAGTCAAAAGGCCAAATATATGCATTGCCAGCTTGTAGTGATGGAGTTCACTAAGAAAGAAATGTAATGCATATATCATCATATACATATTAAATATCAGTTGTAAAGATGTACAAGATTTACAATAATGATCACATATGATCATTATTGGCTGTATGTTCTTGTGCCCATGAAGTCTGGCATGATCTGTTTGAAATGAACCAAAGAAAATACAGAACAGAAGCAGTGGTATGATCACATTTGTTGCAACAGGGAAAGGAGGAGAACACTTGCTTTGGTTTCTCACTACTAGCTCATAAACATAGAAGGGTCCTGAACTGCGTTTGGTATTTTTAAGAATACTCCCTGTCGCATCAAGGAACTTAATGTGTTATGGAAAATGTCAATGCTCCTCTTGGACCAGAACATTATCCCTTTATGATGAAGAGATGCTTCATCAAGCAAAACTGCAGTACGGATGTATAGATTTAATGCCTTTTGCAATAACATTTGTCCATTGCAGTTCCTTAATGTGATAACTTTTCTGAAGATTTTCTCCACGTAGAATGTGGAATGAAAAAGAATGATTGTGGTGCAGGAAGACACCAGATAAAACATTCCTCCAGATAAAACATTCCTCCTTGCTGTCATCACTGACATCATCATCTTCCTTCTGCACATCCTCCTCCTCCTTCTGCACATCCTCCTCCGCCTTCTGTACATCCCCTTTCTACACATCCTCCTTCTGTACACCCTCCTCTTTCTGCATAGCTTCTCCTGCAACTAAATCCTAAAAAAACATGTAACATAAACTTTAATGGCAAATGAACTGCTTTTGTAGTTGCAATGCATTTAGAATGTTTATAATTACCACCTTTTAAATTATGCAATGTCTATCCATAATCTTGGCTAAACAATGTATTTTTGATTCATCAATGCATAAAATTGAAAGATTTTCATTAGGTGAGTGAGAACTTCATTAGGTGAGTGAGTTTTTTTTTCAAGAAAAATGCTTAATTTTTCATCAAATACATTCTTTTTTTAATTCAAAATCTATAATATAAAGTGGTAAAATGGTAAGAACATTTATTTAACTGTACATACTGTATTTAAGAGACATAACTCACCTTTTGTCTCTACTGTGTCAATCATACGCCCACTGTCACTGTATGTATATTATATTACTATAGAATTAACTAATTTTGACAAGAGAACAGGATGGTTCAGTTCAATGCAAATTCTGGAATGGTTCATCTTTTAATGACCCTGTATAGCCTACATATGGACTGAACCAAAAATTAATATAACATCCCCCAATTTTAGAAGAATGTTTTATATTATTAGCCAATCAGTAAATGAATGTAGTTGAGGAACAAAAGATGGGTTTACTGATCTCCTTGAAAAGGGTGTTACCAACCATGGTTGCCCTAGCAACCTGACCTACATGACCTGACCTGAAGAAGACTTTGGTGGAACAAAGTTAAAATGTTAAACTACAGGCAACAACTTTATAGTGTGTACAAAACATCCCCACACATAACACATACAATCTGTAAAGGTTTTATTCACTGTTAAGAAACTGAATAATTATATGAATAGTAATATAGTAGAACATAACTCAAAAAACTTTCAACATTTTGTTTAAAAAATACAATCGTGCTATACAGTGGTATGAAAAATAGTTTGCAGTGATATGACATTTTACCAAATAGACATTTTACATGATTTGTCGGCCCTATTACTCCAAATTCCTACAGTAAAAATTGCATACGATGGGTGTAGGAGAATGTGTACTTTAAGAATATGGTGGTATTACTTGACAACAATTTGATTTGTTTGTTTTATAGAGCTTCTCTGTTTGTATACAGACCCAAATACACAGACCAGAATAGACACTGTACAGGAGTTTGCCACCCTATTACTCCAAATTCCCCGTTAAAATGGCTGATAGTCCCAGTATAGGAGAAAGACGTGTTTAATTAAGCTGTAGTACACATCACTTTTAGATTTTAAATATTTACAATAAATGTGTGAGGTGCTTCCCCCTTTGTGTACACGGGCTACCATAATACACGATGTAGGTGCACATTCTATCCTTCAGAGGAGATAGTGCTACCGTAACACACGATAGAAGCGCACACGCTAGCCTTGTAGATAACGCTACCATAAGGCTACCTACTATGTAGGCGCACACTATAGCCTTCGGCGTAGATAGCGCGAGAGCGCTTCTGCGAAGTGCAGATGGCGTGACAGCGGTCAGAATTCTCGGCCGTATCAGACGTTGATCAATATAGAAAATAATCATGCATATAAGAAGCCCACCAATCTGTTCCATTTATCGTATAAGTAGGAGATCTGATAAGAACCAAATGAATATTCTATGGCACGAAGAAACAGGCACTTAATAGAAAGGCCTTGTAAATTAACATTATTCCGCTAGCAACACATAACGTGAGCTACGAGACCGCCAAAAATACATTGAACAGGGGTCACAATAGAGTTTACAGTCATGGTGGAAGTAGACGTGAATCACGTGAAAATTCTAGTTTAAATTGGGAAATATATTTTAATGTAAATAAAACTACTCACAAAGCGTCCAACTGTGTGTAAATGAAATATCAGTGGAAGTCTACAAAATTGCAAATAGAATTTTGAATTCAAGATCGCATGGATGAGTGGAATATTTAAATTGAATAATTTTGCGTATTACATTTTAATTTTAATTTTTACACTGATACGCTTCCATAGAGGCCGTAGGGAGACATTGCGATCGGTAGATGTCGCATTTTGGCGACGTCACTACCAGGACGGGGTTGCTCAATCAACAAGATAATAGCTGTTGATAAAAAATTATTCAGGGGGATAATACCATAAAGCTAGTCATTGTTCAAATTTCCAAGTGCGGCAAAAATCATATAAGCGTAATCCACAAACAAAGAACTCTCCTATCGACATGGTGTCTTTTTAAATTTCTCATTGAATCAGAGACATTTACGGATCAATTTTTACCATATTTTTCTGAATTTTGAAGTACCAAGTCAAAGCTCTGTGTAGACTTTAGGCTTGTATAATTACAGGGACTTTAATTCATTTGTAAAATATGAATGAAAAATTGTAAAAAGTATTATCATACTTTGCCTATTCAGTACATTATCTTAAAAATTTTAATCGATGTTGTTTTCTCTCGAGCGTGGCGAAATACGGAACATTTTGAGGATGTTACGTCACTTAGAATTATTTTAAAAAGTGGGCGTGGCTTGCTAAGCTCACTTGCGACCCGCCTCTAACCGCTGTCGTCATTTTGATCTGAATACGGTTGTCAACCGGGAGAAGGTACAACATTAACAGGTAGATAAACACACCATTGATTGTTTTCCTTTAAAGTGCGAATGTACTATTGATTGTGACAGTATGGTTAATCAGGGCTCACATCTTTAAAAAAAAGCTGTTGCACAAAAATAAAATGGTAAAAATGTGATCAGTCTGATGAAGGGTTTCGTTAGCTAACCCGACTGAGTGAGGCGGCCTCTCTGCGCGAGCTCAGCTCGTTCACACAACACGACTTAAACGTACAGAGGGTCGCGAGGACCTGCTGTCGCTCCGTTTATCGGATGACTCTCATAATACAAATAATCAGCGAGTCAAGTAGATATCTAGATCTACAGCTGAGGTGGCAACGTTCATTTAGATAAACGTTGGTTAGCTTAGCGCACTAGGCTACCTGGTTAGCAGCTCGAACAAGGTTTTGTGAAACGGGGTACCTAGTAGCTAGCTAATCTGCCTTCTTCAGTATAGACTGTGTGCATCTGAATAAATAGGGTTAGGTAGGCGGTTAGCTAAGATCGCTAGCTTGTTAGTTGTGATTTATAAAATCTGTCTTACAGTTTTGGCTCCTGGCTGTTTTTCTTGCGTTGATACGCTGAAGTGTAGGTGTGAACCGTTAGCAGTTACTAACATTGTGCTTGTATGATCACCATTTCTGACGAGCTACCATATCTATGTTTAATTCATAGAAAACTTGTAATGAGTAACATTGCTTCATACCGCGTTGTTGTGTAGACAGTATTCTCTGATGGATATGATCAAAAGAGGGTGGGAACAAGGACAATCCCACTGGTTATTTCTTTGCAAGGGTCTTACTAATGTTTAGGCTGATCTCAGCCGTCTAATGATTCAAGAACCACAAATAAAATGTAACTAGTGTAAAAAACGACTGTTTTGTAATCACCAAAAGGATCTCGTTATTATCCGTGATTTGCTTCCTTTCACAATCAGACATGTCTCTCATGTCTGATTGTGTCGCGCGCCTGCTGTATATAACGTTACAAGGTGGAGAGCGAGTTAGGCCGTGCGATGGTGTGATATTTATACTGGTGTGAATACATTTATAGCCAAGAGTTGCACGTAAAACTGTTTTAGATTGCGTAATATACGAACAATATAGTATTATTTTTAAAGAGGCTCGTGTTTTTTCTGTGGACAGTCTATAAACTGTAACAGATGGAATGCATTACATTTTAAATGTCACTGTTATTTGTTTGCTTGCTAGGTCTAAGTTGTGTCAAACATCCGCCATGGCATTTAGTAAAGGATACCGTATTTATCACAAGCTGGACCCGCCGCCCTACAGTGTGATTGTAGAAACAAGACATCGTGACGAATGCTTGATGTTCGAGTCTGGAGCTGTCGCTGTTCTGTGTAAGAGAACATCTGCTGGATCATTCCACAGACTTTTGGATAGCAAATGGCATCTGATTCCAAAGTGAAAGAATACTGGTGCTGCTGATGAATGTTAGCCACTCAACCCTTATTACTGGCAAAACCCACCATTATAACATATTTCCATTCATTTTTAGCGACTGCAGAGAAGGAGGCTATCAAAAACACATACAACAAGATGCTGGATGCTTATGGGATCCTTGGAGTTCTTCGTCTTAACCTTGGTGAGCGGTGTTGATCCTAACCCTAGCTGAACAAGACTCTTTGTTGTCTGAGAGAAGTTGAACTCTTGCACTATCTGCGATTGCTCTTAAAGGATTTTACCACAACACAACAAAATACCAAAACGGATTAAATGAAAATACTTGTTCTTTCCAAAGAAAAATGGACCTTTCTCTTCACATTAAAGCAAATTAAAGTGTGTTTGGAATCTTAGTTAGCATTGACATGTCACAGATATTGTTTATTAAGAAGATTTCAATCTATATTGCAAGTATATTTTAATAATGTATAGTGTATATATAAAATTACTCATAAGCCACTGCCACTCATTGCTGTGGTGGTGCAGTTTTGGTCTTGGCTGCTTTGCACTGTAAATATTGAAAAAAAAACATGACTAGTTTGCACAATTGAGATGTTCCTTCTGGTTGGAAAACAGAGCTGTTCCTTTTATTTTTTCTGTGGCCCTTTCTGTCACTAGGAGACTCCATGCTCCACAGTCTAGTGGTGGTGACTGGGTGTAGCTCGGTGGGGAAGGTGCAGGATTCGGAGGTGTTCCGGGTCACAGCCACAGAGTTTGTCTCCCTGAAAAACGACCTGACTGATGAAGACAGGATCTCGGAGGTGCGCAAGGTCCTGAATTCGGGGAGCTTCTACTTTGCCTGGTCCTCCACAGGCGTGAGCCTGGACCTCAGCTTGAACGCACACCGCAGGATCCGAGAAGAGACATCAGATAATCGCTTCTTCTGGTGAGCTGACCACTTCTGTGCTGTTGTGAGTTGTAACCACAAATAAGACATGTTTTTTGTACCATTCAAGACAATGCTGTTAGTGAAGGCTCTTTTGTATCATTCAGAACAAAGCATGTAGTGTTTGTAAACACTAAATACATTGTTCAGAATGGTACAAAAATGCCTTCAGTACATGCAAATGGTGACAGGTTTTCTGTCTGCATTCTGTTTGTGTACCTGGATAGTGTTTTTCTATCCATTCTACAGGTCTCTTTCTTGGCTTCTCTTGATTTCCCAAGTGTCCGCAAAATGTGTAATTTAAATCAGATAGAGGAATTAAAATGGCTGCTTCCTTCTTTTGCAATTTTTGTCTCATCTTGCCTAAGTACTGCGGTGGAGGAAACACTGCTGACCCCATCAGCTTTTAGTCATTCCAGAAACCTTCACATCAACTTCTTCTTTTACGAGTTTTATAAGCAAAGCCCATATTCCACCTATATAACCCAGCATGTGTGTGACCTGTGTCTGGCTCAGGAACCAGTCCCTGCATCTGCACCTGAAGCACTACGGTGTTAACTGCGACGATTGGCTGCTGAGGCTCATGTGCGGTGGTGTGGAGATCCGCACCATCTACGCAGGGCACAAGCAGGCCAAGGCCTGCGTCATCTCACGCCTCAGCTCTGAGAGGGCGGGCACGCGCTTCAACGTCCGAGGCACCAACGATGATGGCCAGGTGGCCAACTTTGTGGAGACCGAGCAGGTGGGCTGCCTGACTACCTCCTTCTAGCACAGGACCTACATGGGCTTTGTGTGGTGTCAGGACTAGTTGTGGCATTATAATGATGAGTTAGTTTGATCTGGAAGATTGGGCAAATGTTGGACAATTTGATGTTTAATCTATTTAAAAACGGCCTTTGTGACGTGCAGGTCATTTTCCTTGACGACAAAGTGTCATCCTTCATTCAAATCCGTGGATCAATACCACTGTTCTGGGAGCAGCCAGGCATACAGGTACAGCTCCCACAGCATTTGCATCTTTACCTTCTCATGTTTCCAAATACACCAGGAAAGGAATTTACCAAAGGATCTCCTTTAAAGCTACTTGGTTACCCATCCAGTAGAAGCAAGTGACATTTGTCCATGTTGTCAGCAACATTCTGTCCAGGTGATGTTTTTTGTGTGTGTGGGTATCTGAAACAAAAGCCTCCATTCAGGCTTGAACAGGAAGGCTGTAGAGCGCCACCTCCTGGGTGGATGGTTAAGTTCTAGCAGGTGGCTGGTGCCCTTTATTTGGGCTAAGAGGGCTGCAGGACAGCAGATGGAGCATCATCTGACCCGCCACCGCATGTTTATCTCTGTGTTTATTGCCGTGCTCCTCTTTAAAACAGGCCAACCCAGCAAGTGCCAAAATGTCTTTGCAATGACATTGGGCTTTTGAACGCTGTTAGCAGCTTCTTGTGTGTGATTTTTCTGTGCAGAGTTAGAGAGGGGATTGTTTACTTCTGTGTCAGATTTTTTTAAAGTGTTTTAAGTTCTACTGTAGTCTGCGATGCACCTACCGTCAGCCAGTAGCATGTCATGCGCTTTAGGTTAAAGCAAGACTACTCTCACGAAGCAGCGAGTAACCAAAGATGCTTCGGAGGTTGTGGCTGAGTTCGTGTTAAATATTTATGGGTGTGTTCTGTGTCCAGACCTGAGCTCGGGGGGGTATGAACCACACCCACTGCACCACTACAGAGAAACTCTGCGCAGGGTCCAGCCTCTACCAGGGCCTAAAGCTGAAAGCTAGCATTTGACTGTAAAGGAAAAATAGAACTGTAGGGAAAATTAGGAAATATTTTGGTATTTTAAAGATTTTAGAAAGCAGTGTGGAGAAATATGGGACCCAGTAATAAGCTATGGAGTTAATTACTTCATTAATATTAATAATTAATTAACAACTAATTATAAATAATTAAGTATGACGGCATCGGTAATATTTCCGTACAGTTTAGCTTTTGTAGTCTTTATTATGTAATTTATTTCTGTGTAACTTTATTATGTAATTTATTGTCCAGAAGAATCTGCTTCCTTGGACCCTTTGTAGTAGTGTATGGCCTGTGAGAACAGTCTCACATTTCAGCACCTGAGATATCCCTGACAATCTTACAGAAAGAAGAATATTTAAGACGGAAAACAGTAATCACGAGTATACAGTGATGTACAGTACAGTTGGGAAGTGTTCCTTTCTGTGTGTTCCTGTGGAACTGGGTTATTAATTTTAAATGTAATTTAAAGAAGCATTTTCAAAGGTTTAATTATATATGCATTGCCTTGGGCTGGTATTAGAAAACCCTGGTTTACTCAGACTTGAATTATTGCCTAGTGAAGTAGTTAGTGGACTTCTGAAAGGGAGGATACATGTTCACTACATGTGTGCCTTAGTGTGGGTTTTGTTCCAGGGTCAACAAAGTCCCTAGTGATGTCATGCTGTGTGCTGTATATTTTTTTTTGTCAGCGTTTGTCATTATTGCTCAGTGTCAGATTATTATTATTATTATTATTATTATTATTATTATTTAGTTTCTTCCTGCTCAGTGTCAGATTCCTGCCACCACAGCCTGTCTAGTCTCAACCTGACTTTGAGAGTTAGTTTGTTTTTTTTGTGTGTTCTTACTTTTTCTTTCTCCATTTTTTGCAGTCTTTTTTTTTCTTTTCTTTACATTTTCCTCCATCTGTCTCTTTCTGTCTCAGTCTCTCTGTCTCTCTTTCTGTCTCTCTTTCTTACCTAATCTGTCTTTCTTCCTCCCTATTAAACATGTCATGTCTCTCTCTCTCTTTTTCTCTCCACACCCCCTCCTCCACCCTGTGTGTGAAGGTCGGCTCCCACCGTGTCAAGCTGTCCCGGGGCTTTGAGGCCAATGCACCGGCTTTTGAGAGGTAATTAAACTGCGCTGCCCCCTGCTGGATCACCAACCACCGTGTAGCTGCTTGTGGCAAGCCTATAGCACCACTGCAGCACTCTGGAAGGGCCAGCCACTCTGGCAAGCACCCATGCAGCCCTGCCTCGGCACCTTCCTGTCTCTGCAGCGTCTCTATGACCGAGCCTCTTCCGCCAGCCCCCACGCTGGCACGGGGCTTCACGCCGTCCCCAAACTCCTGCTGGTGGTGGCAGCAAGTACTAATCGAACACTTGTTTAAAATGTGACGGAGGTCCTTCTCTCTGTTCATATCTCCCAGGCTAAATGCCACGATGCTTATGTGGATGATGTCATAGCGTAGTCAAGGTCAAGCGGGACAGGAAGATCCTTTGGGTTCTTCATCAATCTTGTTAGGCTGTGATTTTGTGTGGTGTGCTGTAGTAGATCAACAGCTGTTCTGATATGAGAACAGTCCATCTTTTGCTCTTTGTAATGGTCAGGTTTAGGATTTTGGTTGTGTCCTATGATCCTAAATCATGTTTTTAACATAATAGCATTAATTACTGTAAGCTAAAGAAATGTGTGAGGTGATGGTCTCTCTCCTAAGCCACACATAAGCTTGTTGGAGGTGACAGGCGGTCTTGCTTTTTGCATGAGTCACTGCTCTAATCCCTCTGCACAGATGAAGTCGGCAACACACTCGCCTCTCTCTCCTTGTCCCACCTCACTGACCTGACCCTCCATCATCGTTTATCCCTCTTTAGGGTTCTAGAACTATCCTTGCAATCTTCCTCCCTTTCTGTACTAACGTACTTCGTTCAGATACAAATTTCAGTCATGGCTGAATTTGACACTGAATGCAGCAGTTTTGCTTTCTGCACTGATGTTGGCTAATGGTTCTCAGTGCCTTTTGCACTGGGTGATTTGTGGGGGCTTTTCCATGCTCCACCACAGTGGAATAAACAAGACTCATGTGTGCAAAGTGAGTGCTGGGTGGAGAACCACCATAGCAAGCTGTGAATTTAGCTTTGCTCACGTAGCTTTGCTCACGTAGCTTTGCTCACGTAGCTTTGCTCACGTGGCTTTGCTCACGTGGCTTTGCTCACGTGGCTTTGCTCACGTGGCTTTGCTCACGTGGCTTTGCTCATGCACTCTGTCAGAAATTGCCCTCACCTGCCTGTATTGGCTGTGTCTGGATGACAAGTATCAGTGCTGAGCTCACACGTGACGTCACCTTGCAGGCACTTCATGGCCCTGAAGAGGCTCTACGGCAAACAGGTGATCATTAACCTGCTGGGCATGAAGGAGGGGGAGCACATGCTGAGCAAAGCCTTCCAGGTTTGGTTCTACTTTTTCTCATCCAACATATATTTGAGTAATATATTTATATATTACTCTAAACTCATATACTCCATTATAAACCGAGGAATGACATATTTTTTGTTATTTGTTTTTTATACATTTATAATTCTGTTATGGCAGCTGTGTTGCCTACAAGCTTTCTGAGTGCAGTTATAGGGTTGTTTTTTTGTTTTTTTTTCTCGTTAGAGCAGGAAGACTTGAGGTGCTAACCTGTACATGCCTGTTTGGCTCTTCCACAGAGTCACCTGAAGGCTTCGGAACATGCCAGCACTGTGAGGATGGTCAACTTTGACTATCACCAAATGGTGAAAGGAGGGAAGACGGAAAAGCTGTCGAGCGTTCTGAAGCCACAGATCAGCAAGTTCCTGGAAGAGTGTGGCTTCTTCTCCCACTCCACCTATGCTGGTGTACACAGGTGGGGACACCCCATCTCACTCAGATTTTCCTCCATTGCTCACATAGTTGTTCAGTTGTTCAGTGAGAGCCATCAACTTCTTCATTTTTTTCCTTTCTCTCAAACCCGTGCCCTCCCTCCACCAGTAGGTTGTCTTTTGAGAGTTTTTGGTTGTAAAAGCTTTCAGTCTGAGTAGACGCCTTGACCCTTCAAATGGCTCTGTGGTTCCAGCATGCTGCTGTGGCTTCATCCATAACGTGTTCCTTGCTGTGTCTTTCCACTGTAGGTGTCAGACTGGGACACTCCGAGTCAACTGCTTGGACTGCTTGGACAGGACAAACAGTGTCCAAGCCTTCTTTGCCCTTGAGGTTTGTCCAAATTTACATTTGTATTTATAACTGCACTCCAATACAGCAACCTTTTGCTTTATAACCAAATTTTTTTTGGTGGGCCTCGCGGTGGGGTCTGGGCTGGGCCTCGCGGTGCATCATCAGCCCGAAACAATTATTTGTGTCTTATTGGACCACACCACATTTCCAGTTCTCTGTGGTTCAGTTAGCAACTGCACAAGTCCAGGGGAAGCAGTTCTGCTCCTGTATCCCAGGGAAGATGAAGAACCATGCACTGGCTTACAGGATATGCATGTTGGGACTCGTGAGTATAGATATGATGTCTGCTAGGATGGTTTCTCTGTTCAGTGCTCTGGCTACACACCACGGGTCACATCATTAAACACCCTCGGGCACACCCTGCTCTGCCCACTTTGGGTGATATTGTCTTCAACGACTTCAAGAGGTGCGGCCGCTCCCAAGACGTCCCCTGAGGAAGCGCCATTTCATAATGGATTTATATACTGCTATCCCATAGTTATTTACATATCTGTATAAAGCTGACTCAGTCTTGCTGTGGTGCTGTGTACCAATCCCAACTGCCCTCAGGACAATACAACCATTGGAGACTTTTAAGATTAAAGAGTGTTGTGTTGTTTTTCTTCTTCCTTTTTTATTATGTTCAGATGCTTCCCCAGCAGCTGGAGGCCATGAGTCTCACGGAGAAGCCCCAGTTGGTGGCCCGCTTTCAGGAAGTCTTCCGCACCATGTGGTCACTCAATGGAGACTCTGTCAGCAAGATCTACGCTGGTACAGGTGCTCTGGATGGCAAAGCTAAGGTACGCTAACCCCCCTTGTGGGGACTGCATGGAGAGGTTGTTTTGTTCAGGGTCTGCTTTCTGAAATGTGTATGGAAAATGTTCCTGGTACATTTTAAAGTATAAGCAGGACCTTGTCTTTTATGTTTTTACTTTATTCACACAACAGTTAAAATGTTTGATTAAAGACCAGCATTGGTCAAAGTTCACTGCCTAAAACTAGAACATTCTGAAGTGTGATTTCAACTAAATAAAGATGACTTGGAGCCACTTAAATACAAATATTGGATTATTTAAAGGTCCTGATTGTAACTTTAAATGTGATTGAGTTTCTATACACCTCTATGGTGTGCTGTTGTCCTCTGGATCTGTTTCTTAACTCTCTCCTATGTGTGCTATTGTCCTCTGCTTCCCTCTGGACTCTGATCTACCTGTCTGGTAAGTTGGTCCCTGCAGTCTCTGTACACTGTGTCTCTGTACACTGTGTCTCTGATGTCCCTGGGCAGGAGTGTGGGACTGGGAGGTGGAGTAGAGGGAGGGAGTGAGAGAAGGAGAGAGAGTGAGGGAGGAGGACACTGTTGGCCACATTGTCAGAAGAGCTGTATTCTTCTCACTATGCAGGGCTGTTCCTCTGCCTTAAACCTAAGATAGTACAGTTCTTGTGTTCATGTTACACAGCCAAATACATGTATGCAAAATATAAATACATATAAACATGACTGTGTTGCCTTTGGTCTGTGGAATTAGAAGTATGTTTTTTGTCACATTTTAACGTGGACATATGCAGTGTTTTGACCAATGTGCTGCACACATGAACCTCTGGCACCTGATCCCCATGCTCATGTCACTCTGCAGGGGGCAAAGCTGAAAGATGGGGCGCGTTCCGTCACCAGGACCATCCAGAACAACTTCTTCGACACCTCCAAGCAGGAGGCCATCGACATTCTGAGGCTGGGCAGTACGCTGAACAGTGACCTGGCTGATAAGGCCCGTGCCCTGCTCACTACCAGCAGTCTCTACGGTAAGGACCAGACTTTTTCCCAGGGCCCTAGACCAGGACAGGACTCCCCAGGGCATTAGACCAGGACAGGACTCCCCAGGGCATTAGACCAGGACAGGACTCCCCAGGGCATTAGACCAGGACAGGACTGCCCAGGGCATTAGACCAGGACAGGACTGCCCAGGGCATTAGACCAGGACAGGACTGCCCAGGGCATTAGACCAGGAC